>CM060949.1:147869889-148259889 GCA_030765055.1 Mantis religiosa | reverse complement strand
GATATACCTCTATTTTGGTTTCAATTAAATAAGTATATAATGTAGCTTACTATCAACCTTCAGTTAAACAATTAATGATTATGCTATCTTTACATAGTCAAAATACTGTAGCCCTTCAAAATATTTTCAGTACCTCCCCTGTTCCGATGGACAAAGATTTACAGAGAAAAAATTCCTGGTCATGCATACAAAATTCGCACCACACGTACAACCCTGAAATAGCTAACCAGGAGAAAGTGAAGTAAAATGAAAAGTAAGGTTATGGGACAGGAAATTTGGGGGACGTAAGTATGCTTCCCAGCATTTGTTAGCATCCCAGGGAAACCTCTAAAAAATCCATGTCATGAGAATCGAACCTACAGTCTCCTGAATGTGGGCCACAGACATTATTACCTGAACTATCCTGCTTGGTGCATGGAGCACTAGGTAAAAATAAGTATTAAAATTAAATGTTAAATATAGTGTGTGGAATAATGAGATGACTGACATTCTTTATGCTTTACTTAACAAACATTTTATTAGAACATGTTTAATGGATCTGTGACCAGTTTATCAGTTAATTGTTCATTTCTTTGGTTTTTTTCATGGAACTGGGGAACATGGGCTCTTAATAGGTGACAGCTCTGAAGAAAGATAGTGTTAAAATTTCTCGGTGAAATTTTTTTTTTTCTATTTGCTGAGTTGAATGGCACTGTTTCTTTTTTTAACATTATGATTATCCTGCTGATTTTGTGATTGTTATCTAATCATGCTGTAAAAGCAAATGTTTAAATTTATTTTAAAAAGTGTTCAAAAATATTCTTTTTTCCAGTATCTTTAAATTCCTTTTGTCTTCCCAATATATGAACATGCAAATCTGTGCAATTAATATTGTACATACCTGATTTCTCAGTTTTATTAAGTTTTATATTTCTAAAGAACATTTTTTAAAACAATTACTGATAAATCTGCTACAGCAGCACATTTCAGGAAAAGCAAAAGATTAACAGGGAAATCGCAATGCTAAAAAAGCCAATAGTGCCTTCCACTTCAGCATAAGGAAAAAAAATGTATATCAAGAAATATGAACACTGTCTTAGAATTTTGATATTACAGAGGACAACAATACCTTGAAATTCATCTCCACCAGGGTTATTTGGAAGTCCATATCCTTCAGTTTCATTCAAAAAAGCAGGCAGTTGAAAATTAGCTAATAATGTGAACAAAGATCAATGAAGAATGTTCTAGCAAGTGTGACATATGTGAAGCATAAGAATATCAAGTTCAACATTATTGAAAGATTGATATAGTGAACAAATATAATTAAATTGTGGAAAATGAATCAGTGTTAAGAGTAAGAGTTTTTAATGTTGATTCTTATTCATAATTAAATGTACAAATTGTCTCATCGTTCCTAAAATGACTTAAGGCTTCATTGTTGTTTTGTGAATTTCAAACATACACTAATGTGAAGACTTTTAGAGAATATAAGTTACATCGTGTCCTACATCATTCCGTAGTGGGCTAGAGTGCTTTGGTTTCCTACCATGGAATACACCTGGATTTGATCCCACACCAGGGGGAAGCAGATTTTAAGATCCAGGTATAGGACCAATGCCCATCGGCATCATGAGGAAATTGAGGAGCTAAGGACCAATGCCCATCAGCAACATGAGGAAATTGAGGAGTTACAATAAGTAGCGAATCCTATCAAACCTAAGAAAGACAACATAGGTTGGATGATCAACCACTTCTGCCTTGCCTATGTGAGCGTGAGACCGGCAGTTTAGTTGGCTGGCTCTGGTCCACTCGTATGCAGCTGTTATGCCATGGGTTACTTAGGCTAATTCATAGTTATGTTTGCTTCTAATGAAATTACGAGCCTTCTAAGCACTTCCACAGAAGTCTACAGTGAAAGCTTTGACTTAGTCATTGATACGTCTAACTCATGGAAAATTTTGGGTATCTTTTAAACTTCTGCTTGTGACTGACTAATGCATTTCTTACCTATGTTGTAGCTTCATCCACTGGGTTAAAGGAATGGATAGCAGACAAGCTACAATCACCTGTGAAGGGTAGTAAACCAGCAATGGTAGTGAGATGGTCTTGTAGTGTGAGTATCCCCCATACATAGCATGAAGCAGAGGAATGCCTGCCAAAAGAAATTAGACCTTCAAACTTTTGCATGTTTTATTCACATTTTATGCAGTTTCTAAATATCAATATTTCATTTGCTACATAAGGCCTATAACTGATGTATTCTTGCTAATTTGGACTTAAAAGTGACACTATTACTTAGAATATTGTAATTATAGGTTTTCCTAATACAGTAAAACCTCATTAACCCAGACCTCTTTAAGCCAAACCAGTTTTGAGAAAAAACATTGTTTTACATAGTAAATGAAGACTTGTTTTTCAGTAGCTATTCTTTAATTTTCTTGCCAGCAGGCTAATTCATTGCACTCACCCCACCTGCTTGGGGCCACGTTGGAAGAAAAACTTTGATAAACTCATGGAAAAAGTTGTGGCCTGGTGTGTGTGACTTGGTTGAAAACAAGATTGAAGAAGAAAAAAACAATGCATGGAAGAAGAGACTTTATAGACACTTTTAAAATATTGAAATATTGATGGCTGTTCCAATATTGATGAAGATGACAGTGACAATTGGTTGCAAATCAGCAATGATGGAGGTCATAAACCAATTATAAAGGAAGGCATTATTGCAGCATGCAGTGTTACTGAATATGAAATTAAAGAGTATTCAGTTTCAGATAGTGTTGATGAACCAGCTGTGACTATGACCATACACAAGCAGTAGCAAACATAGAGAAATTGATGCTTTATTTCAAGAATCGAGCCGAAATATTGCCAAATAAAGTTTTAATGTTAAAGCAGATGCAAGATCATGCTGCTTGTAAGCAACACACTAAACTTAGACAATAGAAGCTTACTGTCTTTTTTTTACTACTGACTAGTTTGTAGCTGCATTGTGTACAGTGCAAATACATAGGCTACTACAGTGTATATCAGGCTCCGCCAGCCCACCTCGGTAGCGTGGTGGTAGAGTGTCTGCCTCACGTTTAAGAGGTCCCGAGTTTGAATCTCGGTCAGAGTGAGGTAAGGTTTTTTCCAGGGTTTTCCCTTATCCTGAAAGACAAATGTTGGGTAACTCTAAGCTCTATGGATCCTGGGCTCATTTGAGCATCATTTCACCCATTCCATTCATCATCCGATATGACTTCATGTTGGAGGACGTAAAATTGCACAAAAAAAAAAAAAAAAAGGCTCCGCCAACTGACATGCACGGTGTGCCTACACAGTTTGCACGGTGCTGGTGTGCCTGGTCGTTGCTGGTGAGTGCTAGGGAGATATGCCAATCACAACCTCGCGCAGTGGCGTTCTGCAATTTGCACTTGTATTACCATTAAATAATTAAGGACATGTTAGTAGTGAAGGAACAATCCAGAAACAGTATAATACGGGGTTTAATATCTCTGTGGTACTTTTTATTAAATTATATATAAAACAACCAATACCAGTAAGATTATTATAGCCTTCAATCCTATACAACCAAATGATGGCATATAAAAACAATTTTTTAATTATAAGAACGAAACAGCACTTTGTGGACATTAGCACAATTTTGATCCTGAGACAATTGAAAAACACCAAATAAAAAAGTAATATTTACTATATAGTGATAATATTACACAGAATACTTCATATTAAAAGAATATACACTTTCAATCAAGAATTTGATACATTCAGTTTTCAGCAGACACTCTTGCCTTCTGACATCCTTTAGTTTTCACAATATTCGCCACATTTGGAGACAATGAAACACAACTCTGGATGCTTAATGCACACTTCAAGTTATGATCATTGATGTTGGCTCTCTGAGGGTTTTTAATGCGTTTCATAGCTGAAAATAAGGATTCACATACATAGATCGAACCAAACATTGCAATCATAGATGCAGCACGCTGGTGCAATCAATGGAATCTTAATTTAGGAAATATCCTGCAGAAATGTAGCAAACTTCCTCTGTTTCTGTATCTGTCAGATAATTCAGTATCACATTTCAAGGTGATTGATGTTGTTGTGCCTTTTATTGACACTAGATCTAGCATTTCTTCCACAACTTCCAAATGTTCATTTACTCCATGAATAAAAATACATAATTGAGGCATACTTGGTAAATCAGTGCTTTTATCAGTGACAATAGAGAATGCAACAAATTCTCTTGCTCTTTCAATAAGTTGTGCACAAATGTTGTCCACCAGATCTTGAATTCCGGTGAAATAGTATGAAGTGACAGACTGACACTCTTGAACTGGTGAACACTGACAGGGGTGCATTTACTTGCAGCTATAAGCATATGTCGTTTAATAAGTGGACCATCAGAAAAACTACTAGAAGATCTGGCAACTTCTAGTGCTATTTCGTAACTCACATAAACTGAGGTTTCTGCCATTCTGCCATCCCCTTCTTCCTGTTTCTCTTCCAGCGATGTGATCTTTTCTCTGAACTTTTGTATCTCTGCAGTACATTCTTTTTTTTTATAGTGCCGAATAATCATTAGCATGCAATGTATTAAAATGTCGCTGAAAATTAAATCGTTTCAGCACTTGCAATTTTTTTCTGGCAAATTAAACAAATAGCAGCACCGCTACATTCCATGAAGAAGTACTCAGTTTTCCATTCATGATTGAAATAATGTGTCAGTGTGGGTACCCTTCACTTTAATGAGTGCTCTTCCATATCAAACTGACACTGAAGACAGACCGTGCCAAGCATGCACTGAGGCAACATGGTGCTTCAGCACATGCACCACGGCAAGCGAGTTATATAGTGGTGTATATAGTGTGTGTATTTTTAGGTGAAAATGTGCCGATAGTGATTTCTAAACACCATTACAAATATTTAATTATGTACATGTTCTTTTTAATGTTTTCTGTTCTTTTTTCATTTTATTGTTTCTTCTGGATAACCCAGATTTTCATTAACTCGTATCAGCCCTGGTCCCAGTTGATCCGGGTAAACGAGATTCTATTGTACAAGAAATCTCATCCACGCTTTGTTCACTCAAATCTAAATGTTATTTCATCTTATTTTGATCTCATGTTTTACATTCATATGATTTTCGCTAGCTATCATTTAATTTTATGTAATATCTACAGACTATTTTTAGGAAAGTTTATTTTTCTCTTCATACAAGAACCTCATTAATCCAAATTTATGGCTTATCTGGATTGATTTTTCTTTAATTTTTCACCTCAAAAATATGTGCATTCTTTGATAAATACATACATGGGCCATTCAAAAATTAGTGGCAACACTGCCTGCATTTTGCACTATCAGCAACTATCACTGTCAGCTGATAACAATGACAAATAAGAGCATTTAATGTCTGTTAGCTGTGAGTTTGAAGATAATAATTTTATTTAATAAGACATTTTTAGTAAGTTTAATTGTAGGCTATTATCTTTAGGGCTCTAAATATGTTCAATAAATACGAATAAAGATTCTTCATTAAAATTCAGGTTGCAAGAGGTAACAATGCTCGACAATGCCATACAGAATTACTGGAAGCTAGTGGTAGGCAGACTTTACCATAACGTACCATGGCTAGGTGGACCAATGCATTTCATAGAGGAAAGGGAAGACATTCATCAGAAATGTGCAGCTGGCAGACCACAATCAGCAAGTGGTGATGTGCATGCAAATGCTATTAGAGCACTGCCGGAAGAACATCGTTGTTGGACTTGTATTTAACTAGCAAGGGAAGTTGAAGTAGCTCCTGGTACAATTTTTCACATACTTAAGAAGAAGTTAAAGATGAGGAAAATCTGCGCTCGCTTCTTACAGAAGAAATAATGGGGCAGAGGATGGAAACAGCGAGATTACACTTAGAACACCATGAATATGAAGGCGAGCATTTTCTTCGACGCATCAGAACATTAGATGAAACCTGGTTTTGATGCTACCAACCAAAATTAAAGAGGCAAATGGGTGGTGGTTCATTGATTCACCATGGCCAAAAAAGTATCGACAAGAACAGGATCCTTTTAAAATCATGTTCATTGTTCCTTGTGATTTTGACGATGTTCTTATCACTCATTCAGTTCCTCAAGGAAATTGTGTGAATGGTGCACATTACAGTCACTTTATGGAACACCATTTATGACCAGCTGTGCGACATAAACGGCCAAATCTCCTAAATTCTCATGTCATTGTGTTACATGATGATGTTCGCTCTCACATATGTGCCCCTGTTGTTAATTTCTTTGCAGATGGAAAAGTGCAAAGTTCTGGAGCATCCTCCATTCTCCCCAGATATGAGCCCATGTGATTTCGACCGTTTTGCGAAAATGAAAGTACCACTTAGAGGAGTTTGCTTTACAACCAGACAGGCAATTATAACAGCAGTAAAACAGTCTGTTCTAATATTATCCACAAAATACTGTGGATGTCATCCGTTGGCTCCCTGATATGTGGAGGCAAATTCCTCATGTTGTAGGAGATTACTTTTAAGCACTGCAATAATGTGACTGCTCCAAAAATATTTTATTAATTCAAATGTTGCCACTAATTATTGAATGACCTAAGTGTGAACGTATATGGTTGTAATGTGGGGATTAAAGGTAGCATAGAGATTGCCAATGGTTGCATGCTTCAAGCTAACATTAAGTACTATTACCATGGTCAATATCTCATTACTTAGTATGTGCCTGTCTCGGTAGTGTCAATGGTAGCGTGCCTGCTTCATGTTCAAGAGATTCCGAGTTTGAATCTTGGTCAGGCTGAGTTATCTAGATAAGGTCTTTTCTGGGTTTTTCCCTTATGCTGAAGGATGAATGTCGGTAACTCTAAGCTCTATGGACCCTGGACTCAATTAGGCATTGTTTCACCAATTTCATTCATCATCCAAAAATTAAAAAGAAGGAATGTGAGCTTTTGTGATCGATTTCATTAATTTGCATGACACTTCATGCATATTTTTGTTTGTTTCATTTACGTCCTCTAAAGTCATATCAGACAATGAATGAAATGGGAGAAATAATGCTCAAATGAGCCCAGGATCCATCCCTGACCGATATTCGAACTCGGGACCTCTTGGACGTGAGCAGACATGCTACCATCTATGCTACTGAGGCAGGCCTTCTGATAGTGAGTGTAGATATCTCATATCACTGGTTTTCATCTCATATTTCACTATGGTACTTTAAAGTTTGTATTCATGTAATAGTTTGTTTCCATATGTTTATTAATATATAATAGTCTGGATAAACAAGGTTATTGTGCAGTCAACATTAAGTGAAATAAACCTTTTCAGAAATAGCTTCATTACACTTTAATTATAAGTACAAGAAAGAGAGAGAAAATCAAATCTAATGATTTGATTAAAAACAGGTCACTGTATGTTATCCTTAAAATTCCATACAGTTTCAATAGATTCAAGAGAAATAATGAGTAACAACTGCACTTAGAAGAAATTACAAAGCACTGAAAAATTTAAACAGAAATTAATGAGTATTTCAGAAGTGGCTGATGCCACAAAAGAGTTACTTAAAATAAATTGTATGTTTTAAAGAGATCTACATTTTCTGTGGAACACATTTTTGTTTTGATATCTAATGATTTACATTTAAACAAAAGTATACAAAATTTCTTCCTGATAAAAAGGACTTCCAGGCTATTCCCAAAAAATTCAAGATATGCATTTTATTTGTTATGCAAATATCCTGAATAAATTGTTGGAGCCACTTTTGAGTAAATCAAACATGTTTAGAATCTGCCCATGTTAAGAGTAGTATGAATTCAGGAGATCTTGAAAATCTTTGTGTCACATCTTTGAAAAATTCTGCACAAAATACAACTTTGTTATTTGTTGAACATTTTGTTTTTGAGTTATGCTGTTCTCAAACATACACAAACTTTTTTCTAAAAATACTACTTTTGGTTTCGGTGGAGAGCAAAATATATATTTCTGATAAAATCTCAATTTCAAATTTTTAGGTGCAATACATCCTTTACTTACTAGCTGCATGGCAGTGAAAGTAAAAGGAACACTATATGATATCTATAAATAAATTAAAGTTACCAAGCGTTAATGACTTATGCGTTGAGCAGAAGAGAATGGCAATAACTTCTTCTGGCTCGAAGGAACGTGGCAGATGAGAAGCCACAGTAAATACAAGGAATGTTGCCACCAGCAGCAGTAACACAACTGAAATAAATAAAAAAGTGTAATAAATACGACTAATCTATAATTTAATAAAAAAGCTTTTGTTTATAATGGCTAATTATGTCAAGTCACTGCTATAAATAGATTACGGATAAAATAAGATGGATTATTGTCACAAACACTTATAAATTTTTGAGCAAAAGCTCAGTAAACTGGTGACTCAAATAAGAGTATTAACAATATTTGCATAAAAAACTTAGAACAAAGTGGACAATATATACATCGATAGAACTTTCCTTAAAAAGCAAATTAACATATATAAACCACAATAGTATTTTCTCAAGATAAATTACAAAAAGTCATTATGGGAACTAAGGCTGTAGCTCATCATTCATATATTCCTCTAGTGACAAAGGAACTATCACTGTATTCAAACCACTACGCACCTGAAAATTTGATGGTATAATGCCTGCTGTATACAAACCAAAAATCTGCTGTGGAGTAGAACTGCAACACTCAAAACTGAAGCCTGAAAATTGCTGCATGCAACCACTTGTAAGTAGCTGTTAAACATCCCTCACCAGTTCCTTATGTATGCCATATGTAGACCACTGACATCAGGGGTAAATAATCCCTGCCATACAAAGCTGTGTTATTCCTATATGTTCCTACGTATTCTGGACTCATTTTCAGGTACTTCCAGCTATACTCCACACCCAATTTTTGGCACACAGGTCCCACATACAGTAGAAATGATGCTGTCAAACTCCTAAGCCTGTACAGATGTGAGCTTAGTGATAGCTCTCTTGTGAGTAGTAGGCCTTGTCAATTTATAGACTTTTTAGTGCTTTGCTAAAATATTTTGTGTCTTTACTTGCTCTGATATTGTTGGAAAATTTACTGTGGGCTTTCATTCCAGCATATAGTTCCTTTTCTCATACAGTGACAACCTATTCATATAGGCTTCAGCTTATTTTTAGCTCTTGTTCTGTGATAGTGATGATTTTGTGAATTATATATTATTTCAGAGTTTGTATATATTTTAGATAGATAGAGTCAACCTGAAAAATTCAATGCCATGGCCGGAATTTGAACCACAGATCTGGTTTCCATCCAGCTCTTACCCATTGAGCTACCATGGCCAACGTCCCATCCTGACATTAAATTCTCCAATTGACTCATATTTTCCCAGTAAACACTAGCGGCTCTCGTATTCAAGGTACACCATTTGTGGTGACTGACTATTGTAAGTACTTAAATCCCAGGCTTCATCATTAAACTCTTATTATTTAAGTTAATTGATGGAAATTAATGATTTCTTCTCACTAGCTGTATATAGGCTAAGATTTTAGATAGATAGCATCAACCTGAAAAATTCAATGCCATGGCCGGGATTTGAACCACAGATGTCTTAGTTTCCATCCAGTCACTCTTACCCATTGAGCTACCATGGCCAACGTGCTGTCGTGAAATTAAATTCTCCAATTGACTCATATTTTCCCGGTAAACCACTAATAATACCATGGCACATTGGCCGTGGTAGCTCAATGGGTAAGAGTGACTGTACAGAAACCAGGAGATCAATGGTTCAAATCCTGGCCATGGCACTGAATATTTCAGGTTAACTCTATCCAAACAAAATAATTTTAATTTTTTGACATTTTGTGCCCTAATATATATTTAGAATTACTTTTTAGAATAATTTAATGCCACAGAACATTGTTTTAACATAATTTAAGGTTTACCTTTCATTCTTTATTGATTTAGCTGCTGTGCATATAGTCATACTAAAAAATGCAGTACAGCCAAACTCGCATTTTTGTTTCACTTAAAACATTGCAGCCAACAGACCTGTTTACCCCTAACTTATTCTGATTAGCTACCTTTGTATCTCATTTTTCCCTAAATTATATTGACTAGCTATGTCATTCTATCATACATTCATTGATTTGAAGGACATATCTGGAAACCCATATCTTTTAAAGTTATCGGAGAACATGCACATCTCATAACAGTAACTGAAACAGTCAATTCCTGTTCATATGATCATACATTCTCCTACCCAGCACTAGTATTGCAGTATGACTGCTTGTAAGTAGAAGCATTTTTTCTTCTTGATTGTAATATAAAAAGATAAAAGATAAGTGAAGTTTGTGGTAAATAATTATATTTTATTGCGATATTTGTGTTGCTTCGCTGTTGTAAGCTTCTTATTTAATATATTAAGGATGAATTGCTTACAGGTGGTAATACTTAATAATATTTACAGCAGCCCAGCAATGCAGTTGCTTCCAATCATGATAACTTCAGTGTTGGAGAAAACGCAGCCAGACTGCATACATTAATTGCACATTATAATTAAAAATTTGATATGTCAAATTCTTCTTCTATCCCTTTATATTTGGCCTCTGTATTATGTTAAGCCTATGAGCTATTTCATATGAGCTAATTGTAAGGAAAAGCTATGAAATAGAACTGGCTTGTAACTGTCACCACAGAGCTGGGAGTCACACTGTGGATCCCTAGCATGGAAATCATGAATGAAATAACTAAGCCCTACCATGGCTCCATAGTAGAGAAAGTGGAAATGGTAAATCAAGTTCTATTTATTTCCATGAATAAATTGTATCATAAGATGCCTTGAACTTACGTACCAAGGGTGATGGATGAGAGTACAGCATGTGCATCCAAATCCATATCAGTCTGTTCAAAAGTCTGGCAGTACATGGTGAACAAAGTGACAAGAAGAGCCAACTCTGAGAGTGTGTTCAACATTGGAATGTACATGTCTTGGAAACCAAGTAGCCATCCCACCATCTCACCAGCTAACATGGGCATGAGTACTGTTAGCACCATCTCCACAATTGTGCTAACAAGAGGTATTAAAGATGTACTTCGTACCTACAAATAAAGTTAGGTTTCATATAATGTATGTACATACACTGGTTACAATGGTACATATTATAGGTGTGCTGTTTCATATACATACTTATACAGAGAGGACAGAAAGTTTCTCCCTTTTTTATTAGCTGAGCCACTGAGGTTTGATGCTCTGTGGAGATAGTACCCTTTTTACTGTTGTGCTGGCTGTATGATCTTTATACAGAGGTATTTTTTAGATGTGGCATATGAAATAATGTTGCACAGCAGTTTATGGTCAAGTCTGCTTGTTTATTTGTAAGAAGTAGGGGTGTCAGGTTAGTCACTTGTCATCTAACTCACTAGCTTTATCAGCAGTCCGCTGGTGGAAGCAGAGATCTCACTCCCACCACTGATTTGCATGATGTCACTCATGCACATCCGAGCAAGGTCAGGCGCCACCTCTAAAAAATACATCTGTACTTCTCATTACTACTTGTTGACTCATTGTGAATACATTCCTACATTTGCTTGTCTGCTGTTGACTGGTTTTCTTGTAGTGGTGCATTCCATTCATTATCTACAGTGAAAATTACAGTGTAATTTATAGCATTGTCAAGTACATGAGATTATACACAGATTCATAGATTATACAAAGAATTCACAGATTTAGATTAGCTGTAATAATTACATGGAATTCATAGCATTGTCAGTGCACAAGACAATAAATACAATGTGATATAATAAATCTATTCTTAAAAATATAGTAATATAACAAGCATGTTACACTTTCTCTTGACATTCACCTTTTAGTATACAAAACAAAATAACTTCAAAATAAAAATAACAAGGACTTCAATAATTTTAAGCTGAGATTAATCACAACTCAGTTTGTATACTAATAAAAACCTCCACAACTGTGATGTATACAGTAAATATATTTGTTAGTTAGTTACTAACACTCCCCACATGGCAACCTTGGCCTTCGGGGTAACCTCACCCCACCAAGTGATGACCGGACCCATTTCTCAGGTGGAGGCACCCAGAGGGCGGTGTCCATTACCTCCGATGATAGGGTGATAGTGAAGATGGCGGTGAGGTGAGAGGACCTACAGTTTTTACCGTGGACTCCGAACCACGTTGGGCATAGGGGATACTTCACGTGTGCTAGACAGAGGTGAAGGCGTGGATAGGGCCGACTTAAAATCGCCAACCCCAGAGCCGGGAATCGAACTCGGGACCCTTAGAACGGGAGCCGCGAACGAAACCACCGCGCTACCCCGGCGCCCGTAAATATATTTGTTATACACAGTAAACGTCAAGACTAAAGACTACCATTTTATGTGAGGTAAAATTTTGAAATTCCTGTATGGTATATGACATGAAAAACAACAGGAGTTTATTTAATTTAGTTTTGAATTGTTTATTATCCAGTGATTTTATTTTCTGTGGTAATTATATAAATAAATTCCTCTATTGGCAATGCTGTTTGAGGCTTAACATTTCTTCAAAGGAGATTCTTTTCATAAATTTTATACTTCTGTATTTGTCTAGGTAGTGAAAATTTGATATTCAATAATTGTTTTAGGCACTCTTAAAGAAAAAAGGACCTATTTTATTTAATTAAAAAATCACATATATAGTGGCTGTTTGTGAGAAAGGATTTTAGTATGTATCTGCTGGCACCATCTTGTTTCCCTCCACAGTAGAGACAGCCCATGAATGGGTTACCATATATTTTATATTTTTATGCACTACCAGTCAAAAGTTTTTGATCACCTATCACAACTATGGATTTGTGGATAAAACAGGGTATTTGTTTTGAATAATCCTACATAGCCCCATTCTAATAATATGTTTTAACATGTAAATACTACCTGCTTTTGTTGTGCACTTGACTGATTGTCCATATAGAGGAGTGCTGATGAGTATCCACAACTACACTGACTGCCTTTGCCTGTGATGTTTCTATTTGAAAAAAGCATCAAGAAGGCTATTCTAATAGGAAAATAGCAAAAAAAGTTGGCATAGCCCAATCTACAGTGGTGTTTACATTGCAGTGGTTTAAACAAACTAGTGACAATGCAAGTGTTTCCAATCTGTAACATCATATAAGAAAGATCAGTTCAAATGTGTCCAGAGTAAACGTCAGAGAGCTCGTAGAGCACTTGAAATTTGTGATGAGGTTAATAGTATACGAACAACTCCAATCTCTGTTTCAACCATGCAATGTTGCCTTCATGAAAAAGGTTTAAAGGGGTTCATAGCAACCAAAAAAAAACTTTTATTATGAAACAAAATAAAGTGAAAAAGTTATAATGGGCACAGCAACATAAAAACTGTATGTACAGCAATGGTCCAAGGTGTTATTCACAGACAAGTCTCAGTTTCAAGTGTTTGGAAGCCATTATAGAGGGTTTGTTGGTCGACTATGAGGATAACATATGAAGAGTCAATGTGTGATGCCAACATTGAAGCATAGTGGAGGGTTGGTTATGGTGTGAGGATATTTTGCAGGTATTAAGTTGGTGATCTAGTGAGAATGTTTGAAGCATATTACAGAATACTGATCAAAAATGCTGTTCCAACTGGCAAGAGACTTATTGGCCATGGATTTATTCAACAGTAGGACAGTGATCTAAAACATGCTTCTAAGTTGTGCAGAGGTTATGGCAATAAAAGAGCAATGTGCGAAACTGTAAGATATAGCAGATTAAAACCTGCTGAACTCTTATGGGGCAAACTTGAGGCCATCTAATGTTACAGATCTGTAGAATAATTTACAGATGTATTGGACTGCAGTATCTGCAAAAATACTACATAATCTTATCTCCAGAATGCCAAGAGTTCATGCAGCGTTTCTGAAGGCAAAGCATGGATACTTTGAAATGCTAAAATCAAAACCATATTGTATTGTATTTAATCCTAGAGAGAGAAAATATTAATTTTGTTGGTCTTTTTAATTTTTATGACATGTTTGTACATTGAAATAAGTATTTCGTTTTTTTTTGTTTGTTTGTTTTTTTTTTTTTTTATCCATAAGTAATCAGAAATTTTTGACTGATAGAGTGTATCTTTTTGTAAAAATGCTTTTTTAAGAGATGTCAAGATTTGATTTTCCGCTGAAATCTTGATATAGAACTGTTGGCTGTGATACAATACTTCCTCTACCTACTGTAGGTAGGTGATAGAGAAGTTAAAATGCACATGTGAAGGAAAAATGTTGTCCTTTAGGGTAAAGGTTTTAAAATGTGGGACTGTCACCAAAACTTTAGGATTTGCTGCCATTCTATTTAAATTTATATTTTTTAATATTAATAATACACTGGTAAACAACAGAAACACTACACACAATTGCCTTTGAGGGGATTTAGCTCAGACAAATTCTGATGCCATTTTCTAGTGAAATATCTAATATTTATGGAGAATTTGTATCCAGTGAAAGTGAATACAAATCCATGTATGATAAGGATAGTAGTTTTCAACCTTCAACATTAGTTGAAATTTCAAATACAGCATTATGCTATTGTAATTAAAAGAAAATTTTGATAGTTACCAAAAACAGCATCATGAGTGGTGAGATGAAAATGCCCAGGAGATTACCAAGAACAGAGTTAAACATTGCAACCTCCTTGTTGCCCTGTACACTTCGTGTCATCACAACAGAGCATAGCACTGGCGGTGGTAAGCAACTTAGCATTATCATACTGTAAAGATAAAGTTTTCAGAACCTGTGATTGCTTCTCTTTGAGCTTTTTGCTTTAAGCAACTATTTTAATAACTTAAGAATTACTTTAATTTAATTTTTCTTTGCATAAAATATACAGTCTTTGTTTTGTTTTTATGGTTAATAAAAATGAAGGTGCTGAAAAAATGTATTTTACATTTAAAATGTGTTTATTGTTCTATATTTAGGCTATTAATTGTAATTCATATATATATATATATATATATATATATATATATATATATATATATGAAGTACTTGTGATTTCAGCTACAAAATTAATAGATCAAAGTGCAGAGTTGTTATAGTTTAAAATTCATTAAGGATTCTCTCAATCTGCAATGGCATGCTGGAGTATTTTGACTATCTGTGGGTATCAGGGGTAAGAGGTGAATAGCCAGCACTGACTGGTGGGGTCAGTTGACTACTGACACATTAGTGTCAGTGTCAGTAACAGAGCCTCTGAGATACCAAATTACCTCTCAAGAGTATACAGTCTTAACAAGGTATACAGAGTTCTGTCTGGGTAAACTTAAGTTATTCTAGGTAATTGTGGGAGAAAAAATGTATAATTTCAGTACCACCAAATCAAAAGCTCTTCTTGGGACTCTAACAGCTCCCATACAAAGAAAGCTAACTCCAAGAAATATACGGGATTCAACAAGCCAACAGTCTCACTAAAAGAAAGTGGAAGGTTGTTACGGAGTTAGACCACAATGATTTCTTTTGTACAGACCAACCTGCAGCATAGCGTTACTACCTCCAGTGTGTTCTATAGTTTCATAAAGATGCAGAATATGGAAGTTTTCATAATACAGAAATCATGGCTTAGGCAAGATTATGGGGCTGAAATTTAAGAGTTTTGTTATTCACAGCATTTTACCTGCTGAAAAACTGAGAAAGTATGTCATGATATCACATAGTAATATCTGAGCTTTGCAAGACTCTTTTACAAGAGATCTGGTGGTAGTCCTGGTAAGGTATGAAAAGGTTTGACTACCCTAAGAGGTGATAATTTAATTGAAAAAAAACTATTTATAGTTGGTTTTTAACACTTCATCACTTCATTTGTATATTATTGTTTTGTAAACCTTCCATTTTCAACCTCGAAGGTTGGACACCTTAAATAGGTGGTCTCACAATGTGTCACCTTTTATAGGCTGCATCAATTGATCAGTTATCAACAGAGAGGAAAGTGGAGGGGGAATGAAACTAATCAGAAACACTGAATGCAGTACAGGGTAAGCAATTCCCTGTAACACAGCCTGCATCCAAACAAAGGCACTGCAGTGTGTACAGTAATGTATGGCATGATGAGTTTATTAATTAATTAAACACACCAATAAAATAGATAGAGTCAACATGAAAAATTCAATGCCATGGCCAGGATTTGAACCATGGATCTCCTGGTTTCCATCCAGTCGCTCTAACCCATTGAGCCACCACGGCCACCGTGCCGTCCTGACACCAAACTCTCCATTTGATCCACATATTTCCCTGGAAGACCACCAGGGGCTCTCGCATTCGAGATACACCGTTTGTGCAGACTTACTATCGCAAGCACTCGAGTCCCAGGCTTCATCATCCAACTCTTATTATTATAGCTAATTGATGGAAACCAATCACCTCTTCACACCAGCCGTGCACAGGCCAAAGCTTCCGATAGAGCCAACATGAAAAACTCAATGCCACGACCGGGACCCAAACCATGGATCTCCCGGCCTCCGTCCAGCTGCTCCAACCCACCAAACCACCATAGCCAATGCGCCATCTGACTCCAAATTCTCCATTCGACTCACACACCTCCCAGGAAGACCACTAGGGTCTCTTGCATTCGAGATTCTCGCATTTGGATGGACAGGGACCGGGAGATCCATGGTTCGGGTCCCGGCCATGGCATTGAGTTTTTCATGTTGACCCTATCTATCGGGAGCCTTGGCCTGTGTATGGCTGGTGTGAAGAGGTGATTGGTTTCTATCAATTAGCTATAATAATAAGAGTTGGATGATGAAGTCCGGGACTCGAGTGCTTGCGATAGTAAGTCGCCACAAACGGTGTATCTCGAATGCAAGAGCCTCTGGTGGTCTTCCGGGGAAATATGCAGGTCAAATGGAGAGTTTGGTGTCAGGATGGCACGTTGGCCATGGTGGCTCAATGGGTTAGAGCGACTGGATGGAAACCTAGGAGATCTGTGGTTCAAATCCCGGCCATGGCATTGAATTTTTCGTGTTGACTCTATCTATCAAAAACCTTAGCCTATATACGGCTACTAGTGTGAAGAAATGATTAATTTCCATCAATTAACTACACTAATAAAGTATTTGGTCAAAAAGTTGAATGCAATTTCTTAAATTTTAAAAACACTATTTTTCATGAAAAAAATGTTATAATATAACATCAGAAAACATTGAATGTTATTGGTGTTGTTAATTGTAAAAATATATCTCTTATAAATTAAAGACCAACTCACCCATTCAGTACCCATTCGTCAACAAGAGTTTTTGATATCAATAACGTCATCAACTTAACAAAAAGTGGCATGAATATGAGAGCATTACATTGAATGAAAAGGTGAACACGGAAGTGAAGAATGATTCTGAGAATTCCTCCAGGAGCTGTAGCTAATCCAGACATAAAGTTGATTAATGAGACCACACCATATTGTACAGTTAACTCTGGATTCAGTGGACCTGAAATAATAAACAAAGAAATTTACTATAGGTAATTAAAAAGATCTAAATGTACTGCACTCACATGACTTTCTCTACTCACGTCTACAAACTATTCTTACTAAATTTTAGTTAATTGATGGAAGTTAATCATTTCTTTACACTAGCCGTATATAAGCTAAGGTCTTTGATAGATAAGAGTCAACATGAAAAATAAATGCCATGGAATTCAATGGAATTTAGTTAATTCTATCAATTAACTAAAATAATAAGAGTTAAATGATGAGGCCTGGGACTCAAGTACTTACGATAGTAAGTCGCCACAAACAGTGTATCTCGAATGCGAGAGCCCCTAGAGGTTTACCGGCGAAATATATGAGTCAAATGGAGAATTTAATGTTAGGACGGCACGTTGGTCATGGTAGCTCAATGGGTTAGAGCGACTGGACACAGAAACCAGGAGATCCATGGTTCAAATTCCGGCTATGGCATTGAATTTTTCATGTTGGCTCTATCTATTCTTACTAAAGCTTATTATTCTATCCAATTGTTGTTAATCCAGATAAAGCTTCACTGCACAAGCACACTGTAGGTACTGTCTGCCCACCACAAGAAGGCAAGAGAGGAATGAAGGGGAGAGGGGTTTGAACTATTTATCTGCTCTGGCAGTGGATCTGTTTACTAGGAAATGAGTGTATGACAGTGCATATGAGTCACCCATGCTGCCAGATCTAATGCTTGTTGCAGTAACTGCAGTGATAGGTGTTATACATGGATGAATTTTGTAACAATTGTTGTGTATTTTAAATGAAATTAGCATCCTTGTCATACTCGGAAGGCGAGCATAAACACTTTGCGGACAGCAAAACTGATTATGTTAGAGGTACCTCTACCTTGCCTTCTTGTGCTGTGCAGACAGTACAGTGATAATAATCAGAATTTAAAAGAGCATGTTGCTATGTGGTAGCTTTAAGATTCCATGTGCTTCATATGACCATGATGAAAAAACAAATATTGACTTCCCAGTTGAGAAAAGTATGAGTAATTCAAAATTCAAACCAATAATAAATTATATGTAAAAAATGATTAATGATTTAACAAGATCTATAGTAGATTTGAGGGGGTATGTGGTAGCCTTGTGGTTAAGGCACTAGACTGCAAGCCAAGAGGTCCTGGGTTCAATTCCTGATGGTAGCATTGGAATTTATTCCCTGTTAATAATCCTTCTGGTTGCACTATGGCCCTGCAGTTCACTCGGCCTCAGAAATGAGTACCAAGATAATTTCTGGAGTTGAAGGCAGCTGCCTCATAGGGCTAACAACCTCACATGCCCTGTATGCCAATGTCTATATAGATGGGTGCCGTAACCACCAGTCGCCACACTAGGCCGCCTAAGGCCTCTCATGGGGTAGAGAAGTGCAACAATCTGTAAAACAGAGCACACGACTAAAACAGATACAATGCCTTGGAAGAGAAGAGCAAAAATGTGGAGAACAAATTGAGGGCACTAGAAGAAGCGGAAGAGAAGAGACAGAGGAGAGAGAGAAGAGGTAACATAATAATTAAAAACAAAGACCTACAACTAGATAACTACGAAGAAATGACCAACGAAGTAAAATAAATACTAACAAAAGTTGAATTTCAAAAACTGTACACCGGACTCATATACATATGCAAGGATTACTCAGATAGAGGGGTATTCAGAGTCGAACTCTCCTGCATGGAGAACAAAATAAATATAATAAAAAGTAAGCACAAACTAGCTGGAGAGAAAAGTTACATTGATTATGTGACATACCAAGAAAGAAACAATCCGAATCAACTATAGAAGGTAGCAAAAGAGGAGAGAGCTAATGGCAACAATGTGAAAATAGGATACCAGAAAATTCTTCTCAACGATTAGTGGGTAAGCTGGAATGTGCTATCTCAATCAAAAAGCCTGTAATGATCCCTCAGTATCCATGCATCGGCAGGCGAAGTCGAGGCAGACCCAGAACCAGATGGGTGGAATCCTTCAGGAGAATTACAGATCCACACTGGTCCAGAATAGCTAGGAGCCATTTCTTGTGCTCTACCAATTATACACAGTCACTCAGAATAAAAATAGCTTCACAGACTACCCCTAGAAGCTCAAGATACACACTTCTTTTGTCATGGAAATATGCTATTTTAATTAAAATCATTAATCACGTTTTAGAAAATCAAAACTAACAATGAGTTTTTTATGTAGAGTGATTATTTGAGGTTGGAGGAATTTGAAATGAAGTCAATATTTACAAATGGCATCTTTTTTACATGGACAATTGTTATGGTAGTGGCAATGATCCTGAAATCAAAATACTATCAGGAAATGGAAACATTAATATCTTTGTGTCCTAAGAAATTCAAGATTCAACCATTATTAGGCAAAATCAAGCTAGCTCTTTTTTGGGAAGGACAAAGTTTTATACTATACAAACATCAGCAATCACAGGATAT
Organism: Mantis religiosa; assembly: GCA_030765055.1. Classification (NCBI taxonomy): domain Eukaryota; kingdom Metazoa; phylum Arthropoda; class Insecta; order Mantodea; family Mantidae; genus Mantis; species Mantis religiosa. The sequence goes on along the minus strand of CM060949.1, from coordinate 148,239,989 downwards.
ACTATCTTTAACAACAATGCTTGAATTTTTATTGCAAAGCTTGAAATTAATAAAAGAGCCTGAACATTCTCATTATTCTAGCTCTCAATAAAATCAAGATATTTACTGAAATGAAAGAAAATTTTTGAGTGAAGAACTTCCCATCAGATTATGAATTAATGGAGGCAGTAAAAAATTATTTCCACAGAAAGGACAACAAAATTGTAGAAGTATTACAACACTGCTTGGAGAAATACATCAAGCTTCAGGGAGACCATGTTCAGAAATGAAATAATAAATTTCTATATCCGCTAGAAGTTTTTCAGGAGTAAAGCATATTACTTTTTATATATGTGAGTGTGTGTGTTAAAATTTGGAGAACTAAATAAATGTTTTAAAATAATTATATAATTACACAAATATAAATATTTGTAACAAAGGCTTCACTTATCTTAATAATTTTCTTTCCATTAGAAAGAAGAATTAACACCAATTTTTTAAGATAAGTGAAGCCTTTGTTACAAATATTTATTGCTTCATTGTAGCTAGCTTCATTTTCTACGTAACTTATATAATTGTTTATTTTGCTTCAGAACTACAGAGTTTGGTAATAAGTGAAGAGATCCACAAGAGCTATGCACTGCATTGACAGGTACATTTATCAGATGGCAATATTCAGGAAGAAGGGCTTTAAAGACTACACCAGATTTTACTTAGAAGTCCACTGTAATGGCACTGTTTTCTATAACTTTACTTCCTACATTACCTTATTCTGCTTGCAATTGAATGTTCACTATTATTATTAATTTATACTTTAAACAATGCAATAACTATAGTATTTTATAATCATAAAAAGTAATTTTAAAAGTCACAAAATTGGTTGTTGTTGTTTACGTCATGATTCTCACAAATCTAATTCTTCAGCTATGTATCCCATGTGAAGTTATATATTATAAAAGAAAATCATATATTAGAACATTTTATGCAGTCTTTATACATAAATTAACATTGTTAGGTAAAACCTCATTCTCCTAAAAACCAATCCAGAACATTTAAGAATAAAAAGGGGCAAAAAGGTTTGGTTAGTACACCTAATAACATCTGATGTTGAGATTTGTATAAGAATTCATGCATACTACATAAGCCAAATGTTTATAATATGTTTTTCTTTTAGCTTAGCTCACTTGAGTAAAAAACTTCAAGTTTATTTCATGAGCAATTAAGATAGAGTGCAACAGTAGATATATGTGGAACAATGAACTATCATTTTCAGTATCTCACTGTTTTCAGTCCAATTTAAAATTTACCTACTAAATAAGGTAAGTAATTTTAAGAATAGGTATATTTGTAATCTGTTCATTCTTGCCTTCTTTGGACCCCAAATGAGGAAACATTTCTGCTAAGAGAATTGTTAAAAACACCCCAGGTATAAGCCACAGCCGCCTAAAAATGTATTTTGTTGCCATTTTATGTTTAAATGAAGCTGAGCAACAGCTGTTTAAAAACATTTAAGTCATTTTTGATTTGTGAGTTTTTAATCGTATTGAGCACTTGTATAAATGCATCACGCCATTCACGACTCTAAATATGGATCAGGACCCTCCCCTGTATGGATTAGTTTAGTTACGCTGTTTACCGCCTGGCACGCTGGTTGTTCCTTGTGTTGCGGTTATCGTGGTCTGAGACTTTTCGCGCCGTTGTTCCTTACCGAGTTGAATTTTGTGTATTCCAAAACTTTCTAGCTGAATAATGACGATTAGGACAATGGAGCTCCACTCGGCGGTAAGTTATAACTTATTACGTAGGTGCAGTTAATACTAAAATATGACATTTTTAACACTGCTGATAGTCAAATATGGAGGCGGTTTCTCAACATTGTTATATGTCAATGTGTCCGAAGTTTTCTAATACAAATATAATAATTATTTTACAAGAAGCAATAATAATCAGAATCATTGTGCACGTTACGTACGCTGTCAAATGACAATTGTTCTTAAATTAAAACCGCATGATCTCTTTCGAAGTTGCATCGTATTTGGTATTACTTGCACATCTTAATGCATCCTTTATTTATTTAAGTAATGTGAATAGCTTGGATCATACGGGAAAGAACATATGCTTTATTTTGGTTAATTGTGCAATCGATTTTGGAGTTTATTCAGCGGCGTAGCCGGGACTTGAAGATGAAAGGCTTGCTTCTAGCTTACAATACAAGATGTTTAGAAAAGCAATATTACTATGACATACAAAACAAACACTAACTTATAAAAATGTTACAGAACAAAATTCATCCCAGACGCTCCCGAGAGAATATACACAGACCTCTGGCGTTTTCCCCATTTCCCTACATCTACGTTAAGTGGCCTTTCATCATTGTGTGAGTTGCGCAAATAAATTTCAGTCCCCGAAGAGTTGAACAATTCCTTTATGAAATACATATAGCTGTTGTTACAGGTTACGGACTAGAATATGGAGCAGTCTGAATATTTGGAAAGAAAATCTGGTGGCATGAACTGAGATTCAATGTCAGTTAATTTTTTTCTATAGTTCAAATTCAGATTTTACTGTAGAAAGCGAACTAGAATCAGTCCTAGAAAACATCACTGCTTCGGAAATGTTTGGCCATGAATATGTAATTCAGTCTTTTGGAAGCAACATTTGAAGCAGGTGAATTGTGTTTCCATGCAATTAAAATCTTTTAGTCTCTTAACGTACAATGAAACCTGACAGCGGAATGTATACAGTAATATTACAATGAATCAATTAGTTAATTAGAAGCTGGTCTACTGATCCCAAGGGGGTTCAAACGCGGCCTAGACCGATGGGTTTTAAGTGAATAAAAGTTGGTGAACAAAGACGTACGTAAACTTTCTTCTTAAGTGAAGAGCAAATAAGCAACAAGTGATGAGAAATGGGCGTTTCGCGATTTTGCGGGTCATCCTTAATCTTCCCTGTGCCATTCCGATTTTAATCATATGTGCTGCCGAAACGAGTACAAAAATGGGTGTCTATTTATGACGTTATGATATCGTATAACGTTTTATCTACTTTGATAAAAAATATTTTTATTCTGAAAGTTTGTACGATGTCTGTATTGATTTTCTTGTCTATAGTTGGATGTAGAGGGCCATATACGATGTAATGCTTAGTGATGCTATCTGGTGACGATCGTATAAATTACATGAAGCTGCTAGCATTGGTGCCAATTGCTCAATGATCAATAGAAATATTTTCCCGCTTAGTATGGTGGTATCTCTGCTGCTCTCTAAGCGGAAGATATGAGTTTCGGTGTGGGGATTTTCTCCCACTGGTAGTCCTGATCTGTTGTATATTCAGTCCCTGAGCGGCTAATCGAGGAACTGCTTGATTGCGGTCCACGGTCGGAAGACCACAAACATCGGCCGGGAGGGAACTGGTTGTTGACCCACCTTAGTGCTGCATCACACTCACCTGCAGTGGATAGAAATAGGAGATGCAGTGGTTGGGTAGTATGGATTGGCCTGAAAGGGGCTGTTGCGCTGTTGGATTAGTATTATCCTATTACAAGTTTTTATTAACTCGCATTGTTGTCTGTCGGCCAGGTACTGTACAGCCTGAGTGTTACTGCTATGTGCCAGGGTTTAACTGCTGAGAGATTTTTATTTCGGAACATTTTAGGTAGATTTGTTCATTTTAAATGGGAAGAGGTTTGTGAGGTAGTATGCTGCGCCTCTGGATCTGTGTCCAGGATGCAATATCTATTGCACCCTGGTGGAAGTGACTATATATAAGCTTAATTTTGATTGGTTGGGAATATAATTTTGAGGCCAGTCAGTACTTGACTGGATTAAGTGCGGAATTCATCCTTTACTGCTGAATGGAGTTGCTCCGGTATTACCTCGGGTGCCGCAAACCGTGGGGACCTATATTAGCAAAAGCGGTGTCTTCTGGGATCATAATCCCAACAGACCTAACCAGGGCGATTGAATGTGGTAATCTAACGTAGAATTCTGCAGCCTGAATGTCGAATATCATTCTCCAAATACGAAAGAGATGAAGCTTGAAGAAGCGGCCAACAGAATAAATATAAGGGGCTTCCAGAAAGTAAGGTTGGTTTCAATTTATCTCCGCTGCAGCGCTGCGATCGCAGTTCCGCACATGCGCGGTAGACGCTCTGTATCAAGGACAGTTGAGCCCAGAGGTTCTACTCCCATTAGTCCTGAACCCGTAGGAACTGGACCCGGGCCTCTTTCAACCAGGGAGTTATCCGAGCTATCCCAAAGGGCGCTCGGCGTCCTCCGTGGGGCTTTCCGTAGGGCAAGACCTTGTTACCTAACAAGCCCCCCCATCTGGTCCTATGGACTCAAGACGGGATGGAAGTGGATACGCCACTTACGCGCGCCAACACCAAAGGTGAGCTCTGTATCAAGGACAAGAAACGTGCGCCATTGTGAGGTCGCTGTCAGCCACGTACGCTTTGTTGTGCTTGTTTACAATGTCGGTGTTGATTGAAAATCCCGCCGCTTGTGAAAGGAGATGTTTAATGCGAGACACTTAGGAAATTCCGCCGCACAATACAGAATAAGCACAGAGGAATGCTGTCAAAATGTGGTGTGTTTCTTCACGATAACGCACGACCACACACTGCAAATGCGACGAAAAACATCCTACAGGGATTTGGCTAGGACGTGTTTGACCACCCCCCCGTACAGCCCTGACCTCACTCCTAGCGACTTTCATCTGTTTTTGCATCTCAAATCTTTCGTTGGCGGTCAACACTTAAACAATGGCGAAGAGTTGAAAGAAAATGTTTCCAACTGGTTGAAGACACAGGCGGCAAACTTCTATGAATAGGTATACAAAAACTTCTGCCTCGCTATGACAAATGCCTGCAAAATTTCGGTAGTTATGTGGAAAAGTAGTTTAAGAGGTGTAGAATTTTGTGCAATAAATAATTTTTCTGTATCTGTACACAATTTAATTTTATTACCAAACAGAACTTATTTTCTGGACGTACCTCGTAGATTGGAGTCCTCTATTCTGTCCCCATCGTAGGTCATAGTGACTAGCTGTCTGCGGCCATGCCCCACGCGTGCAGTTTGAGTGGGATTATGAGAGATCGGAAGGAGTGTAACTTCAAGGAACAGGTACTGAACTGGATAGGTACGAGCATACGGTGTTGAGGCAATTGCTCCCTGTATCTGAGCCGAGAGGTTCCTGAACGCTCCCAGATACTGGATAGAATTTTCCATTCAATCCATCGGCCTCGAAACTGGATGATGAGGCAGTCTGCGGAGGTGTGGCGCTTAGTAAGTAGTACGACCTGGCTCTTGCCTGGTTAACGGACTTTCGTCAACGCCGATACCACACTTGGATGGGGCGGATGTGTTTCTGTTATTTGTCTGCCGGTAAAAATGTAATGGTAATGCATTTTAAACTAATTTCGATGAGCTATATACTTGAAACCTTAAACCTAACTCAGAACTGGAAGGTAATACAATATTAACTAGCTTTCAAGGAAAATTACCTGTCCCCAATTCCAAACCATTCTTTATATGGAAAAGTAATTAAACTTACTTCACGGTGAGCAACTTTAAACGTAGCTCAGAACTAGGTAATTCTGTAATAACAACTTAAGTTCAAGAAAATATCTCCAACCCAAACTACTGTTATGTTATAATTATTAGTAAGAGGTATGCAGCCAGTTACAAGAGCCCTGGTTGACAACTATTATTATTATTATTATTATTATTATTATTATTATTATTATTATTATTATTATTATTATTATTATTATTATTATTATTATTATTATTATTATTATTATTATTATTATTATTATTATTATTATTATTATTATTATTATTATTATTATTATTATTATTATTATTATTATTATTATTATTATTATTATCATTATCATTATCATTATCATCATTATCATTATCATTATCATTATCATTATCATTATCATTATTATTATTATTATTATTATTATTATTATTATTATTATTATTATTATTATTATTATTATTATTATTATTATTATTATTATTATTATTATTATTATTATTATCATTATCATTATCATTATCATTATCATTATCATTATCATTATCATTATCATTATCATTATCATTATCATTATCATTATCATTATTATTATTATTATTATTATTATTATTATTATTATTATTATTATTATTATTATTATTATTATTATTATTATTATTATTATTATTATTGTTGTTGTTGTTGTTGTTGTTGTTGTGGCGAAATGTGGACACATGAGCAAGATCCTTTAGCACTGTTACGTTCTAAGGAATTCACCCCCGCCTAGTTACCGTAGATGGTAGCGTGTCTGCCTCACGTTCAAGAGGTCCCAAGTTCGAATCTCGGTCAGGGTGACTTACCGGGATAAGGTTTTTCCGGGGTTTTCCTTTATCCTGATTGACGAATGTCGGATAACTCTAGAGCTCCATGGATCCCGGGCTCATTTGAGTATCATTTCACCCATTTCATTCATCGTCCGATATGACTTAACGTTGGAGGACGTAAATTACAAAATAAATAAATAAATAAAATCACCATTGATTTAAAACTGTGCACTTTGCAGAATACTTCTGTGTTTCATCTAAATCCCGATCTATTCTATAAATTTTGAATCTTTCAATCGCTATTTTTAAAACCGATATATTGACATTTTACTTTGCCCATTTATAGTGTTAATTCGAAAAAATAAATCATTTTGTCGCTATTTAGTAATCGCCCACTATCATTACGAAAACTACACGCAAATAGTTATGAACACATCGTGAACTGAACAGCCGCACCGTAGTTGAGTAGTTAGAGCGTCCGACTCTCAACAAGGCGGCCCGGGTTTGATCCCAGGCAACCGCAAAGTGAGATTTGTGGTGATCCCCGGTTCCCCCCGCCATCTCATTCCACCGGTGATGCATCTTCATCTCCTGTGGTGCCACATGTAGTAAAAGTGGGCGTTAAACACTATACATTTAATTATAATGTGAACTGAGGCACGGCTATAATACTCTGATATAAAAGGAGTTGATATTTAATGTCAATATGCAGACAGTGAGTAGTTACGAGGGCTATCCAGAAAGTAGATTACGTTTTCGTCTGTTTCCGCTAGGGGCGGGGCTAGCGCGGCCATCTTGGGGTCAGAGCGTTGCGCAGCTCAGTCGGCATCTAGCCGTGCTAGTGAGAGGTTTGTGCTGTGCTCCGTTCAGATACTGTGACGGTTTGAAATGTCTGCGTTAATTGAAAATCCCGCGAGCTGCGAGGTGCGTGCAGTAATAAGGTTTCTGACTGCAAAAAACTGTAAACCGATAGAAATCTATCGGCAGCTTTGTGAAGTGTATGGGGACAACATTATCACTGAAGGTGGAGTGCGTCAGTGGGTCATCAGATTTAAAAATGGCCGAACCAATGTTCACGACGAAGATCGAAGTGGGAGACCCAGCATAGTGACTGCCGAACTTGTCGAAAAAGTCGATGCTAAAGTCCGTGAAAATCGAAGGTTCACAATAACGGAACTTTCTTTGAGTTTTCCACAAATTTCGCGAAGTTTGTTGCACGAAATCATCAGCGAAAAGCTTGGTTACCACAAGTTTTGTGCAAGATGGATTCCAAAAATCTTGACAGAGGACCACAAAAATCAGCGAATGGCTGAGGCGTTGAACTTTTTGGACGTTTACCATAAGGATGGTGACTCTTTACTCGATCGCATCGTTACTGTGACGAAACATGGGTGAAACACGTGAACTATGAAACGAAATTGCAATCAATGCAGTGGGGGCACACAAGTTCTCCCCAAAAACCCAAGAAATGCATGCAAACAATGTCGGCAAGGAAGATGATGGCGACTGTTTTTTGGGACAGAAAAGGTGTGACTTCATGGAAAGAGGCACTACAATAAACTCTCAAAGGTATTGCCAAACTCTCCAAAAACTCAGAAGAGCCATTCAAAACAAGCGCAGAGGAATGTTGAGCTCTAAGATCTTGTTGATTCACGACAACGCCCGGCCCCACACGGCAAATGTCACTCGTGAAGTTCTTGAATCTTTTAAGTGGGAGTTGTTTCCTCATCCGCCGTACAGTCCCGACCTGGCACCGAGCGACTTCCACCTATTCCCTGCAATGAAGAAGTGGCTGGCTATGCAGCGTTTTGATGACGACGCACAGCTGCAAGAAGAGGTAACGAAGTGGTTGAAGGCGCAGGCGGCCGAATTTTTTGACGAAGGAATTTCCAAGCTCGTACATCGCTACGATAAATGCCTTAATTTGAATGGTGACTATGTCGAAAAGTAGTATTTGAGTGTGGCTTTCATCTGTATATAATAAAATTTGTTTCCTATACTTTGTTTACATTTTATTCCAAAACGTAATCTACTTTCTGGATAGCCCTCGTATAAACGAAATTTATATGAACGCCTACATCTGTATTATAGAGAACTACAATAAAAAATAGCCTTGAGAGATATCTGAATAGGTTTGCTGTCTTAACTGTTGTATTATAAACACGCCTTTCCTTCCTATACAACGCATGTGGCTAGCAAAATGTGCTTCTAATTGTTTTTTAAAGTGTAAATAACTGCATGAAATTATGTGATTTTTACAAAACCATATTTCAACTGAATGTTTTTCTAAAAGAACTGGATTTGCCACTAGCAACTTAAGACTAACTTTCCAGCTAGATAGTCGTTCAAATATGCCAGATTTAGTCGTAAAACAAGTTAGCACCGCTTCCTCTATCAAAGGGCGTGGAGGGGCATTAAGGACTATTTGAAGTCAACCCTGATTGTTTTGACAACAGATCCACACGCCTTTGTGGAAAGTATGCTGAGCAGATGTTACGTTAATTAACCGTAGTTATAAGCAGGGGCGGAACCAAGTAGTGCCAGAGGAGCCAGTCCCCACCGATAATATCACGCAACTTGTAGGCGTGTTTTAATTTGAAGAAAAAATAATTCTATATTTTACTCGATTGTAATACTCATTACAAACAACTTATTACACCATAATTCTAAATGGCTATGGAAACTTGCAACCCGCTGTGTTGCACACGACAACTGCACCAGTCTCCTTCACGAAGCAGAACGTTGGGCCAGATTAACACGGGCCCATGGTCACTCCTCGCTCCTCTACAGTCTCGTGCCTATACCTTTCTCGCTCCCGTACTTCCTGCATCGCTCACAGCAACGCTTGGAGCTTCTAGCTTCGGCCAGTTACTTGAAGTTTTAGTATTCGCGTGATTGTTGTTGGAATCTTAATTGTTTGGTAGACAAAGTAGCGTTGTTTTAAAATGAATAGAGTGGATTATCAACTGAAAAGTACCTTTCATTCATTAGAGGTAGAACAAAAACTTGAAATTAAACCGTTAGGTTCACATCAACCGAAAAAATTTACATTTACACAACAGGATGGCAAAAAGCAGAGGAATTTATGTAACAGTTTGTTTAGTAAGAAATCATGGCTAACTGCAAGTGAGTAGAAACAAAGTGTCTTTTGCTTTTATTGTTTGTTGTTTGGGGGAGAATCCCATTATCTTCTATGAAAAGTTGGCAAATGAACTGTCAGTTATTTATCATTATATATATATATATTCAAAGATATCTCTTCTGTCAGAGAATTGTTCAGTTTTTTTTAAATACTTCCTTTGAGGAAGTCCTGCACCGTGGCGTAGCGGGCTAAGGCAGCATACCTTGGTCCCTGGCCACGGAAAGCGACCCGGGTTCGATCCCACCCATGTGGTGGGGATTTTAGGTCCCGGGTATAGGACCGGTGCCCACTCAGCATCGTGAGGAAAGTGAGGAGCTTACGCTAGGTAAGCGGCCCTGGTCATGAAAACCAACATTCCGGCTGGGGAATGCCGAGATGCTGACCACATCTCCTCCCCGTATCGGTTGGATGATCGCCCACCTCTGCCGTGCGTAAGTGGGCGTGAGGCCGGCAGTCGGGTTGGTAGGCCTTGGCCCTCTAAGGGCTGTCGTGCCATCGGTTATTATTATTACTCCTTTGAGGAAGCATTTTCTTAAGTACACAAAATGCTTCAAATTACACTAACAACTCCAGCTTCAACAGCTGAGACAGAGAGAAATTTCAGTACATGGAAAAGAATTGTCTTTCCTTAGGACACCATGGTCAAGATAGGCTTATTTCCTTGGCTGTTTGTTCCATTCCCAAAGAGGAAATGGGTGAAATCCCTAACTTCGTCCAGTTGAAGGTCCTTATATTTTAACAGGTCAAATCTTAACAATTTGATATTTCCTTTATTATATTCTCAACTCTCCAGACTCTCCCTAACTTCAATAAAAAAGTAATTGCAATTTTTTACGTCCTCCAACGTCAGGTCATATCGGACGATGAATGAAATAGGTAAAATGATGCTCAAACGAGCCCAAGGTCCATTGAGCTTAGAGTAACGCGACATTCGTCTTTTAGGATAAGGAAAACCCGGGATAAAACCTTATCCAGGTAACTCACCGTGACCGAGATTCGACCTCAGGACCTCTTGAACTTGAAGCGGACACCTACCACCAATTACACGGGCGAGTAATTGAAATTTTTGCCGCCCAGAAACTAGACGTGCTCAACTCTTGTACAAATAACACTGCCACTTGGAGATTTCTATTTTTATATGTTATTATTAGTTTTTTCATATTTTAAAGTGTATAGTGTTTTGACATATTTCTGCTGTTGCAGTGTTTTTGGCAGTTCCGCTAAAGGTGACTGTTTTAAAAGGTACAACCCCACTTTAATTACAAGCATTTTCTCATCTTGTCCCACAAGAAAAATGTTCACGAGCCGTCACTGTTTATAAGAAAATGTTTCTCATTTTGGCAACTAGCTCCTTCTTTATTATCTTTAAATATCTAAGACTTTCTTTTTTTTCTTGTATTTATTGTCAAACTTCCCCCATTATGAACAGAGCACACTCAGGGGTACTATTAAGACAACAGTTTGCACTTTGCTGTCACTATCTCCACCACAAGAGAATAAGAACATATTGGTTCCTGAGGCAGAAACGCAAGTCAAATTATGTCACAGGGTATTCGTATTTTAAACCGCAATAAGAGAATGTATTTGCTCTTTTCTTTGAGTTTGGATTGCTCAACAATAGTGGCGGTAACAAGTACTATAGAGCCCAAGAGTGCGAGTATGGAATGGGGAAAGCAGTAGTTCTAAATAACGATGTATTTTTATCATCAATTTCCTAGATTATAGCTGCTGAGTGTTTAAATGTACTGTCGCGGTAACGGGCATTGAAGTTTTGGCGCAAATAGATAAATAGATGGATAGGTTTTACGTAGATAACGAACGTGTGTAAACAGAGAGTGCCGGCAGACAAGATAACTGAGTCAAAGGCCTCGCCGGGTAGATTAAGTTACGTTTCTGGAAGGTGATAGAATGTTCGAATTATGTAACTTGTTTCCAGAAACTTCTTGTGATTGACAGAACAGTCTGGTAATCATGAATGGAGATATAAAAGGGACTGTGACACGCTAGCAGGACAGTTATGAAATGAGAGATAGCCAGCTGTGTTGTTGTAACGAGAGCTAAAGATGTAATCTACTGTCACTGTTTGTTATTGTGATCGACCTTGAAAGACTGTGTATATGTGATTTAATGTTCTTAGGTGAGAATTGGACAGTGTATTGCTACGGAAATAAAGGAGATTTTTAATTTCTGCAACTCGGCCTTTTAATTCTACGAACCCACAAAGTTACAGTACAGTGGTTTCAATACTGCTAAACCAGAAATACTATGACAATAGAAATTGTAATTAATTGCATGCAATGCTATTAGCTTTTCTTATTATTGAATGTACAGTAGTACAGCACGTGAAGCTAGAAATAATTGTGCTAATGCCGAATGTAGAAATACTATCAACACGCGTTAAACTTTCGCGGTGATCGTTATAACCTGATGGCGTCACGAGGAGTTAGAAAATAATAGCGTGGTTTTTCGAAATAGTTTACCTATATTCCCCTTGAAGTGGTTTAAAGGATTCTTGGTCAGATAACTAACGCCTGGTTAACTGACATTGTAGTACCAATTCGAAAACTTTGTTTTCTATGTCAGAAATGGGACTGTTCTTCATCCTTTGAGTACTTAAAATATGAAGTAAAAATGCAGAAGAAAATGTGTGCTCGAGCCCGGTAAGCCCACATCCTGGTCGATGCTAATGTGTTCATTGTAGGTTCTATGGGATCAAATTTCAACAATAAGACGACGCATGAAGAAATAAACTACGTAATTTATTCTTCCGTGAAGACGATGCGCATATGTTTATTTTATAACGAATCATGTAGGATATCAAAATTTTAGTGCACCATTTTCGTGTTTTAAAATTTACGGTAAATAAACTTAATTAAACTAGCTTATATTATAGACTTAGCATAGGCCATTCTATTCCATTACGCTACTGCTATTCAATTAGGATTTCCATAGAAAAACGTACGGTAGAAGATATATAATTGTATATTTAAGGGCGTTCAACTACATGGTCATCAGCGGTAAGGTAGGAGAAGTAGTATACGGATAAGGTAAGAGCGTGATTTGAAAGCAGATGCTTAAGAAAGTTGGTGATCATAAATGGAACTTCGGTCAAAGTGAATAGACGTAAATTGACGTTTGGTAATACAAGTAGTCAAATCTATTCCTTGATGCTCTACTGGGTATACTTAAAATAACGTCTAACAAATGAATATCCGAATTTTCCTATACCTACAGGACTCCAAAGAATGATTGTGGCATGACAAAACAATGATGCCTGATGCCATATTCTAAAGCCTAAGTAATATTGCAGTGTTTACACCCACACAAAATGTGAGTATAGGGTAATATTAGGAGAACCATTGCCAATAACCATGGCTGCATATGCATGGTATTCTAGAAGGAACCACAAGGACCTCTCAGTTAGCCCCTCAAGGATCACACAATGCTGAGTGTACTTCATTTTCTAGATCTCTACATAGCAATTTATGTCAGTACCTCTACATAACAATTTATGTCAGTACCAGCAATCAAACTTAGGCCTTCCAATCTGCGGGCTACTGAATCACAAGAACTGAAAGGGATACAAGAAGAAATGAATGTCAACCGTCAACCTGATCTGTTTGAAATTTGTTTTGTAGTGTACACATATAGATGAATATTTGAAAACCAGAAGAAAACATGACATTCCTTAAATTTTTCAGAATGTTTTACACAGGAAAAATATGAATTATTACCACAAATATGTAGAAGTACTACTTTTATCATAATTAATATATTTCAACCTGTGAATTCTTTAATTATTCTAGTTCAGTTAGTTTAATCGTAAACTATAATTTTCTTCAGAAGTTAAATATATAATATTGATGAAACAGTGAATACATTTAAAATGTATAGTTTCTTCTAAATTTTTGTTAGAAATCAGAAGCAGAACCAGGATTTCCAAAAGGGAGGGGATAAAGGCGCTAACTTTTGTTTTTAAAAACTTGCTATACCAGTCCCTCAAAGCAAAAATGAGCATTTCATAGTAATTAAATTTCTGAACTTTATTTTAAAGAACTTGCTATAATATAATACATGTAAGTTAGGAGCAATAATTTATTTCATCTATATACTAAATGTACCTCCTGTTTTATCAGCCTTTCCTGTTTTCCAGCAGACAATCTCAATATCTTTTGAAATATTGGAAAAGTCAGCTAACTGATGTGCTCTGAGCACATATCCATATTTTGTCAGCTGCAGATTATTATTTTTTTTTCTTTCCAGTAGCAATCATGTCAGAACCTTGTCTTCAGAACTTTGAGATGTGTTATCTTCTGATTCATTTTTTGACTTTTTAAGAAATTGTTAAGATTAGGTAACCACCCCCCCCCCCCCCATGGTTCCTTCCTGGATCTGTCTGTCAGAAATGGTACTTATGTAATCTACATTAACATCTGAACTTAAGAAATGCAAGTTACGTTTCATTTTAATTTAAAATATCAATTATTTCTATTACCCATATATTTATAAAATTGTGTTAATTCTGTGGATAAAAATTAGTACAGATATTTTTGATAAGCAAAATTGATATTTTCTCAATTATCTTGTGGGAATTTGTCTGGACTATTGAACATCTGGCGTTAGGAAAACAATATAGCTCTTACAGCCATGGCTGTCCAGATAAAGATCCAGGGATCTTCCAGCCTTCAACATTGTAATAATTCTACAAATTGATATAGTACAGCAGTAGCAATTGATGTAGTTAGTAGTAGGAGTAGCAGCAGTAATATTAGTAATAGTAGTAGTATTAGTAACTTTAGGGATATTTGAAAATTCAAAGAAGCTTGGACTTCAGCCTTTAGAGGTCTTTTGTGTTATCCCTTATTCCTATCAAAGGAATTCAAGGTATTTAGTTTCTGTCAATGCCAAGATTCCTCTGGCCAGTCTTTTGACCTGGCAAAAATTGATGTTCCAAAGAGAGAGTGAAATATAGTGATATGCTACATATATGCTAATATATGAGTTGCTAAGGGTACAAAGGACAGATTTGTGATACTAGTCCTGTTATATTTAATAACAAACAGAAATGAAGTTCAGTCACTAGTTGCTATAATTTATTGAATTATGTTGTTGTTTTCAAATGTTTCATGGCAATGAAGCCATTAGCTCTCTTGCTCTCCAATATTTCTGTGAAGTGGGTCCGGCAGGTAGGGCTCCACAGGTTAAAAAATGTTCTTCAGTCATTTCCTCTTCTTTGTTGCACAGAGGACAATTTGGACTTGTATAAATTCCTATTCTGTGTAAATGTTTGGCCAAATAATCATGTTCCATAAGTAATCTAAAATAAATATATTTTAGATTTATTGAATTATATTTGCTTCAATTTCAGTAGTTTCAGTGCTTTACTTTTATAATCTTTGAGTCTTCTTCTTCTTAGGGGCAATAAATGATCTGCATATCTTCTTTAACTTCATTTATATTTTGCAGCAAAAGTATATGCTGGATTTGTGAAATAATGCTAACAAAATTCATCTTTTGAAGGATATATACTCAATCATTAAGAGAACAATAATCCAATAATACTCATTCCTGTTACTTCTGCTTCAGCTTCTTCAGTTAAGTTACAGTAATAGCACTATGAAGATCCAATATTACCTATGGCAATATTTTGGCTAATAGATTTATAATATTTGCTCTAGTTCTCCAAGTTTCCGAAGGTTTTTGAAGCAATTTTCCTGTATTCTGAATATGAATATGCCATCTCCTAGGACTGGCACTAAAAGCATTACACAATTGATTTACACAAATGAAAAATATTATAAACAATATAAAACTTCTGGCAGCATTGATACCTGTAACATTAAGAGTGAGAAGCACAAGATAGGTATGTAGCATATGGAAAAGTCGTTTACTGATAAGTTTAACATTTTTGATGTGGCCATGCTATTCCCTTGCTCAATTTCTTGTGGAAACCAAAACACTAAGAATCTTTCACATATTTTTCTCTTATAGTACAAATCATATCTTACTACATATTAAAACATTCTGGTCTGTTATTGGTAGATCACATTTGCATCACACATGAATGAAAATACTTAGCATTCTCTCTTGCAGTTCATACAGTCACATGTAATGTTTAGTTTATACACAATGACAGATTCCTCATGTGCTTTCCAGGATAAACAATGGATAATTTATCGAAATTTAACTGTATTGGAACACCACAGTAAAGCAAAATAATTATTAAATTATAGATGAGTCGTATTTATTACACATCAGTTTCACTTACGTACCTAATTTGAGGACATGTTTCGCGAAGCATTGTTCGCATTGTCAAAGATCCGTGACCAATGATTGACCAGTAGATCTGTGGTTCAAATCCTGGCTGTGGCATTGAATTTTTCATGTCGACTCTATCAATTCAGTACCTTAGCCCGTATATGGCTAGTGTGAAGAAATGAATAATTTCCATCAATTAACTTAAATAATAAGAGTTAAATGATGAAGCCTGGGACTCAAGTACTTACAATAGTAAGTTGCCACAAACAGTGTATCTTGGATGTGAGAGCCCCTAGTGGTTTATCGGGGAAATATATGAGTAAATTGGAGAATTTAATGTCAGAACGGCATTGTGGCCATGGTAGCTCAATGGGTTAGAGTGGCTGGACGGAAATCAGTAGATGCATGGTCCAAATCCTGGCCATGGCATTGAATTTTTCATGTCGACTCTATCAACATTCCATATCTTAAAATTATGCTTAAAGTCAGTTTTTGTCCTCATTTTTTGTTGAAATGAATGTAGAGGGAAGTATGGCATTGCACTGTAGACATTCTTGATCCATTTTCTTGAAGTTATGTTAACATTTATTTAGTGAACATGTGGGCTTTCTCAATATTTTGTAATAAATATGTGTGAATTATTACTTAACCCACAGTTTATTGCTGACAAGGACAAATTGTGCCAAAGAGAACTCTTTGGCATTATATTCTACACAAGGTTCATTCTTTGACACATGTTGGCCAATTGTATATGTCGTAAAAGCTCTGAATGATATCATCTTTTGGTAAGAATGATACAAATTGTCTTAGGTCTTACATCTTCTCATTTATAGGCATATTATCTTAATAAGCTTGACTTATAGGGTTTGATGGAAATACAAATGGTTCAGCCAGTTGGAATGTGTGAAATATTGGAATGTTTTGGTGATACATGGCTGCATAACAATACAGAAAATGCTAGAATATAAGAGGTTTCTCTACATTATGTTCAGCTTATATGTTTAAAGTACATCATAGATAACTCAATTTTGTAAAAAAATGGACTTGTGAGGTTTCTCAATATTCCCATTCAATTCTGGAGAGATTTCCAGATTTATTCTGATTGATAGCTCAAGAGAAGATTTTTGATACTGAGATTTCACTGGAAATTTATATTCTGAGGTTCCATAAATCCCCACTTCAAAAATATACTTTTAGAAAAAAGTCCATTTATGTGTGTATATCTGTTTGTGAAAGGATAACTTAAACACAAATAGTTCTTTTATTTTAATTTACGTCCTTCAATGTTAAATCATATTGGATGATGAATGAAATGGGTTAAATTATGCTTAAATGAGCCCAAGGTCCATGGAGCTTAGAGTTGCCCCGAAATTTGTCTTTCAGAATAATCAAGAAAACCTTATCCATTTAACTCACTCTCACCAAGATTTGAACTTGGGACTTCTTGTACATGAGGCAAACATGCTACTATCTACACTACAAGGCGAGCAAGCAAATAATTAAATACCAAGTGGGTATTTAAGTTCAGCATCTTCTAGAACTTACCTATAACGGATCAACTTTAATTTCTAAAAAATTAATATTTTCTAGGATACAAAGTTTTTCAAAAAAATTCCCTCCCGTCAAACTATGCTTTATATGAAAAATGTTTAAAAATTTTGATTCTCTCCAAAATGGCTCTTGACAATTTTTATTATAATACCATATAATTAAGACAGTTTTGTGTCAAATGAAATATATACATACATTTTAAATTTTCTGGTAACAGCATCTGAAGTCCTTTTCATTCTTGATTACTTTTGCGTAACTGATAAACTAAAAATAATTCAAAATCTTACAACGTAAAATGTTAGATACTAAAGTGCATGACTTATCTGAAATACAGTTGCTTTTTGCCTTTTTTCAAAGAGATTCTTTCTAATTGGTTTAAGTGTTAAAATAACTTATATTGCTCTAATGGGAAGTTGTTTTTTTAACTTCTTGTACTAAGAGAATAGTATTTCAATGTCATTACTTAACAACCAGCTCTTAAATGATTTGCCATTCACTTAAAACTACTTTATTCCCCCATTCCCACTGTAAGGCATTTGTAAGAATAGATTGTGCAAGAGCAGAAAATGCCATTGAATGGACCACATCCGATCTTTTTAATTCTGTTGAGCATATGGTTATTTTAGCTCGATAAGGGCCCTTAAGTTTAAAATGCTCTGACTCTGTTCACTTAATGCCACAATAAATAAGTATCATACTTTTTAACCATAGAGGAAGTCTAATCAAACACTTAATTTTCATTACTTATCCAAAACTGAATTCACATTGAAAATTGCAGACAGGGGACCATTTGGACTTTGTGTACCAGAGCCTCCAAGAATTTAACTATGCCACTGTTCAAATATACAGTTAGATATTTCCTAAGCCATGTACTGTTTATTAGTAAAGGCCAGAAGTGTGTACATTTTTCCATAGGTATACTGCATACAGACTCTACTGTTATCATTCGTGCATGTAAACAACTGCAGGTGACGGTTTGATTTGACATCTTTCTTTACAAGGAGCTTTATTGCTGCTTAAATTCCTTTTTTTTAAGCTTAAAAAATCATTATATGAGATCGACAATAGGGAAGTGTCAGCACCACAGTTGTATACCCAAAGCACTTATATGCTGCATGTTTAAACAAGAAGTATCACTAATAATTATTACTACATATCCGGATTGCACTAACAGTGACATCTGTTGGTGATTCCTAGAACTCTTCAAACAACCCTTGCAACTCTCTAACTTTGACTTCTTGTATAATTTGGCTTTTCACTCCGTATGTTCTCAGCAAGTTCATAATATATGACATAGAGGACTCTAACACTAAAAGCACACAAGACAAATCTATAGCAACCAGTCAGTTGGATAGTGAGAATGCGAGCAATGCTGTTAAAATCTATTTAAAATTAAAACAAGATTAATCCTAGATTAAACATCACCATTCACCTCATGGTATACAAATTCCAATTACTTACTGAAGAGCAGGGCTGTATTTATATTCAGGTTATTTAGGTTGCATCTTAATGGGACTCACACAACTTTATTCTATACACCGTAAAACTAGGCCTGTAAAATCTGGCAGATAGTGAAATGTTAGTTAAGGTTAGAGTTGCACTATATGCAAACAGCAAGAGGAAACCGCCAGTCATTTTAATTGAACTGTGAGGCCCTAGGAAGGGAAAGATATCAGCCCTTTGGAGCCTTGACATTGGATAAGTGTAAAGATCCCATCTCAGGAGAGACAGTTCTGAAGTTTATTAACCCAAAATTGAAATTCCTATGATGGGAAATAGGGATTGCACAAAAGATATATAGGTGGAAGTGTGAGAGCCTTTTTCACTCAAATAAAATTCCTATATTTACCACCATTGCCACTGCCACTGCCACCACCACATGTCCAACAATCTCTGTCATTTATTGAAGAACCACAGCAAAACATGTATTTTTCATGCTTTTTCAGCATATCCTAGCTTGTTGTGTTCTGCCAAGGATCTTCAATAAATGATAAGTTTTAGCAAAAGTTATACAATATATCCATTAAGGCAATGTATTTATGAAAAAAAAATCACAGTTCTCTATAGTTTTGTCTCTTTTACTACCTACTCTGAGTATAAAACATATAGTGAAAATAGCATTTTAGCAACCAACCATTATTAAGGTATTACATTAAATAATTCATAATTAATCATTTTTTGATATGCTATCATGAAATGCTCCTTGGATTCTAAGTTTTATAATGTTCCAAAATTTTCAATTTAAGAATGGTATCAAACATAAAGAAATTTTTGTTCAGGCATCTCTTAATTTTAATTAAATAGAAATGAATGAATTTCCTGTAATTCCTTAAGTAGAACATGCACCCTCTGAACCATGTAACCTCAAGGCCCATGAGCAACGGGTTGAGAATCAGAGGTATCACAATCAGAGAGATTCTGGGATGAGGGACCAGCCCATTGCCGGAAATGAAAGTATGTGAGATGAAGTGATAGGAAATAGGATGATGGAGTGATTGGTGGAATGCTGATGGGGGAAACTGGAGGACCTGGAGAAAACCCGCCCCAGTGCCATATTGTCCACCACAAATCTCACTTTGTGATCACCTGGGATCAAACCGGGGCCACCTGGTGAAGGCTAAGCGGTCTAACCACTCAGCCTTGGTACGTCCTAATTAGAAATAAAAGTATATAAGTGTGTGTATGTGTATATATAATTAATATTTTCAAAATATTCCTGAGTTATAAAACATAATTAATTTTAAATGAACTGTTTAGTATTTTTAAACTAATGTCTAACTACTTTTAAATCTGTAATTACTTAAACTCCCTTGAACATTTCAAAACGTGGACCAAGGAGCATTTTCAATAATCAAAAGCACTGAAAAAAAGAATTGAGGAAAATATACTTTTAAGTTCACTTCTTGTTATACCTAAATGATACAGAACCAATTCAAACACAAAACTATGACCATTTGTGGCTTTAAAGTTGTTTATATTAAAAATCCAGTTATATGACATGAAAGTATATATAGTATGTATAATAAAAATGAAACAAAATAGAAAACATACATATTTTGTAAAATGTCATAGATACATTGCCTTATATTTTGTGTTTATCTAATTTCATGTAGTTATAATTCTTCAGGTTGATTCTTCCAAAGTTGACTTTTGTGCAACACTCTTTTACACTCATCATCTGCAATCATTTTGGGCTGATACATCTGGATGGCAACCTGCAAGTGTAATTTGGCTGAAGGGGTTGTTTGTCCAGGAGGATATAAGACAACCAACCCTCCAGTTCGTTATGATACCACTGGTAACTTGACATGCGCTGCTGAAGGCCGTCGCCCTGTACCTCTGGGTCAACTTATTGAAAATGCTGATCCTGATGCACCAAATCCTCCAGTCCGTTATAACAACACTGGTGCTCTCTCTAGTTTTTATGAAGGAGATTTTCCACCTAAACCACCTCCAGTATCAGGTGGTGCTCCTGGTGCTCCTGCTACACCTGGTGCTCCTGCTACTGCTACTCCTGCTCCTGATACTCCTGGTGGTCCTGCCTTGGCGACAGATTCCTCATGTTCTTGCATGGAAGGAGAAGTACCAGAGGGTCCAGAAGAGCACCCAGAAGGAGGCTATAAGATGAAAAACCCTCCAGTTAGGTATGACACTACTGGTGCTTTAACATCTGCTGCTGGTGGTCAACGACCTGTACCTCTTGGTGAACTTATTGAACACCCGGATCCAAGTGCACCCAATCCTCCAGTCCGTTATAACAACACTGGTGCTCTCTCTAGTGTTTATGAAGGAGACTTTCCACTTAAACCACCTCCAGTATCAGGAGGTACTCCTGGAGCTCCTGCTACTCTTGATGCTGCTGCTAGTCCCGATGCTCCCACAGCTCCTAGTGCTCCTGTCTTGGAGACAGATACCTCACACATGGAAGGAGAAGTGCCAGAGGGACCAGAAGAGCGCCCTGAAGGAGGTTATATGATTACAAACCCTCCTATTAGGTATGACACTACTGGTGCTTTAACATCTGCTGCTGGTGGACAACGACTTGTACCTCTTGGTGAGCTTATTGAACACCCGGATCCAAGTGCACCCAATCCTCCAGTTCGTTATGACAACACTGGTGCTCTCTCTAGTGTTTACAAAGGAGACTTTCCACCTAAACCGCCACCAGTATCAGGTGGTACTCCTGGAGCTCCTGCTACTCCTGGAGCTCCTGCCACTGCTACTCCTGCTCCTGATACTCCTGGTGGTCCTGCCTTGGAGACAGATTCCTCATGTTCTTGCATGGAAGGAGAAGTACTAGAGGGACCAGAAGAGCACCCAGAAGGAGGCTATAAGATGAAAAACCCTCCAGTTAGGTATGACACTACTGGTGCTTTAACATCTGCTGCTGGTGGTCAACGACCTGTACCTCTTGGTGAGCTTATTGAACATCCGGATCCAGGTGCACCCAATCCTCCAGTCCGTTATAACAACACTGGTGCTCTCTCTAGTGTTTATGAAGGAGACTTTCCACCTAAACCACCTCCAGTGTCAGGAGGTACTGCTGGAGTTCCTGCTACTCTTGATGCTGCTGCTATTGCAGATGCTCCCACAGCTCCTAGTGCTCCTGTTTTGGAGACAGATACCTCACACATGGAAGGAGAAGTTCCAGAGGGACCAGAAGAGCGCCCTGAAGGAGGTTATATGATGACAAACCCTCCTATTAGGTATGACACTACTGGTGCTTTAACATCTGCTGCTGGTGGACAACGACTTGTACCTCTTGGTGAGCTTATTGAACACCCGGATCCAAGTGCACCCAATCCTCCAGTCTGTTATAACAACACTGGTGCTCTCTCTAGTGTTTACAAAGGAGATTTTCCACCTAAACCGCCCCCAGTATCAGGTGGTACTCCTGGAGCTCCTGCTACACCTGGAGCTCCTGCCAATGCTACTCCTGCTTCTGATACTCCTGGTGGTCCTGCCTTGGAGACAGATTCCTCATGTTCTTGCATGGAAGCAGAAGTACCAGAGGGTCCAGAAGAGCACCCAGAAGGAGGCTATAAGATGAAAAACCCTCCAGTTAGGTATGACACTACTGGTGCTTTAACATCTGCTGCTGGTGGTCAACGACCTGTACCTCTTGGTGAACTTATTGAACACCCGGATCCAAGTGCACCTAATCCTCCAGTCCGTTATAACAACACTGGTGCTCTCTCTAGTGTTTATGAAGGAGACTTTCCACCTAAACCACCTCCAGTATCAGGAGGTACTCCTGGAGCTCCTGCTACTCTTGATGCTGCTGCTAGTCCCGATGCTCCCACAGCTCCTAGTGCTCCTGTCTTGGAGACAGATACCTCCCACATGGAAGGAGAAGTGCCAGAGGGACCAGAAGAGCGCCCTGAAGGAGGTTATATGATGACAAACCCTCCTATTAGATATGACACTACTGGTGCTTTAACATCTGCTGCTGGTGGACAACGACTTGTACCTCTTGGTGAGCTTATTGAACATCCGGATCCAAGTGCACCCAATCCTCCAGTCTATTATAACAACACTGGTGCTCTCTCTAGTGTTTACAAAGGAGATTTTCCACCTAAACCGCCCCCAGTATCAGGTGGTACTCCTGGAGCTCCTGCTACTCCTGGAGCTCCTGCCAGTGCTACTCCTGCTCCTGATACTCCTGGTGGTCCTGCCTTGGAGACAGATTCCTCATGTTCTTGCTTGGAAGGAGAAGTACCAGAGGGACCAGAAGAGCACCCACAAGGAGGCTATAAGATGAAAAACCCTCCAGTTAGGTATGACACTACTGGTGCTTTAACATCTGCTGCTGGTGGTCAACGACCTGTACCTCTTGGTGAGCTTATTGAACACCCGGATCCAAGTGCACCCAATCCTCCAGTTCGTTATGACAACACTGGTGCTCTCTCTAGTGTTTATGAAGGAGACTTTCCACCTAAACCACCTTCAGTATCAGGTGGTACTCCTGGAGCTCCTGC
This sequence comes from Mantis religiosa, assembly GCA_030765055.1. Classification (NCBI taxonomy): domain Eukaryota; kingdom Metazoa; phylum Arthropoda; class Insecta; order Mantodea; family Mantidae; genus Mantis; species Mantis religiosa. The sequence goes on along the minus strand of CM060949.1, from coordinate 148,216,725 downwards.
TAATCTTGATGCTGCTGCTAGTCCCGATGCTCCTACAGCTCCTAGTGCTCCTGTCTTGGAGACAGATACCTCACACATGGAAGGAGAAATTCCAGAGGGACCAGAAGAGCGCCCTGAAGGAGGCTATATGATGACTAACCCTCCTATTAGGTATGACACTACTGGTGCTTTAACATCTGCTGCTGGAGGACAACGACCCGTACCTCTTGGTGAGCTTATTGAACACCCGGATCCAAGTGCACCCAATCCTCCAGTCTGTTATAACAACACTGGTGCTCTCTCTAGTGTTTACAAAGGAGATTTTCCACCTAAACCGCCCCCAGTATCAGGTGGTACTCCTGGTGCTCTTGCTACTCCTGGAGCTCCTGCCACTGCTACTCCTACTCCTGATACTCCTGGAGGTCCTACCTTGGAGACAGATTCCTCATGCTCTTGCATGGAAGGAGAAGTGCCAGAGGGACCAGAAGAGCGCCCTGAAGGAGGCTATATGATGAAAAACCCTCCTGTTAGGTATGACACTACTGGTGCTTTAACATCTGCTGCTGCTGGTCAACGACCTGTACCCCTTGGTGAGCTTATTGAACACCCGGATCCAAGTGCACCTAATCCTCCAGTCCGTTATAACAACACTGGTGCTCTCTCTAGTGTTTATGAAGGAGATTTTCCACCTAAACCACCTCCAGTATCAGGTGCTACTCCTGGAGCTCCTGCTACTCTTGGTGCTGCTGCTAGTCCCGATGCTCCTACAGCTCCTGGTGCTCCTGACTTGGAGGCAGATACTTCACACATGGAAGGAGAAGAGCCCCCTGAAGGAGGCTATAAGATGAAAAACCCTCCTGTTAGGTATGATACTACTGGTGCTTTAACATCTGCTGCTGGTGGACAAAGACCTGTACCTCTCGGTGAGCTTATTGAACATCCGGATCCAAGTGCACCCAATCCGCCCATCCATTATAACTACACTGGTGCTCTCTCTAGTGTTTACAAAGGAGAGTTTCCACCTAAATCACCTCCAGTATCAGGTGGTGTTCCTGGTGCTCCCACTGTTTCTGGTGGTCCTGTTTTGGAGACAGATTCCTCATGCTCTTGCATGGAAGGAGAATAGCCAGAGGGACCAGAAGAGCCCCCTTGGTGGAGGCCATAAGATGACAAAATCCTCCTCTTAGGTAGGACACTACTGATGCTCAAACATCTGCTGCTAGTTGTCTACGACCTGTACCTGTCGGTGAACTTATTGAAGAACCAGATCCAAGTGCACCTAATCCTCCAGTCTATTACAATACAACTGGTAATACCTGGATAAGCTGTTCCACTAACAACAGCTCCAGCAGTGTTTGAACCTGTGGTCCTAAAGCAGCATAACAGTGAGTGAGATGAAGATGTCTAGAAGGTTGCCAAGAAGAGTATTTAACAGAAAAACCTTCTCACATATCCTTTTACCAGCTGTTAATAAGCAAAGCACACTGGCAGTAATTAGTAATGTGCAGAGGTTTTGTTGTTTGTTTAAACATGTCCAAAATGATGCAAATTAAGAATTTTCTGTTTTAAATATTAAAATTAATTCATTGTAAAGTCTTACATTTGGTGAAAAGTTGTTTACTACAGAATTAATTATTATTGTAAACTCTGCTCTTACCTTTAGTAAATATACCAGATTCAAGCCAAAATTTCAGTATTATCTTCATGACAGAAATGCATGTTTTGAGATTCACTGAATTCAAAAATGTATATTTATTTTCTCTACTACATATTTAGTAAGTAAGGCAAATTATCACATTTCACCCAACAGGTTTTATATCAAGAGCTTCCCAGAAATATAAATTTTGTGGCCTCCTGAATGGAGAAAAGAGCATTTTTATAAAAGGTTGTTTTTTGTGTTTGTCTGTCTGTGTGACTTTGAATAGAATAATTAAAAACAAAAAGTTGGATAAATATTAAACTTTTTATTTCAGTTCAATTCAGTACGATATCTTCTAAAGAAACAACATAAAGATTAAATATTAAAAACATAAGTATTCTTCATTTTTGTGTTTGGTTGTATGGGTCTCTTTGTTTACACTCAGCTTCACCTTCTAAAATTATTGCGACATTAGAACATTTTTAAGATTGTTCCAATATCACAATTTTAAAAAGTAAAGGTGAGTCCAAATAAAGTGACTTATAAAACCAAACTCAAAACCATAAAGATTTTTAGCAAAATCCCCCAATCACAAACCAAAATTGACATAGAAAATGGGTTTCCTTAATATGTTTCCTTAAATGGTTGTAATGATTTCGATTAAAATATCATCTGTTTAAAATATTTACTTAATAAGCAAAAGGTGCATATCTTCAATTTTATGGGAATAACTGATGATGTCTTCTACATTTGGAGGGAGTTTCTATAAAATTGTATAACAGGTATAACATAAGAGATAACAAAAGCTTAGTACATAAAAAATCCAAATCATTTTAAAATACAGTTTATTTCAAATACATTTTTTGTAGCATCAATCACTTCTGAGCTATGCATTACTATTGTTTTTAATTGTTCAAAAGTTTTTGAACTGCTGTCACTATTTAGTTGTACCTTGTAATGTTGTGGAGACAGTATGGAACTTAAAAGCCAACATTAAGAGACCAGTTTTATTACAATTGACTATACCTAAATCAAAATATATAAATAAGTCATTTTTACATGTGGTTATCTTACTAAATCTAAAATAGATATAATAATAAAACTTGTTAAAAGTGACAGTGAAAATTGTATGAAGTGTGGTAACAAGGCGTGATTTTCAAAGCAAGGGAAGCTCCAAATAATAATTTTCATTAAAATAAGAGAGAATAATGACTCAAAGACCTAAGGTTACTTTTCTGTATCCTTTCTATTTAACAGTAAGGTCTTTCTTGCATTGTAAGACTGGTCTCACTACAAACAGACATTACTACTTCCCCTCTCCACTAAGATGTTCCAATTTTTCCCAGAGCTGGCCCATACCATTAGCTGTTAGCTAAAAAAGGAGGAAGTATGCAATTCAAACACTTCTACTAATAACTTAAAAATTCCCAAGAATTTCCCATTTGTCACCACTAAATACCAGTTTACGTAAGATATTATTAAATAAAAAGCTATTGAAATATACTTACAGTTTCTTTTTAAAGCACTGCATAAAACAAAAAATAAACTTTTCGTTACAGAACTGATCACTCGAATCTAAGCAGCTGTAAAATTGTCTGCAGCACTATGAATGATAGCAAATAAATTTTGAAAATATATCCAGAGAAAATTTTGTTTGGCATGAATTTTCTTGTTTTCTTCTTTTCATCCTGAAATCCTTGTTCTTTTCCCCATTTACTGAAAATTTTTTCTAATTACTACTTCACTCCCCAAATTGTCCAATTAACGTAGCCAGGCGTGTTCTCTCCATATCTTTGTTTGACTACAATATAATATACAATGGACGTCTGCACTCTCTTCTCCGCACAATGGACACTTATTTGGCTACCTATCATGACCTATAACTTTCAAGTTTCTCACTCCTGTTCTTGCCCAAGCAAAACCTTCTCGCCCTAACTTACTACATATATCTATATATCCTTCCCTCCCCCAGGTTGTTTTTATTTCTTTATATAATCTCAGTAAGCACTTGTCACTTGTATTGGCGAAAATGTCTTGTCTTGTGAATATTGTGACTTTGTGGGTTCGTAGAATTAAAAGTCCGAGTTGCAGATATTCCAAATGTTCTTTATTTCCGTAGAAATACACTCTGATCAATTCTCACGTAACAGCATTATGATACATACACACAGTCTACCAAGTCGATGACCAAACAGCGTTCTGATTACATCACTTTACATCAGCTCTTGTTACAACACTCTAGAGCTGTTTACTCCTCTCTGTTTACAACTGACTCTTGGTGAGTCGTCGCCTCCTTAAATACCTCATTGATAAATTTGAGAGATTTCTGTAACAATCACTAGATATTTCTGGAATAAACAAGATATCGAAAGTTCTATAAAACAATCAAGACGTCACCAGAATGTTCCAGTTACCTCACTTATCTGTGTCGGTGAGTCTTTTATCTCGCAATATCTTTATCTGTTTCTGCAAGCTCTTTATTTACACACTGTCTGCCTATCAGTTCCTTTGTTTATACAAGCCGCATGAACTTTTTAGCGCGTACGCTGCTAGTCGTAAAAAAAAAAAGGGATTTGCGACAATATCTTCTAATAGGTCAATTAATGGAAATTAATTGTTCTTTCACACTGGTCGTGTGTAGGCTAAATTGTGGAAACATAGAGTCACACTGAAAAATTCAATGCCATAGCCGGGATTTGAACCACAGATCTTCTGGTTTCCGCTCCCCCCCCCCCAATTTTTCTGGTTGTTTTCCATTAAGGTAGTTGTCTCTTGTGTTTATGAGAACTACTAAGTGGTTTACCAGGAAAATATGAGTCAGTTGGAGAATTTAATGTCATATCGGCATGTTGGCCATAGTAGCTCAATGGTAGAGCGGCTGGACGGAAACCAGCATCACCTCCCTCCAAAAGCACATTTTTGTTCAGGTCTTTTGTCTAAGATATTTCCAAGACAAAAGAAATACATCTTTTCAATTTTCTTAAACAACCTATGAAATGCCGTTCATTCTGGATGACTTTTGTTACGCTATAAGATTGAACTTAAAGAAAAAGTTTGGTTTAATTGACTTTTCGTTTTTTAATTATATTGTTCACCTCGGCCCGGAGTACCTTCTAGTAACGTCAGAGGTACCACTCGTGGTACCTCTGACGTTACTAGAAGGTACTCCGGGCCGAACAGCCGAGCCCCTCCTTCGGGAGTTGTTCGGATGGGTAGGTCTCGGAGGGGCAGTGGTTCCCGATACCCGTGGGAGATTGGGTAGGTCTTCGGACCGGGTTGAGGGAAGCCATAAGTTTCCGGGTACTAGCCTGCTGAGCTAGTAGAAGGTGTGCTAGATCGCCAGGCGACCCCACCGAGGTCATATCGGTAGTCTTCCCTTCGGGGTTGGCGCGCGTAAGTGGCGTATCCACTTCCGTCCCGTCTTGAGTACAAGCGGGGGGGCAGTTTAGGAAACTAGGTACTGTCCTAATGGAAAAGGCCTCGGAGCCCTTAATTGGGAGACTCCCTGGTTGTAAGAGACCCGGGTCTTGTTCCTACGGGAACAGGGCTAATGGGAGTAGACTCTCTGCACTCAGATATTGTTCACCTACAAAGACACACACACTTTTTTTTCTGAAAATGATTTTTTTGGGTAGAATGCAATACCTCACATATGTTTTGTTTCTTATCAAGATCTACATTTTTGTTTAGTAAATCCTAAAGATGAAATCCCATCATTTAACAGATCTGAAATATACAAAATAAGTAGTAAAAATTGTAAAAAATGCTCCTTAGGTAAAACTAAAAAAATCTAAAAACCAGAGTCAAAGAGCACTTTAAAAACATCAGATTGAAACAAAAAGAAAAGTCAGCAGTAGCATTTCATTTTTGAAACAAAAATCATGACACTGAACCAAATCCAAAATTATTAAAAGCAGTGATAAACCAAAATAAACTAACAACATATATTTGTATTTGTATTTATTTCATCCTTTGGAACATAACACATATGTTACAGGACACATCAGTTCAAGATACAAAGATAAATATAAAAAGTTACATAAGACTAAAAACTGTAACAGATACAGGATCCAACAAAAGTCTAAAGTAGGAAAAGCAAATAAATATAAACTATATAAAGACCATAGAGAAATGCTAAATAAAAGTAATTGTTCACAAATGTGGAGTTTACTCTACTTCATGATTTAATTCAATTCAATTTATTTTGTCCTTTCAATTGTTTTCAGACACGTCATAGTATAAAAATTACATTAATGGCTATTGTCATTATTTAAAATCACTTAAAACTAATTAACATTTAAAAACTCATTTACAGAATAAAATGAATGTTGCAGTAAAAAGAGTTTTACTCCATTTTTAAAATGTATAAGTCTCTTCATTTGTTTAATATTTTCTGGTAGTCTGTTGTATAATCTTATACCTTTATTGATAGCACTAGACCCGAAGATTTCCATTCTACAACTTTGAATGTGAAAGTCATCTTTCTGACGTGTATTGTATTTGTGAATATCGGCATTTTTGTAATTTTGTATTTGTAGTTTATTTTGTTTTACATGGATCACTAATTCCAAAATATACATACATGTTAGAGGTAATATTTGATGTTTTTTGAATAAGATGTTCTGTTATCCACTCCATAAGTATCCTTATCACTCTTTTTTGAAGTTTAAAGACTATTTGCCCTTTCCCCCCAGAACACTATCCCATATTGTAACTGACTGTACCCACCTCGGTAGCGTAGATGGTAGCATGTCTGCCTCATGTTCAAGAGGTCCCGAGTTCGAATCTCGGTCTGGGTGAGTTACCTGGATAAGGTTTTTTACTGGATTTTCCCTTATCTTGATAGGCGAATGTCAGGTAACTCTAAGCTCCATGGACCCTGGACACATTTGAGCATCATTTCACCCATTTCATTCACCGTCCGATATGACTTAACGTTGGAGGACTTAAACTTACAGAAAAAAAAAAAAACTGACTGTGAAAGTAACCATAATATATATTTCTCAATGCTGCAAAATTTATTAAGCTTTTCAAATGTTAAAGCAAATAACAAATGGAACTCAGTTTATTTATTAAATGTTGAATATGTGTGGTCCATTTCATGTTCTCATTCATATGTAATCCCAAAAATGTTGTTTCATTATTGTAGCTAATGGCTGTTTTATCAAATACTATTGGAGGTTTGACCACATTTCTATTTTGGCAAATATGGAATGAAATGGCAATAGTCTTATCCTTATTTATAATTAGTTCATTCGTCTGTAACCATGTGTGCAGTTTATATAGAGCATTATTGAGTTTGGTCTGTACGCTTTCTTGATTGTTTCCTTTTCTTAGGATGTTAGTGTCATCTGCAAATAAAATAACATCTGTGGAATTAATGGCAATTGGCAAATCATTTATGTACAATAAAAATAGCAAGGGGCCCAGGACTGATCCTTGAGGAACACCTCGCCTAACTTCTCTCACTTTGGACTGAACTGTATATAATTTTCCTTTATTTTCAAACTGAAGTTCTACAAACTGTTTTCTATCGCTTAAATAGGATTTAACCCAATTATTCATAATACCCCTAAAACCATATTTATTTAATTTCCTGAGTAGTATTTCATGATCTAAAACATTGTATGCTTTCATTAAGTCTAAAAATAAACCCACAACTACTAATTTTTTATCAATAGCTTCTTGAATTCTATTTATTTAACTGTCCATGGCTGTTATGGTAGATCTATTTTTTTTAAATCCGTTTTGAGCCTCTGAAAGAATATTGTATTTTGAGATGAATGATATCATTCTATTATGATCCAGTTTTTCAAATATTTTAGAAAATGATGATATGATTGATATTGGTCTGTAATTTTCTCTTTTATTCTTCTCCCATTTTTTATAAAGTGGTTTAATTTTTGATACTTTTAACTTATATGGAAATACACCTGACTGTAATGATGCATTATAGAGACTGACTAGTGGCTTAGCTATTGGATGTATAACTTTTTTAATTATAACAACTGGTACTTCATCAAATCCAGATGAATATTTGGCCTTCATACTCTGGACTACACCTTCTAATTCCAATTCCGTAACAGGCAATATAAAAAAAGATTGACTGCATTGCTTTATGTTGTCACCATTCTCCTGACACCCTATATGGTTAATATTTTGAACTACTAAGTTTTCTGCAATGTGTGTGAAATAAGCATTAAAAGACTCTGCAATATCCTCTGGATTTGTGATATTATTGATATTTAATTCATTAATATTTATTTTTTGGGCAGATTTTCCAGTTTCTTGGTTAACTAATGTCCAAAGGGCCTTTGTTTTATTAGAGTTTAGTACGAATCTTTCATTTTCCCTTCTTTTGGCTTCAGTTATAATGGTTTTATAGGTCTTTCGGTACCTATTGATATACTCTTTGGTCTCATTATTTACTTGTCCATGTTTTTCTAGCCTGGACAAAAACTGTAGCCTATTGCTGGATGTAATTATTCCCTTTGTTATCCACCCTTTCTTTTTTTGTGATTTAAAGCATTTCTTTTCTAAAGGAAAAGCTATATCAAACCAATACAGAAATGTGTTTAGGAAGTTCTCACATTTTAAGTTAACATCAATTTCATCAAGGCATTATCTCATGTTTCCTTTTCCAATAAAGTATTAAACAGTACAATACTATTTTTACTAAAGTTTCTTTTAGAAATAGTAATGGGTCTATCCATTCTTTTAGTTACTAGAGTCTTAATTTGTAGTATTTGTGCCCAGTGATCAGAAAAACCTAGATCTGTAACAGTAGCCTGCTGTTCAAATTTTGTTTTGTTAATAATTATTATGTCCAGTAACGAGGTTGATCTAGTGGTCGAGTTTACTGTGTTAGTCAAGTTATAACTAGCGAGCAAATCTTTAAGCTTAGTTAGTTTAGCAGTTTCACACATGAAATTTTATTCCAGTCACCACATAATATTACAGTTCTGGTTTTCTGTATTAAACTATTAAGCATTGTGTCCAACTTAGATAAAAATGTTTCAAAATACTATCAGGGGATCTATAAATACAAACAATAACTATATTATGATTACTGATTTCTATTATAGACATCTCAAATTCTTTGTCTGCATTTAAGTTATTAAATTTAGAACATTGGGAGGACATATTCATATGGAAAAATGGAAAATATGGAAAAATAAGGACCGCGTAATGAACTTTGAAATCCTACCAGTATATAATTTGACAAGGAAATTCATAGTTCCACCACCAGAGAGAGGAAAGCAGACAACAACAGATGCTAGTTGGAGAGAGGTTGAAAATGGAGACATAGACCTTTGAAACTAGTCCCTCAATAATATAAGTAAGTGACGACTGTCATTAAACTGACTACAAATAGTTTTTACAATTAATTTTGATGTCACTGTTACTAAATTCTTCCAAACACACATAAATCATTTGTCTTTTACAATTTACAAATTACACAAAATTATTTGGAATGAGGAGAATTTCACAGGCTAAACACAGAACATTTAAGATATGCAGTTTATTGTTTAGAATTTGCAGTGTATTTTAATTAAAATTAATTTAAGTTACTTCTTAGAAAATCAAAAATAATACTTTTTCCATATAAAGGGTAGTTTGGTTGTGATTTTCTTGAAACATTTTTTTGTCATCCTTGGAATCTGAAGTTAATACCAAATTTGGTATTTATCCAACATTTTGTTTTTTTTAATTATACCATTCAAAGAGATTCACAAAGCATTTTCTTAAACTTTGAATATGATACATTTTCATGGTCTTCTCTAATTGTTTATAACAATTCTTACAAAAGCTTATTATTCTAATTGTCCTATGTTGTTCAAGATAAACATTTGCACAAATTGTTTGCATATAAGTTTGTTGTAGGTACAAAAAAACTGCTAAGAACAGTCAAATCTTTTAAAAGCAGGCGCTAAAAATCATTTACAATTTTGTGTTCTAAAACCTCATTTCACTCACTGTTTTAAAAGCAGGGGGTTGTGTGTCAGCTTAGATTACATTTGTTTTATATAACAAAAAAATAAACAACCAGAAAATTAGCAACTGAAAAGGTTATGAAGTAATTCTTTTGTTTGTTAACAAATGCTGTCATTTGTGATTCAAATCCTGGCTATGATATTTAATTTTTCACTCTGACTCTGCCTTTCCATACTTTGGCTAGTGTGAAAGAACAATTAATTTCCATTAATTAACCTAAGATTGGTCTGAACTATAAAATCCGGGCCTTAAGTACTTACAGCAGAGTAAATTGCCATTTAGGTAGTTGTCTCATATGTTTAGGAGAACTCATGATACTGGGAAAAACACGAGCCAGTTGAAGAATTTAGTGTCCTGCTGACATGTAGGCCATGGTAGCTTGATGGTTAAGAGCAGTCGCATGGAGATCGGAAGAAACTTGATTCAAATCCCAGCTATGGCATTGAATTTTTCAGTCTGACTAGCTTTTCAATAATAAAGAATATTTCCAAGATGGTTAATGCCACAAAATATTTATTTGACAAACTGTATATTTTAATAAGAACTATGATTTTTTCTGACAATTTTTGCCTATCTCTTATTGATTTATGAGTTGTGCAAAATTTATTCAGAATGAAGAGGAATTTACTAACTGTTCACAGAAAATTAGAGATACATATCGAGATTTAACTGTATTGGAACACCACAGTGAAGCGAAATAATTATTAATTTTTAGAATTAATTTTCGAAAGTGAAGCAGATGTGTAATAAATACGACTCATCTAAAAATTAATAATTAGAGATACATGTTTCATTTAAATGCACATCATACCAATAATATGGTATATTCATCAAAATCATTAGAGGCATTTTTAAGAAAATTAAAACAACATAACTTTTCCAAGTAAAAGTATGCAGGTGCAGGATTTTCTTGAAAATATTTATCTTGGATGTTTGAAAGAAGTTAATATTAAATACCTAGGTCAACATATGAATGTTGGGTAACTCTAAGCTCTATGGACCCTGGGCTAATTTGAGCATCATTTCACCCATTTCATTCATTGTCAGATATGACATAACATTGGAGAATGAAAATTAAAAATAAAAGTCGACATCTTGGTATTTAATAGATAGAGTCAACATGAAAAATTCAATGCCATGGCTGGAGAGAGAGAATGTGTAGTGTTTAACGCCTGCTTTTACTACATACGGCACCGCAGGCGGTGACACTGATGATACATGAGATGAAGATGAAGCACCGGTGGAATGAGATGGCGGGGGAAACCGGAGGTCCCGGAGAAAACCCGCCCCAGCGCCGTGTTGTCCACCACAAATATCACTTTGCACTCGCCTGGGATCAAACCCGGGCTGCCTTGGTGAGAGCCAAGCAGTCTAACCACTGAGCCACAGTGCGGCCTATGCCATGGCTGGGATTTGAACCATGGATCTCCTGGTTTCTGTCCAGTCGCTCTTACCCATTGTGCTACCATGGCCAATGTGCCACGCTGACATTAAATTCTCCAATTAACTCATATATATGTCCCGGTAAACCACTAGGGGCTCTCGCATCCAAGATACACCGTTTGTGGCGACTTACTATCATAAGTAGTTAAATCCTAGCCTTCATCATTAAACTCTTATTATTTAAGTTAATTGATGGAAATTAATCATTTCTTCATAGCCTATATATGGCTAGTGTGAAGAAATGATTAGTTTCCATCAATTAACTTAAATAATAAGAGTTTAATGATGAAGCCTGGGATTTAACACTTATGATAGTAAGTTGCCACAAATGGTGTATCTCGGATGCGAGAGCCCCTAGTGGTTTAACAGGAAATATATATATATATATATATATATATATATATATATATATGTATATGAGTCAATTGGAGGATTTAATGTCAGGACGGCACACTGGTCATGGTAGCTCAATGGGTAAGAGTGACAGGACGTAATCCAGGAGATCCATGGGTCAAATTCCAGCTATGGCATTGAATTTTTCATGTTGACTCTATTAAAAACCTTAGCCTATATATGGCTAGTGTGAAGAAATGATTAATTTCCATCAGTTAACTGAAAAAACTTGGTATTTATTGGTGTTTATCTACATTTCATCACAATGTCTATGAATTGACACACACACACACACACACACACACACACACACACACACACACACACACACACACACACACACACACACTCTCTCTCTCTCTCTCTCTCTCTCTCTTTTCTATAAACTCCTTTATTTATTTATTCAGGAAAGCTCAAAACATGTGTATCTGTTAAATATTATGAAATTGTTTGGGATTAATATATTTTATCTACTCACTACAGGTAAGAAGTAGAAAAATTAATAAATTAGCTGGCCTACAGCATAAGCATAATTCATATAAGTAACAATAAATACATTGATGCAATGCCTTAAACTAACTGAAAAAATAAACAATTATGACATTTTAATTGTAAAGGCAAAATAAGCGGTAGCCTTTTTTAAAATAAAGTTGTAAGTTTTAGCCAATAACCGACTTTTATTAATATTTTGAACTTAAATAATATTAATAAATAAATATATATTGTAATAATGTACATTTATTGTACCAATGGTATTGTTTAATATTGTAATTGCTTAACTAAAGAAGTGTATAGTGTCATAATACACGTTTCAATAATGAATGATGAACGTTACATTGTGTACTGAATTTCACATAATGAAATTAATTCACATAATGGTTATGAATGAACTCTATACTGTTGTAAAGATTGAATTATTATTTTAATATATTTAAATGCTATGAAACAATAATTGTAACACTAATGGATCTAGTGACTGAAGAAAAGAGAGGGTAGGAGTAAAGAGGCAGTTGCCATGCCATGCTGCAGTTGGAAGTCAACTCTAAGAACATAGTGTGTCAAAGCCTTGCGAATCCTTCTAAAGTTGTCCTGCCACTTCTCTACATTATGCTTCTCTTAATGAAACAGTTTGTGCAGGTTTTAAATAAGGAATGAAACTGCTTCAAGCAAATATGTGAGATAATCCCATTTCTCTCTGAAGCAAAATTAAAAGAAGGTATATGTAATCCTGATATAAGAAACTTGCAACATTCAAAAACACTGCGGGAGAAAAGGAGAAAGCAGCATGGATATTTTTCTGTGAAGTTGTTTCAGCATTTCTTGGTAACAACAAGGATCCCAATTACCGAACCATTGTGGCTAACATACTTGAAGCATATGCAAAAGGAGCTTGGTTGAAACATGAGTGTGAAAAATCATTTGCTGTCTTTTGATCTAGATTTCTTCCCCGAAGATCAGGGATTTTGTAGTGAAAAAAAGGCGAATAATTTCACAAGAATATGCAGGTTTTCAAAAGGAGGTATGAGTACAGGGACACTGGAGCATAAATATGTTTGCAATTTAGTGTAGGGTGTTGAAGCATGAAATCCCTGAAGACAAACAGCAAAGGAAAAGAAACAGGAGGACTTCCTCAACTAAGAAGCAATGGGTATAAAATGTGCCTGATACATTCCAATAGTAAACTAAATAAGGCAAAACAAAGCAAAGTAAACAAGACATAATGGAACATAAACACTCTAGTGACATGTATGAATAACCATACACATAATTTCAATATGTTCTGTATATTATATATTGTTTTCATTTAAAATAAAAAAGTATAATGAGAAAGTTTGTAGTCAAATTCCTTTAATTCTACAATACATATGTAGAGACTTTGTAAGAAAACCTTACAAGATAGAAGTAAACGGATTGAAAATTTGGATTCAGCATGTCAGCATTATACAGAATCACATTATTCACTTTAGATAACAAACAAAAGGTTTAAATTCGAGGGCTAGTATTATTAATCATTTTTATATGGTAATCTGAAATGTTCCTTGGATTCTAAGGTTTTTAATGCCACAAAATTTGAATTTAAGATTGATGTGCAAACATAAATTGTTGTGCAGGCATTTCTTAATTTTAGTTAAATAGAAAACAAAGTGTGTGTGTGCGTGCATGCGTGCGCACGTGCGTGAGATTAACTTTTCATAATGTTCAGAAGTGAGATACAAAAATAATTAACTTTAGCTGAATTATATAGCATTTTTAAACTAATGCCTAACAACTTTAAAATCTGTAATTCCTGAAGTCCCTTTGAACATTTCAAAACTTGAACCAAGGAGCATTTTGAATAGTGAAAAGCACTGAAAAAGGAAATTGAGGAAAATAGACTTTAAAGTTCACATCTGTGTTTTACATGAATAATACAGAATCAATTGAACCACAAAGCCACGAACATTTGTGGCTTTAAAATTATTTATATTAAAATGCCAATTATATGCCATGAAAGTATATATTATATGTGTAATAAAAATGGAAACAAAATTTAAAATATGCATATTTTGTCAAATTTCACATATATATAGCCTTATATTTTGTGTTTACCTAATTTCATGTAGTTATAATTCTTCAGGTTGATTCTTCCAAAGTTGACTTTTGTGCAAGACTTTTTTACACTCATCATCTGCAATCATTTTGGGCTGATACATCTGGATGGCAAGCTGCACGTGTAATTTGGCTGAAGGGGGACCTCCACCAGGAGGATATAAGACAACCAACCCTCCAGTTCGTTACGATACCACTGGTAGCTTGACATGCGCTGCCGAAGGCCTTCGTCCTGTACCTTTGGGTCAACTTATTGAAAATGCTGATCCTGATGCACCAAATCCTCCTGTCCGGTATAACAACACTGGTGCTCTCTCTAGTATTTATGAAGGAGATTTTCCACCTAAACCGCCCCCAGTGTCAGTTGGTACTCCTGGTGTTCGTGCTACTCGTGCTACTTGTGCTACTTGTGCCTTGGAGAGAGCTTCCTCATGTCCCTGCAAGGAAGGAGAAGAGGGACCAGAAGAGTCAGAAGGACCAGGACCAGAAGAGTCAGAAGGACCAGGACCAGAAGAGTCAGAGGGACCAGGACCAGAAGAGGCAGAGGGACCAGAAGAGCGTCCTGAAGGAGGCTATAAGATGAAAAATCCTCCTATTAGGTATGACACTACTGGTGCTTTAACATTTGCTGCTGGTGGCCGACGACCCGTACCTCTTGGTGAACTTATTGAACACCCAGATCCAAGTGCACCAAATCCTCCTGTCCGGTATAACAACACTGGTGCTCTCTCTAGTATTTATGAAGGAGATTTTCCACCTAAACCGCCCCCAGTGTCAGTTGGTACTCCTGGTGTTCGTGCTACTCGTGCTACTTGTGCTACTTGTGCCTTGGAGAGAGCTTCCTCATGTCCCTGCAAGGAAGGAGAAGAGGGACCAGAAGAGTCAGAAGGACCAGGACCAGAAGAGTCAGAGGGACCAAGACCAGAAGAGTCAGAGGGACCAAGACCAGAAGAGTCAGAGGGACCAGGACCAGAAGAGTCAGAGGGACCAGGACCAGAAGAGTCAGAGGGACCAGAAGAGCGTCCTGAAGGAGGCTATAAGATGAAAAACCCTCCTATTAGGTATGACACTACTGGTGCTTTAACATTTGCTGCTGGTGGCCGACGACCCGTACCTCTTGGTGAACTTATTGAACACCCAGATCCAAGTGCACCCAATCCTCCTGTCTGTTATAACAACACTGGTGCTCTCTCTAGTGTTTATGAAGGAGATTTTCCACCTAAACCACCCCCTGTGTCAGTTGGTACTCCTGGTGTTCGTGCTACTCGTGCTACTTGTGCTACTTGTGCCTTGGAGAGAGCTTCCTCATGTCCCTGCAAGGAAGGAGAAGAGGGACCAGAAGAGTCAGAGGGACCAGGACCAGAAGAGTCAGAGGGACCAGGACCAGAAGAGTCAGAGGGACCAGAAGAGCGTCCTGAAGGAGGCTATAAGATGAAAAACCCTCCTATTAGGTATGACACTACTGGTGCTTTAACATTTGCTGCTGGTGGCCGACGACCCGTACCTCTTGGTGAACTTATTGAACACCCAGGTCCTAGTACACCCAATCCTCCTGTCCGTTATAACAACACTGGTGCTCTCTCTAGTGTTTACGAAGGAGATTTTCCACCTAAACCACCCCCTGTGTCAGTTGGTGTACCTGGAAAACCTGTTTCACCAACGACAGCTCCAGCAGGTGTTTGCACCTGTGATCAAGAATGAGATGAAGATGTCTATAAGACTGTCAAGAAGAATATTTAACAGTAAAACTTCCTCATATATTCTATTACCAACAATTTGAAAACAAAACATACTGGCAGTATTAGTAAAGTGCAGAAGCAGATTATTGGTTATTTGGAAAACATGTCCAAAATGATGTGAATTAAAACATTTCTCATTTAAACATTAAAATTTATTCCATGAAAAGTCTTACACATGGTGAATTAATTGTTTACTAAAAATTCACTGTTATTGCATACTCTTATCTTTAGTAAATAAGAATTCATTCATAAATAATATTTTGAACTTAAAATTAATAAAAGTATAAATTCATATATATTGTAATAATGTACATTTATTGTATCATTGGTACTGTTTAATTTGTAATTAGTTCACTGAAGAAGTGTGTATTGTAATAAAACATGTTTCATATAATGAATGATGCACTTCACATAATAAAATTAATTCTCATAATTCTATACTGCAATATAGATTGAATTATCATTTAAATATATTTAAATGCTATGCAACAGTAATTGTTATACTAATGTATCTAGTGATTGAAAAGAAGAGAGGGTTGAAGTAATGGAGCAGTTGAAGTGCCATGCTGCATCGTCCCATCAGCCAGCGCAAAATGGTGCACGTGCCTTCTATTGTGTGCTTCTCTACATAGTGTTACTGACCATTATATATAGAACTATAAACATAAAGAGAAAGCTGAGATTTCATTCTACAACTTTTATTGGAAGAGTTTTGGGAAGTTCCAGAAGCAAAATTTTTTGGAAACAAAGATCAATAATTACAAAATTATTTCAAAACTTTTTCAAATATCTAATAAATGTTATTACTAACTAAACTTTTGCAGTCTGCCTAATATCACACATGCAGCACTACATCCGCAATAGGTCCCTAATTGGTATAGGCAGTTTGTTCATTCTGTTGGAGTTCTAGATCACTAGACCCATTCATGTTGGATGGATCAAGCAGCCTCTTCTGGAAGGGTGGCCAGCCAAATATAACACCTCCTTCAGCCAAACACCATATTTCCAGAGTGCACACACCACCCAGAGCAGCACTCCTAGCAACTTTTATTATCTAGAAAGAATGGAGAGAAAAAGGGGAATGAAATAAAAGGAAGTGAAATGGGGGATATGAGGTAAATATACTCCTCAGTAAGTATTTGCCTAGTGATCCAGGAAAATCCCCCCCCCCCCAAAGAAACCCAAATTCAGAAAAATTTATTACAGGAATCAAACCTGTGACCTCCTGAATTCAGGCATTACATTTTGAGCCATCATGCTCAGTGTTACTGTATGTAATGAAGAAGTAAGTGACCTAGTAAATTCTTGCAGGGTTGTATAAAGAAGGGCTTATAGGGCAAGCACCGGGGAAGAATTTAGGAGACTTCTAACAAATTATGCCTATAAATAAGAACAAATGACTAACTTATTAAAAACATCTTCTGACATTGCCCCATTATTTTTGGCCTATGATGGCAATAATCTTGGCACCAGGTAATGCACAGTTTGCTGATGAAATTCAAAATTCACAGCCCCTAAATTAGAGTACATAGGTCTCATACGAATTATAACTACAATAACCACATACCTACATTACATAAATGTTCTGGAAATGATCATCTTGTCCCACCATTATGTCACACATCTAAGGATGGTGATTTTGTGCAAATGCAATACATCACAAAATCCTCATAAAGACTTATATTTTCTATTCTCATTTTCCACATCCTCTAAACCACTGTTTTATGTATTTTGAAAATGCAAAAGTTATACTAACACTATATAAATGCAAAGTGAATTGTTATTCTTGGATTTTTTAAAAATAATGTAAAAAGTAAATTGAAAACATTTATGGAATGTTTGCTGGTATTCCTGGTGTAGAGGTTTACCCCACCCCACAATTTCTTACGTCAAAACATTTACCATATATAAAATTAAATTGTTACTTAGGATTGTAGTTTGAACTTCATGCCTGTACTGGAAAGGTGTGCTTTATGGCAATAAAATAATTGGTCAGTTTAAGTTAAATATTTTTATGACTATTTAGAACATTTCTGCATTAAAAAAATAAATAAATAAAATAAACAAAATAAACACTGGTGTTGCATGTGGTCTCATTTGGTGTCTGATTTAATTTTTGATGTTTGATTTATTTGTGCATGTATGATTTAGTCTGATATAACGTATGGCTTTAAAAGTGTGTTAGAATTGACTGACAGAATAATTCTACTTTGATGTTCAAGAAGATGTTGGATGCTGAAAATGCAGAAAAGGACAATGCAAATTCAAACAAGCTAATTAAGTTTGAAAAAAAATCTGTTTAATGAAACAAACTCACCAGTAAAATAAGGTAATAAAAGTGGTGTGAAAACACCCAGCACAAGACATAGTTCTGAAATTAGAGATATTTAATCCACTTTCAGTTTACATCAAGTGATATTTATAATGTCCCTAACCAACTTGATAATCTACCAGCATGTTTTTCCAAGAAACACCTAAAATATAAAGACAAAATTTTAATTATGTTTGTTTCGAGGAATTTAGTAACAGTGATGTCAAAATTAATTGTAAAAACTATTTGTAGATGCAAACGAAGATTTGCGAAACATGTCCTCAAAATAGGTACGAAAGTGAAGCAGATGTGTAAGAAATGCGACTCATCTAAAAATTTAATATTTGTAGTCTGTTTATTCACACTCCTCACTTACTTTTCTATATTATCGAGGGACTAGTTTCAAAGGCCATTGCCTCCATTTTCAACCTTTCGAAAATGGAGGCAATGGCCTTTGAAACTAGTCCCTCGATAATATAAAAAAGTAAGTGACAAGTGTCAATAAACCTACTACAAATAGTTTTTACAAAAGTTTAACTTGAGACGAGTTGGTATGGTAAAGTTTGTTGGTTGCATATAGAGCCAAGCACCCTAATGTACTTTTACTGTTTCAAATTTAGGGCAAAGAATCTGAGAAACCGAAGATTCCTTTTCCAGAAGTGATTTTAAAAACTAGAAAAATTCCAGTGAAAACTTTTTTAAACATGAATTTAGTTCATTGTATCATATTTTATTTTATCCATTAAACAAAACCCCTTGCCTAAAGAAAATCAGCTAAATAAGTCTTGAAAATGAGCTAATTAAGGCTGAAACATGCCTCAGGAATATTGTTAGCTCTATGGGACATCTAGGCAAACAAGTACTTGCATTTAGAGACCATAACCTTATTATGACCATATTAACCTTAGCATGGTGGAGTGGGTGGGTTTAGCTACAAGTGTTCCTGAGTTCGATCCCACCCATAGACAGGGAGCTTTTAAACCTGAATATTCTTCCATTGTCAATTTACTGGATTCCTAGTAGGAGATAGGCGTAGCACAAAATATCTTTAGGTCAAGGCGTGAGTGCTGTTGAACACTCCATTTACCACACATACTACTTACTACTATTAGACACCAGGTAATTTTTGGAACTATTAAAACTTTAAGCTCAAGATGTTCTTGAACTTTCATCCTGGCTTAAAAGGCAAATGGCAAACTATGTGGATAGGAAAATTAAAAATGAAATTCCAATAAAATAATAATAATAAAATAATACAAAAGACTTGAAAAGATATTAAAAACCAATGTCCTTTCATGTTCCACATTATATTGTCAATAGACTTTGCAGTTTCTGACATTATACATATAAATACATATATAAATACAATTGTTTTTAATTACAAATTAAGGAATAAATTCAGATGTCATATGTACTACAAATTAAGGAATAAATTCATGTGGTACAATGATTATAATTCATTAATACAATACAAACTTTTTGTTAACAAGTACTTCTTCAGAGCACCCTCAAATTGCTTGCCTTTACAAGACCTTAGATGTTCTGGCAATTTTTTGTGAAGCAATAAGCGCATCACATTTGGATCCCTGTCGGAAATATTCTTATTAAAACTTTGCCTAAAAAAATCGTCCTTGTGCCTAGTGTTATGACTATGAATATTACTATTTTTAAGATTTTCCTTTTGTACTGCATAAGTTACTACTTTATAAACATACAGAGAATATATTGTTAATATTTCTTTATCCTTAAATATTTCCCTACATGATTCTCGGGAACTCAAATTGTAAATAATTCTGATGGCCCTTTTTTGCAATCGAAATAACCTTCCCATATGCGTTGCAGCAGCACAGCCCCAAATTTCAATTCCGTATAATAAATGTGGATATATGACTCCATAGTAAATAATTTTAAGCCCTTTTTCATCAAAGACATTTTTGAAGTAACGTAACAAATATACAGCTTTACTTACTTTATCACAAATATGATTTATGTGTCCTGCCCATGTTAGTTTTCTGTCAAGAAATATTCCTAAGAATTTATGTTCACTCACATCTTCGTTGTTGCAGTCACAGGTAATGACAGATTTGTGGTATTTTTGTTACTCTGTGAGAAAAGAATTAAGGTTGTTTTTGTCATATTATAAGAAAGATGGTTTTCTTTAAAGTAATTTATAACCAAATCAATAGATTTCAATAAGTTATCCTTTAATATGCCTGTATTCCCACCCTTATATATAGCCGTAGTACCATCTGCATACGATATTATATTTGTGTTTTCGGAGTTTGGTATGTCATTTACATATAGTGTAAACAATAATGGTCCCAGGACCGACCCTTGTGGTACCCCACACATGACCTGCTTGAATTTTGATTGCACTTTGTTTACCAGTTTTCCCCTTCTATTATATATTAATGTTGACTGTTTCCTGTTTACCAAATAGGACTGAACAATTCTTTTGCCAAGCCTCTTATCTCGTATGCTTCCAGCTTCATTAACATTATAGTGTGGTCAACGCAATCAAATGCTTTAGAAAGGTCGAGAAATAATGATCCAACTTCTTCATTTTTTTCCAGGTTTTCTATGACTATATGTATCAATTCCCTTATTGCAGTAACTGTTGATCGTCCCTTCCTAAAGCCATGCTGAAAATTTACCAAAATGTAAATGGTATGATGGAAATAACGATATTAGGGATCTAAAACAGCTGAGTGCTCTTTAGATGGGTGGACAAAGATGTTTTATCCATATTAATATTTAGTAGGTTTATGCAGTATACCCTCTGTTACAAGAGGGTTGCAAATCTGCAGTACATTTTTTTATTAATATAATTTTGAGTCAAACTAGTACTCCAAGTTCCATATATTGCTAGTGGTTATCTAGAACGTGTTTCATAAGGACCTTGCTAACATCTTCAGCTAATGTTGACTGCTAAATTTTGATTTGGTGAACTCCTTAGAGGCCAAATCAAAATTTAACAATTGGCATTAGTTGAGGATATCAGAAAAATCCTAACAAATGCATTCTAGGTAAACAATAGCAATAAATATATGGAGCTTGGAGCACTAGTTTGACTCAAAATTATATTAATAAAAAAATGTACTGCATATTTGCAACCCTCCTGTAACAGCTCCAAGCTCCATATATTGGTAGTGTTTATCTAGAACGTGTTTCATAAGGACCTTGCTAACATCTTCAGCTAATGTTGACTGCTGAATTTTGATTTGGTGAACTCCTTAGAGGCCAAAACAAAATTTAACAGTTGACATTAGTTGAGGATATCAGAAAGGTCCTAACAAAATGTGTTCTAGGTAAACACTAGCAATATATGGAGCATGTAGTACTAGTTTGACTCAAAATTATATTAGTTTTGTGCTTCATTGTATCATAGTTCTTACACATTAAGAATATTTTTTTTATATTACTACCAATGTCATAACAATGTTAACAGATGAAAAGCTTGTAATATAGCTTCAAATACGAGCAGAAACAATAAGCTCAATCTCTAATATTGCAGAGACAACCTCTGGCACTGTTAGTACATTGCCGAGCTCACTGTGTTAATCTGATATTAAGGGATGACTGATGAATTCTGAACATGTTAGAAATTGCCTACAATGGTTCATGAGCTGGGATTTATTAGTTTCCTCAATCACTTTCAGCAAAATCTACATCTAAGAGCATAATGGAAAATGACTTTTGTTACCAGTGTCCAACATAGAAAAATGTAAACCTTTGTGCCCAATGATATGCATTTATCACAGAAAACAGGTAGGTGTAAAACATAAAACCATTGTGATTTGTTTAGAAAATTTACAGGAGACCTTGGTTCAGACCAAGCAGCTGCATTTTTGAAACTGTTTGAAGATGGTTCCACACTTCTAGGATTTATAATGGGCAATGATTTAGAAGTCGATCATGCAGACTATGACATTTCAAGGCCATCCATAGCAATCGGCTCTTTAAAAATCTAACTTGATTTACTATACATCATGATCTTATAAAGTGGACAGCTGTTGTTCGTCGTGGCAACATAGCATTGTTTAGACGCTTTTCTGTCAGATGCCAGCCATGGAGGAATATATTGCAACAAAGATGCAAGACAAAGTTTACCTTAACTCACTTTGTATGTATCTATTGCATGCATCAACTTGCGCTGTTCAACGTACACAGACGCTCTCCTTTTATACTCTCCGCTTGTCAACTCACAACTGCTCCTGTGGACTACATAAAGTGTCCCAGACTGATTATCACGTTTGCACTGCTCTGCTCTCACGACCCACTATGAACTGTGAAAAGGCTGGCCTATCCATCCGTCCGTAGTACTGGTAGACCATACACAGCCCGAAGATTTTTGTTGTGTACCCACAGGTTTAGCCACACTATGTTTTAAGACACGGTTTTAACAAGTAGGGTTTGTGGTTTATATGCGAAGTGGATTATGAGATAGCAAGCAAATTACTCCTTTGTGTCTGTGACAGGATGCAAAACCTAAGGCACCCAGATGAGTGTGATTATTTCTATTATCAATTTGATTGGTTGGGAGATTAATTTTGAGGCCAATCAGCTCTTGGTAGGATTACTATGGAGCTCAACTTTTGCTGCTGTATGAATTAGCTCCGATGGCTTGCTTATAAAATTTCACATCGTCTTTTATACCCTGCCAGTCACGGTCGATTTTCGGAGTTTGAGCTGTTTAGAATAATTTCCCGCGCGGTAACAATGCACTCGCGCTTCCGGCTTCGTGACGTCACCTAGGGGCTGTCCCTAAATGTTGCATTTTTTTCTTCTGAAGCCGGCAAACAAAAAAGGTGGTGGAATGGTTTGACTCACACTTAATTTCTCTACAGCAGACACCCGTATCGCCGAGACAGTATATAGTTCATGTCCCAGCTCTCGAACATACAGATCTGCTATATCCTTGTATGTGTAACGAAATATAGATGCGTAGTCATTGTTTATCTATATTAAGTAGAATTATACCTATAGAAGAATAAGCTTTTATAAATATATTTTGTAGAAAAATTAATACGTTGTTTGTTAACGACGATGTCAATGTCTGCCGGTATCATATAAGCGCCGCCGGTGTGTTGGAATTTCGTTCCGCAGGAGCCCTTTTCCATGTCAGTAAATCTACTGACATAAAGCTGTCGCCTTTAATCGCACTTGGGCAGGATTTGAATCCGCAACCTTAGGATCAGTAGGCCAACTTCTAAAGAACTGACCCACTCAGACCGACACTTTGTAGAAGAGTGAGTAGAGAAAAGTAAATGAGAGTAGCATAAGATATATTTTTAAATCTGGGGTGGCCTCCTAGCCCGATTCGTGCTGACTACACCCCTCATGTACTTTTTTAACGTTCTCGTACATTAATTCCTATAGGATGATGAATGAAATGGGTGACATGTTGCTCTAATGAGCCCAGGATCAATACAGCTTAGAGCTACCTGACATTCATCTTGTAGGATAAGGAAAAGTCCCGGGAAAAAACCTCAACCAGATAACTCACCCTGGCCGTATTCGAACTCTGCACCTCCTGAACGTGAGGTAGACACGTTACATCCTCCGGTTAGTTCTCCCAGGGAATTTCCGCAATGTTCAACAGCAAACAAGGTGGTTGAGCAGCTAATAGTTCCATATATTTTTCATATATTGTGCTAGTATAGCTAAATTTGAACTAATTCATTTGTTCAAGGGCGATCAATACAATTTTCTGAGTAGGACAACATCTAGTGAATTACATAGATGGAGAGAATATAGCATAGATCTTTGTTGCAAACTCTGGTGTTTTGTGGTAGCAAACGAGTAATTGTGCCCAGTGTAGGATGGTAAATAGTGAAGATGTACTTAGCGCATACCAATGAACCAGATAGCATATTCTAAAAGAAACTTTCAACTTTCATGTGCGGGGACACCATTATACTACCGATCGAGCTAGCATTTCCATTCTTTATATTGATGTAAAATGAGATGAAAGTTTTAATGCCTGGTTTCTATACCATTTGGACATACTTTATAATCTGTTAAATAATAATATATGTTAATAATAAGTATATGTTCTGTGATACTGTAGGTACAAGAAATAACAAAGTAGGATTTCTGTAGCAGCACCCACCCCCTTAAAATGAACAGGAATTCCAAGAAAGCACTAGAATCACGCTGCTTTTATTAATACAGTTTAATAGCGCGTTGCTTTCAAAATAATCGCCTCTCTCAACTTTCGCATTAAGTGACTGAGTACATTAATCGCGTTTAAAAGAGGGGGGGGGGAACTATTTCTATCCATACACAAGATATAGATATGTTGGATACGTTTCACTAATGCTTAAAGTGAATATTATGTACATAACGCTTCTCGTATTAAGAATACGAAAACAGTAGTAATGAAATACAAAAGATGGTACATTTTTCTGTCCACGTATCCCAAAAACCCCACTAATTTTTGTGTCATTTTAGCAGTGATTTAGTTTACGTTAAACAGTTACCTATACCCACATTTTCTGTTACATTCATACCTTTTATTTCCAATCTGTAAAGCGGGATGGAATAATTCCCATTAGAGGAAAACCACAAAACGAAACATTAACCCTGGAAATCTATGAATAGAAAATAATACGCGCAACTTTAATTCAGTTAAACGCAGCAGGTATTTCAACTAATGGATATTTTAATATGTAGTCTGCCCTTTCCTATATGATGTATAAACTGTGTGTCTCGAAAAATTGTTTCCCATTACAAAATTGCAAATTCATTACGGAAGAAGAAAACGCCGATGTGACCTTAGATGTTAAAGATAGCATACAAATGGAATATAAAACAAAAGCTTTCGTCAGCATCTCAACAATATTACATTGTACATTTGTTGATATAACAGATGAATTATGTAGGACCAAAATTTTGGTTGATATTTAGGTCTCTTAAATTTTCGGTAATACAGGTGAAGCATACCTTTTTAAGTTATAAAATTTAAATGTAGTCTAATGATATCCTAAAGAAGCCAAAATGGAAGATACTGACGCAGCCGAGCAACTGTTTTTATTGGAAATTCTCATTGAAAAGATTACTTTCAGAAAAGCTACTCTTATGAAGTATTACCAAACGAAGGACGACGCGCTTCTTCCTTTAATGGTTAGCGTAAGATTCTGTGGTTTACCACTTTTTGAAATCAGCCAAGAAACCATACGATCGCCGAATTCCTTGGATTTCGGCAAAGTGGGAGAATTCAACTGTGGCGAATCGTGTCTCTTTCCTATGGACACGGCAACGCTTACGAGAAACATGAGACGTAGTCCACTACAAATGACTGTGGTACGGAAACAATTTGGTAAAATGCCTCCTGATTTCATAGGTACTGCTCAGGCTACCCTTCCTGAAAATATGATAGATACAGTCTATAACGCAGCCAGAAGCCAGGAGTTACCTCTCTCTTGCGCATACGAAGACACCGTCAACATTCGAAGCCAGGACAATGAAGACGCTGGTTTTCTCACCCTTTTCGTCAGGCTCTCTTGCTTTGGACAGTCAATCATCACTCAGTTCAAACTAATGAAGGAGACGAAATCTTTCTTATTCAAAAGTGCCAAGGCTGATGCACCCTACATCTGTGACACACTCGATACGGGCGAATTCCCTCTCGATGATCCCACCAAGGGTCCAACGCAACAGCCTGCCCCAGGTGAGATGTTAGCCTTTGGCGATTTTGGAATATCAGTACACAGATCAAGCATTCCAAAACCTCTGTATGGTTTATGTTCAGGAGATGCTACTATTAATAATTCATCTGATATAGTTTCATTTCTCAAAAATTCCAAGATACTGTATGATTTCATTTTACAAAATTATCTGAATGGTCCCAAATTTAAATTTTGTTCACAAACAGTGGGTAAGAATGTTAACATAAATGTCTCAGGGCTTGTAACTGTTATATCACTTGACAAACCTCCAGTGTTAAGTACAGAGCATCTTCGAGGTGGGGGATGTAAAGGTGAAGAGTCATGTGGGGGATGTAAGAATGTATCATTTTGTGGGGCTAGTGGAAATTCAGGGGCCCAGCAGGCCGGGCCTTGTTCTGCTGCTACATCCTATCAAAGAGTGTGTTGTTGTGAAGGTTGTACTAACACCAAGGATCTTACATCCCCCAGGTACCTAACCAGTGGCCGGTCCATTCAAGATGTAGTACCTGTTACTCCCATCATCTGCACACAAGATGAGCTGATAGACCCGGATATGGAGCAACAGCTGGACTCTGGTGCAGTCAAGAGGAGGAGGTGCGAGTGGCAAGAATTATTTTGTTTTTGCTCAGGAGGAGGTGGAAGTGACGAGGTAGAAGAAGAGGAAAAAGTGAAACCACCTAAGCAAGTATACAAGACAACCAACCCTCCTATTCGCTATGATACTACTGGTGCTTTGACTGCTGCTGCTGAAGGTCAGCGCCCAGTACCTTTAGGTGATTTAGTTGTTAATGCTAATCCTTTAGAACCCAATCCTCCAATTCGTTATAATACCACCAGTGCGCTTACTAGGTGTCAAGAAATAACACCTGAAGGAAATTACATTGAGGCCAACCCTCCTGTTCGGTATGATACTACTGGAGCTCTGACAGCTGCTTCTGGAGGTCGGCGCCCCGTGCCTCTAGACCATTTTGTCATTAGTGCCAATCCTGATGCTCACAATCCTCCAATTCGCTATAATACTACTAGTGCACTAACTAGTGATTCTTATAAACCTCCTCCAGAAGTATATTTGGTAGCAAGTCCTCCTGTTCGCTATGACACTACTGGTGCCCTGACATGTGCAGCTGGAGGTCGACGTCCTGTTCCTAAAGGGTGTGTAGTGATCAATGACAAACCTGAGGCACCCAATCCACCAGTTCGTTATAACACCACAGGAGCACTTTCTCCAGCATATATTCCCCCTACCCAAGAACAGTTACGGCAGAGGTTGCACAAGGTAGAAGAGGGCCCAGAAGAAGAAGAAGAAGCAGAAGAAGCAGAAGCAGAAGAAGAAACATTTATAGCCATCTATGAAGAGAAGGATATTGGAGAAATGGAAACACCTTTAGAAAAACTGTTTCCCCAATACTTTGTGCCTGATACTTTCTTACAGCAGGACTTAGAAGCCATAATCAAAAAAACACGGAGCAAAAAGAGAAGAAAAAAGCCAAAAAAGGCCTCCAAAAGTCGACCATTTCTTCCACCAGGGGTTCTCATTGGTCATAGACATTGCGTGGAATGGGAGCCAAGAGTTCCAAAAACTCAAGGATGGCTCTGGAATGGCATCAATGGAATTCTAGGATTGCCGGTAAATACAAAATTTTTCATTTGCTGTACTTCCTTTTCACCTTGTACTTTCATATTTTCTTTGCTTCTATTTTCTCCTTCCTTTGTAATTCTATTTTGCTTTTAAATTATTAACTTTTCATGAATAAGAGGCTCTATTGCATTCCACTCAAAAATTTTATCTTAAAATTTTATGGGGAGTAGATTTTTGAGGCTTCTTGATTGTGTGTATATATATATATATATATATATATATATATATATATATATATATATATATATATATATGTATATGCATATAGGCATATATGTATATGCATAATACAGAAAGGAAATGTCCAATAAATACTACACTTGGTATTTAGGCTCAGATCTCTTGAGTTTGTTGGGAATAACCTATTAACCTCCCTTCATTCTGAGGGTATTTTGTATAATTTCTAAATTGTAAGAGATAGACAAAAACAAATTGCTCAAAAACTACAATCTCCTTAAAACACACAATTTATTTCACATACTTTTTTGTGGGATTACCCATTTTTGAGATATCCTTTGTTACTGTTTGAATGTTTAAATATTGAACTTCTATACTGGCTTTCGATATTGAATTTTTAGGCTGCATACACAATCTAGGTTTTTAAATCTATGAATAATAATTCCATTTTCTTACTCCCCTTGCACCTTCTAATGAAAAATGTAATGAAACTCTTTCTGCAAAGGTGTCTCATTAACAAGAAGGAGAAATAAAGCTTTCATCAGAACATATAGAAGTTATTTAAAAGAAAATGGTTAGTCTTAGTAACCAAACTTTTAACGGTTGTTGCATAATTCAATATGTTGGCATTTATTTAACATTTCTCTTTCTTGTTCACATTCTGATTAATTTAGAAAAATTCAAGAACTCATAAGAATTGAGAAAAAAAATTGGTATAATCAACAAGTAGCTGCCTTTGTTTACAATAGCTGAACATGTATGAATAGAAATTTGTAAAATCAAATAGGATTTCACACCAACTCTTACCTCACTGGGTACTGAGGTTTCAGCATAAGCACATGTTTTAAAGTCCCTAATCCCAGAAAGAGCATTCTAAAAAAGCCTGTGTGTGTGTGTGTGTGTGTGTGTGTGTGTGTGTGTGTGTGTGTGTGTGTGTGTGTGTGTGTGTGTGTGTGTGTGTGTGTGTGTGTGTGTGTGTGTGTGCGTGCGCGCATGTGTGTGTGCGTGTGTGTGTGTGTGTCTGTGTGTGTGCGTGCGTGCGTGTGTGTGTGTGTGTGTTGTGTGTGTAACTGAAAAACAAAATATCAGGTAAATGCCCATTTTATATTTAAGTTCTAATTTTCTAAGTACATTAAGTACATGGCGTTGAACATTTCTGACACATTTGTTCACATTAGTCTCACTTTTACAGTAATTTACGCACTTTTTAAAATATCAAAGTCATTATTTTATTTCTTATGGTGCAAAAGCTAAGAATTAAGAGGTCACTTTTTGAAGTTTTGACTACTTGGGATGAGACTCATTTTAATGTAACTCATTTTAACGCAATGTATAGTGCACGAGAAGGAAATATTGTGTTTCATCCAATGGTCAATATCCATATTGCATTAGAAATACATGCATTAAAGCCCATTGAACTCTTCACCTCTGAAAAGCATTTTTAGAGACAGGTTTACATGTACATGACAACATACCTACCTTATACAAAAAAAAAAA
Organism: Mantis religiosa; assembly: GCA_030765055.1. Lineage (NCBI taxonomy): Eukaryota > Metazoa > Arthropoda > Insecta > Mantodea > Mantidae > Mantis > Mantis religiosa. The sequence continues at coordinate 148,187,654 of CM060949.1, read as the reverse complement.
GTTGGACAGATACCAGGTTTGGTATTTAAATTCAGCATTATCCAAGTAATAAATTTTAGAAACTATGTACACTTTATATGGAACAATTTTTTCTTAAAAATATTTATAACAATTTTGTTAAAAAATTATATATTTAAGATATTTATATTATAAATAAAAGTATATCTTGAATTTTCTGTGAATAGCATGTAAAATCTTTTCATATATAAGTTTTGTATTTCTGTTAAACCAGAATTGATAAACAAAAATGTGCTATATAAATAAATTATAGCTCTATAAAATATATAATGTATTTCAAGTAGCTTTCTTTGTCACATAACCTAATCTCAAGATAATTCATTTTTGGCATTAATTGTTCAGTACAGAGAACCTCATTTACCCAGATCAACTGGGAATAGGACCGATCCGAGTTAACGAAAATCCAGGTTATCCAGAGAATTAAAAAAAAAAAGTGCAAATATTTTTAATGCAGTTTAGAAACTACTATCTCTTTCACCTAAAAACACATACACTGTATGAACTGTAATAGCCTATATATTCGCACTGTACACAATATAACTACAAACTAGTCAGTAGTAAAAAAAGGCAGTGAGCTTCTGCTATCTTAGTTTAGTGTATCACTTACAAGCAGCATAATCTCACATCCGCTTTAACTTTGGAAGTTCATTTGGCAATGTTTTGGCTTACTCTCGAAATAAACCATCAATTTCTCTATGTTTGCTACTGCTTGTGCATGATTCATAATCACAGCTGGTACATCAACACTATCTGAATCTGAATACTCTTCATTATTACATTGGAATGTAATAATATCTTCCTCTGTAATCAGTTTATAAACTCTGTCACTGTCGATTTGAAACTAATTATCAATCTCTTCTTCCTCAAGATTGAAACAGCTATCAATACTTTTAAAAGTATCTATAAAATCTTTTTCCACACTTACTTTTTCTTCTTCTTAAATCTTGTTTTCTTTCAAGTCACACACCAGGCCACAACTTTTTCCATAACCTTATCAAAGTTTCTCTCCCAACCTGGTCCCAAGTAGGTGGGATGAGTTCAATGAATCCACCTGCTAGCAAGAGAATTCAAATAATATACCTACTGAGAAAAAAAATGTATCATCTGTAAAACAAGTCTTCATTTACTATTAAACAAATAATTTTGTTTTTCAAAACTGGTTCCAGTTACCTGGACGTTCAGATTAAAGAGGTCTGGGTTAATGAGGTTTTACTGTACTTGATAATCTGTTAAGGTGTTGTTGCTAATTAGTTCTTTTTCATGATGTCATGTAAAGCATAAAATTTCAAGGCCAGTATAGACCAATCAATTTTTAAACATTTGGCTACTGCTGTTCATTTTACATAATAAAATATGTAATGAAACGTTTTATGCAAACACTTATCTCAATTATTTTGAATTAGATACAAAAAGAGATTTTGCAAGAATAGCTTGTGTATGCTATATAAAAATAAACAATAGTGGGTAGAAGTCATTTGAACATAAGCTATTTTTATTATTGTTTTATTATCCACAGTTCAGAGATGGTTGGAAGCCAGGTGCTGTTAGAAGAAGCGTAGCACTGATGTTCTATAATATAGATAGAAAGCATAAGAAGAAGAGGTTGATGATTGAGGTGAAAGACAAACCACTCATACCACCAACTTTGCATATTGCGAAGAAGAAGGGCATATATTATATTACAATGCGGCCAATGGATATGCCAGCTGATGATCCAACACCACCAATCACCTTTAGGTTGCCTCCTCTTGCAGAAGGAGAAACAGATGAGTGGTTCGAGGAGAATGCAAGCAGTGGATCCTCAGATTTGGAGATTGAATTCTGTGCCCCTGGCACATGCCCTCCAGATTTTCCACCTAAGGACATCTGCATTCAGTGTTCACTGTCTCAAGGTCTTGTAACAGCTGCCAGTTCTGGGTCTCAACGAAATAAATAAACTGCAAAACTAAAACCTGATACACATACCTTTCTGTAATTCTGTACAAACTGTAGTTCCATGTTTCATTAAAAGTTATTGAGAACTTAATCACTCTATCATTTATTTCACTTATTAGTAACCTTTAACCCTTTCACCGATATGGATGTCATGATGTCTATGTTAAAATGCCACAGGACCAGTATGGGCAGTTAGCCCTTAGAGGTCAGGTCTTCCTTCACCCTATTCACATATACATTTATTTACCCAAAAATGACAGAAACTAAGTCAGCAGTAAAACAAATTGTGAAAATGTCAGTTGGTTGGCTGTCAGAAGTTAGCTGCACACCGAGGCTATGCTCATGAAAATATGTTTTTGTGTTCAAATTATTTTGACCACCCCATAATGTTGATTCTTCACAAACACCTAAAGGAAGCAGGTCATTTTCTTCCTTGCTGCTACCTATATCTTCAACACCTCACTAGAAATATAAATATTGTCATCAATATCTAAATCACTGTCAAACAGCAAACATTCCTGATTTTCTGAAGTGATATCAGATGCCATACACTTCCTATGCAAGCTAATTTATTTGCTATATTACTAGGATATGCCATAGTAAGCACTGAGCTTTAAAAATTTCAAATATAGAATTTAGTCAATTCCCAATAGCTAAAAGAAATCACTCTGAACCCCAAGAGAGTATAAATAACTAAATTACTGAGTGAAAACTACAGCTACATAAGGCTACCATAAACTTCAGTTGCAAAATTCTCTAAGAGGTACATACAGATGCTTACAGATAGGTTTGTTTCTTTACAGCGTGTGTGTGACACAAAATACACAATGATAATTGTATGTTAGCATAAAATGAATCCTGAAACCTTGAACTGAAGAACATTTTGCTTATGCAGCTAATACATATACACCCATTTGTATGCACACAAAATTATTCACAAATTAGAGGCATTCGATTCAAAGAATGGCTTTTGCTACAGTGAAACAAAGTAGTGAAATTTCAACAATTTGTGAGTATAGTCTCTACTTTAATGATAACATAGTTGTATACTATATTTAATGGGCTTTAAACCAATTTTTGTTTCATTAAAAGAACTTAATAGATATGGGAGATACAAATGTGATTTATGAAGCATTTTTACAACATTTAACTAAAATGTCTTACGCTGTTTATTTGTAATCTGTTCTTGGCCCTTGCCTGGTTTACATGGCCAATGCTGAAGCAGTTAAATCAAATCACATCAATTTGTTCATTATCCTTAGTGAACTTCTTTCTTTCTTTATTTTACAAAAAGTGTAACAAGATACAACCAAACTTTCAAGACAGATTCGTCAAATATAGAAGAATTTAGAAGAGGAGTAACATTAGGAAAAGTGCTGTGATCATTATACAGATTCTAGCATCAATTTCTTCATATGTACTCAAATGCACAAGACAACTACACTTAAAATTTTGTAATTCTACATAAGACCTTGAAGAAAATTAATTGTCACATTTATTTAGCTAACTTTAATACAAAATTAAATATAGTTCATATCGAGAGTTCCCTACATGGATGTAAATTTGCAGTAAATTTCAAATTGTACTGAAAGCACTAAAACTTAAGAATAATTTATATGAAACTCCTACATTTTTACTTTCTCTACCATGTACAGATAAGTAGAGGAAGTGTTGCATTCCACCCAAAATGTTTGGTGAGTCATTATGACACAAACTTGTGAATGAGAGATATGCCATTCAAATCTCTCCAGGACTGTCCTCCCTGACTAAAGTATTTTTCCAGATTCTTCTTTGTCCTCAATATTAACAGTGGCGGGGAAGTACCCTAAACTTATACCCAGAAGGTTTCTTTCCCAAATTTGCATTTAATGTGTTGTCTGTGGAGCTGCACAAAGTAACAACAGACATTAAACACTACAAAAAGTAATCACAAAAACTATTTGTAGTTATATCAAGATTTAACTGTATTGTGTAATAAATACGACTCATCTATAAATTAATAACTATTTGTAATTGGTTTATTGATACTCGTCACTTACTTTTTTGTATTAATGAGAGACTAGTTTCAATGGCAATCGCCTCCATTTTCAATCTCTTTCCAACTGGCAGCCGTTGTATTGATACTCGTCATTTACTTTTTTATATTAATGAGAGACTAGTTTCAAAGGCAATCACCTCCATTTTCAATCTCTTTCCAAATGGCATCTGTTGAACATTGGAAAGAGATTGAAAATGGAGGCGATTGCCTTTGAAACTAGTCTCTCATTAATATAAAAAAGTGACGAGTATCAATAAACCAAATACAAATAGTTTTTGCTATTAATTTTGACGTCACTGTCACTAAATTCCTCCAAACACATATAACTAGAAAAAGTGTCTGTGTGTCTTTGAACAGAACCTCAAAAATGAAAAGGAGTTACTCATAAATATTGAACTTGGTCTTAATGAATAAGGATTAAGATACAATGAAACATAAAATTAATATTGAGCCAATCTAGTACTCCAAGCTCCATATATTGCTAGTGTTTACCTAAAATACATTTTGTTAGGACCTTCCTAACTCCTCAGCTAATGTTGTCTCCAAGGAGTTCACCAAATCAAAATTCAACAGCCAATATTAGCTGAGGATGTTAGGAAGGTTCTAACAAAATGCTTTTTAGGTAAACACTAGCAATACATGAATACTACTTCAACTCAAAATTAGATTAATAATTGAACTTGGTAGGTACTATAGTTCACTTTCTTCTGGGATGTGAAGCAAAGATTTTCAAGAAAATTTCGGTATCCAAAACTACCCTTTTCAAGGGCGAATCTTTACTTTTTTATTTTCCCAAAAATGTGTCTACTGATTTTGGTGAAAATATACATTTAATATATTTACATGATAATAGTAGTTACATCTTGAATTTTGTGAGAATAGGCTGTTATATCTAGTTTAATTCTAATTAATTTTGTGTAACTGGTAAACTGTAAAAGAGAAAGAAATCTTAAAACACAGAGAGAGAGAGAGAGAGAGAGAGAGAGAGAGAGAGAGAGAGAGAGAGAGAGAGAGAGAGAGAGAGAGAGAGAGAGAGAGAGAGAGAGAGAGAGAGAGAGAGAGAGAGAGAGAAGATACATGTTTGTGTAGAATAAAGGAAGTCATAATAAAATATAAGGAGATGGAATTATTAGAATACATTTGATTGATTTGCATTCACTAAGTTCACTAGTAGCCATAAAGGCTTGTGAATACTGAACATGTGAAAGAAAAGTTTAATAGGAAATAGTTTAATAGGATATATACTCGAATATTGAACATAAAAGATACATTATTGGAGGCTATTGACAATGATAATAACTGTACAGGCTTACTAATAGATCTAACCAAGGCATTTGACATGATTCATCATGAAATTCTGTTACAAAAGCTGTACTATTATGGGATAAGGGGAATAGTATGGGATTGGTTCCAATCATATTTAAAAAATCAGAAACAAATGGTGGAAATCACAAATGTCGATGAGCGGAATGTCGTACGTAATCACTATTCAAAAATGAAAAAAAATTAAATATGGAGTTCCCCAGGGATCCATACTAGGACCCGTCCTCTTTTTAATATTCATAAATGACTTCCCAAATTATTTAAATCCAACTCGAGTAACTATGTTTGCTGACGACACTAATGTTATAATAAAGGGAAATGAAAATGCAAAACACATAACCAGTAAAATTGAAACTTGGTTTGCTGAAAACAAATTGATTATTAATACAAACAAATCTTCAGCAATATCATTTCGTCACAAACAAAATAAAAATGTTGGCAAACCTGACATCAAGTTGTATGGTGCATGTGTTTCTTATAAGACAGAAGCAAATTTTCTGGGAGTATGGATAGATCAGCATTTAGACTGGGAAGCACACATAAAATATCTAGTAATAAAGTTAAATTCTACTTCTCATTAAGAGTAATAAAAAATGAGTTGTATGCAAGTGACATGAGAACCTTATATTTTGCATATGCAGAAAGTCTAATGAGGTATGGCATTATGTTTTGGGGGGATAGTAAAGACAGTCACTTGGTTTTTAAAGTACAAAAAAGGATTGTTAGATGTCTAATGTCAGGAAAAAAATATGACTCCTGCAGGAACTTCTTTAAGGAGTTGAAAATCTTGACTCTGCCCAGTCTGTATATATACTGTTTGCTATGTTATACAAAACAAAACCTTGAAAATTTCACCACAAATAATCAAATACATCATCATAACACCAGAGGTAAAACAGACTTAAGAACAATAACACATAGAACTACACTTTATTCCAAAGGAGTTAGATATTCAGCAGTCACTCTGTATAATAAACTACCGGCCAATCTGAAAAACATAAAATCCATGAGGTGTTTCAAACTATCGTTGAAAGAAATTTTATTAAGTGATTCATATTATGATATAAGTGAATTTCTAGATACACTGTAGCTGGCCATATAATTGTATATATTTGTGATGCATTTTAAATGCTGTGTAGTTGTAGAGCCATGCAACTATATATATTTATGAGTTCATGCTTAGATCTTATTAATTACACTTGATGCAACTTATTTTTTATTTTTATACTTATATTATTTGTATTGTTCTAAATATTTGTATTGACGTATCCAATGTCATTGTATTGACTTAACGGATGAATAAAACTACTACTACTACATTATACACAGGCAGTATGAAAGGCAGCACAAGAATAATCATATATGATACAAAATCAAACTCTCCCCTGTAGACTAGCAAATGTGTATATACAGTTTTGGAGCTTTTTTTTTTAAAAAAAATTTATTAAAAGTTTAAAAAAAAAATTATTAAATTTTTTTTTTTTTTTCTTAGCTTTTGCCAGTACACATTAGAACTGCATCAGATACCATTTATTGTGAGTTCTTCAATGTACATGCATTACATTAAAATAGCTTTCGAACTGGCATCAATGGCAATGATTTGCCATTAGAACAGCTAGATTCCACTTATAGCGCTACATATGCAATAAGAATGTGTCATTCAGATAATCTTACACAGAATAAAATTATTTTGAGCATAGGTATTCTCTAGCAGCAATTTTAAAAGCACTGAAATTATCGATTTTTCCTTTAAGATCATTAGGAAGAGTGCCAAATATTTTTAGGGTTTCATAATGCACACCTTTCTGCAAGCAAAAAAGGTTAGCGCTGGGATAATAAATATTACATTTTTGTCTAGTGCTTATTCTATGAATTTTACTGTTTATAAATGAGACTCGACTACATACAGAGAATTTTAGGACCAGGAGTATTACATGCAAGGAAGGGTTAAAATCTTCAATCTTCTAAAATGACCTTTGCAAGAGCATCTGCTATGGATGTTAGAAATGATTCTTATAACCTTCTTTTGCATAAGAAATATTTGCTTACTTACTACTGTGTTACCTCAAAATAATATTCAATATTCCATGATAGAGTTAAAACATGCATAATACACTAATTTAATATATCTATACAACTTAAATTAACCAGTGCTTGGATAGCACAGCAGGCAGCTCAGTTTAGGTAAGATATATTTTATGTGAGCTTTCCAATCTAAATGTCTGTCTACTTGAAGGCCTAGAAATTTGAAGTCAATATCTTCTAATAACATACAATTAATCCCAATTTCTACCAGAGCATTAACATACAATGAGTTATAAGTTCAACCACCTTTGTTTTATTTAGATTTACAGATAGTTAGCTTTCAACTAATATGACAAACAAGTCATTTAAATATATATGTAATAAATACGACTCATCTAAAAATTAATAATTCATTTAAAGTTTTACTGATCATTCAGTAAAACAGTTTTTGAAAATGAGTTAAGACTGGAAAATATTAAAAAAAAACAAAAAAAAAAAAAAAACAAGAAATACTGTAAATTTTAACTTCAAAAGTTCATTCGGAATATATACAGAAATAAAAGTGAACACTAGAACAGGGAAAAGTTGATAGATATGATAAAGCTGTGAGAGAAGGCTTGCAATGGCCTAGAACAGGAGTGGTGAAATTAAAAGCCTAAATAAAGCTTACAAAACAATTCAGAGAAACATCCTTTATGCAATAAAAATTATATGTGACTTGGCATTCTAGAATGTAGATTCTCAGGAAGAAAATTGGGAAAAAGCATGGTGAAATCTACAAAAAGAACTTCAATGGAAAACAATTTTGAGTGTAAATCCATTAAAAAGTAAAATAGGAAACTGTTTAAGCAGAATACGAGCCAAGTGGCTGAGCAAAATTAGTGACAAATAGATAACAAAAAGAAGATATAAGCTTGAAGTGCTTGAAGTAGGACCCCACTCTCCTCCCCCACAAAAAAAAAAAACCCTTGAGACTTTCAGGTCTCAGGAGCATAACAACTTAGTGTACTATATTAAAGGGAAACGTACAATTAATATGTAATATTTGGTATGGTTTTGTGTAAAACAGCATCTTTGTTTACATCAAACATTGTCATATGCAGATATAATAAAAACTGCCACTGCCGCTGCGGCTACAGTCAAATATTAGAGATGTATTGAACATTTATTTATATTGATTAATAAGAACTAGATAGATGAATAAAAAGAATGGTTTGTTGAAGGTTGAGTAGAGAAAGTAATATGAATGCAACCTTTTTTTGGTGGGAGGGGGCACTAGAGGTGTGTAGGCTAACGTGAGGTAGCTGATGTTGAATTTCATATCTACCCAACAGCTAACATTTTCATTTCTTTTTAACAAAGAAAACAAGGTACAGTTCAAGCAGAAACATGCATTCCATTAGGCTGTAAGATTGAGCCTGTCTAAACAATTATTTCTTCTTAATGAGTATGGACTATGATACAGTGAAGCACAAAATAAAATTAATTATTTCTAATCAATTCTGTTTGCTACAGTGATGTGCTGTAGGCATAATAGGTGTCTTAGCCTTGCACAGGTTAACACTGCAACAGGAATTGCAAATGGGATGATGATGATATGCTCCAAGTTGATTATCTCTACGCCCCAGGTTGGGAAGCCATTTGTGATTGGATTTAAAGTGTGATGGGGATGTAGATGTTGTGATGACCTCTGCATGGGCTGGATGCTGCATTGTCCAGTCCTCTGCATTGGTTACGATGATTTGGAAGTTGTAGTTACCTTGGTTGCTCTTGTCTTGCATGATGATCTCTTACCTTGGGCATGGTCACAGATAGGAAGTGATGAGTATTTTGTTAAGGAAATGAAAAAATTGTTGTAACTTTCTTTTCAAAATTTAAATTTTAATTAATTGAATAGTTTACAGAAACTCGTTACACGAAATTAATATACACTTTTGGAAGCATTGATATTTCTTTTTATAGTTACACTTTATTCTCCAAAGCACCTATTTGCAAGTTTACGGACCAAATAATATTTGCATCTGACCTTGATGAAGTCTGCGCAAAGAACGCCAACTCTGGCTATAAATGAAATGTATAGTGTTTAACGCCCGCTTTTACTACATATGGCACTGCAGGTGGTGACACTGATGATACCTGAGATGAAGATGCAGCACCAGTGGAATGAGATGGCGGGGGAAACCGGAGATCCCGGAGAAAACCTGCCCCAACGCCATGTTGTCCACCTCAAATCTCACTTTGCGGTCGCCTGGGATCGAACCCGGGCCGCCTTGGTGAGAGCCAAGCGGTCTAACCACTGAGCCACGGCGTGGCCACAACTCTGGCTAGTCCAAAGTTATTGGCCTTGCAATTCAACACATTTTTATGAGTCCACATCATATTTTCACTGAACAATGTTTGTTACCATATTTGGTAATCTTTTAGAATTTTTCCTTTAAATAATTTCTATACAAATTTAACATTAAAACAATATTTCTTTAAAATCTACAATAATATTATCATTATTAAAAACATTAATAATTTTGGTTAATTGATGGAAATTAATCATTTCTTCACACTAGCCGTACATCAAAAACATTAATAATATTTGTTGTCCTTTGCTTCTATCTCTACAATCAATATTTCACTTTCAATTGTTCTTTTTAATCTCGTTCCCTTTTTACTATAATTTACTTTTTTTAAAATAATTTTCAATGAAGTTCTATTTAAAATGCTTCAGCATTTAAACCTTGAAAGATAATTAAATTAATTTATCTTCCCATATCCTTTTTAAAATGAATATACAATAATTTGGATAACTTTTATTATGATATGTTGATACCTTCTCTTTCAGTTCAGTTTAATTCATACATAATACACATTTTACATATGTTGTGAAGTATATGCATGATTGTGGTTGAGCTTTAACCTTAACTTGACTAAGCCATAACTCAATACACTCAATACACACTCATCTCTATCTCTAAAATTTATCTAACTTAATTACCTTTCAACTATTTTAATTACCTTCTACAAAAACTCCCTTAAATTAGGTACCCGCTAATGTTATTTAAAAATCTTTCTCAATGCAATTTCTTTATTCCTCAGTAATCATTTCATTAAGCTTGGCCTATAATCATTTGTAGTATTACATTAGAAGATAGGTAACATGAATTTCATCTTCCCTTACCCCACAGATGGGTACCTATATGGAATAGTACAGCCTCCTCTCATTCCCCTTAATTTCCAAACCCTGGAAACCAGGCTATTCTTTCTGTTTCATTTTCCCTACAATTTAAAATATACCTGCTTCTTTTCTGGATCTTCTTTTAATTACTTGTAATATACCAATGAGCTCTTCTTCTGAAATTATGTTTAATAAACGTACCTGGCTGGAAGCCCAAGAATGCTAACAGTATGTAAATAAAATTTGTCCATTCATATCTTACCTTCTTGAGCTTACTTTCCTTCAAAAACCTCTCCTAAAATATACAATGCTAAAGCAAAAATTATGCCCATTTTTAAATAACTGATTTTCTTCAGCCAGGCATTATTTAATAAACCCAAGTATTCTTGAAATCCCAACAATATTTTAAATATGTCCATAGCATGTAGCTTTCGAACTCTAAATATTTTAGTAGTCTCTCCATCATTGGCCCTCTCAGTGGAACTTTCCTACCCCATAAAAGGTTTTGCATTACCCACATTCTTGAGAAATCCCAGAACTCGTTTAGAAGATCCTTAAAATAAAATCCATATTACACCATTCATCATCTCGTATTCCTGAAATTTCCTCTCCATAAATCCATTGTGTTTCAACTAGGGAAGAATAAAGCCTTTCAAACATTTAATATCCATTACTGGCATCACATTCATCCATAATTTGTAATTATTCAGTTCAATTCAATTTTATTCACTGTTTATTCTATTCAGAAATATTGGCTTCTTAAAGTACCACCAACGCATTAATGACAAAGTACAAAATAAACATTCTAAATGAATTAACCACAATAAAATATATTCAAAACATATCTAAAACAATGCAAAAGAATTGAAAAATAAACTTGGTACATTACATAAGATGCTACAAAGTATATTACATGAGAAAACCTTCCCTGAGTTAAGATTTTCTTTTTTTTACTTTTCTTTTTTAAAAGCTGTTAGGATTTTTATATCTTTTAAAAATAATATGGGGAAGTTATTAAATAATTTGATGCCATTATAATGCAAACCTTTCTCATTTACGTTTCCCTTTTTTCCCCAGGAAATTCTTCAAAATATTATGCCATATGATACATGGATATTTAAATAAGAAGCAAAATAAGCCATTGTAAGTACATAACGTTTATTGAAGATTTTAGGGTAACAATGTAAAACATGTGTGAGATATGACAGAACATCTATTTGAATTTCTCAAAGTTACTCTACATGCAAATTCCAAGAAATATAATTTTATCTGACATTGTTATCACTTCTTTTTCTGAACCAATTTCAGTAAACTTAGATTTTTCTGAATTTTATAATGGAAGCCCTCAGTAGCACCTATTTTTATTAATCATCAATTTGTTTTTATACTGGAGAAATTTAATGTATAATCTGGTGGTCTATCATTGATGACTTGTTCTTGTTTATCTTTACTAAAATAAAAACTAGTATCATCTGCAAAAAAGAAAGTAAATTTAGCATAAAATAAGTCAATGATTAGAGCCAAATAATTAATATATATTAAAAATATAAATGGGCCCAGAATCGAGCTCTGAAGCATTCCATATTTAATTTTTTGCATGTGGAGAAGCTTTAATTCCATTGATAATACATATTCAATTTCATTTAGTTGTTTTCTGTTTTTCTAGCGGGATTCTTCTCACATAATAATACAATTTATGAATTAGCATACTGTGGTCAAACAAATTAAAAACTTTATACTGATCAAAACATCATATCTTGTGCTAGTTTGCAGTATCTTGTTGAGGTTTATGAACTTCCTTCTCCCCCCTTTTTTTTATGAATGTCCTTTTTATCGGTTAGATCATATCATCTATTTTGTTAGCAATGTGCATGTGGTGCTGAGGCATATTTAGGCCTAGGTACAGTAGGCAGTTGCTTAGAGTGGCCTTATTCAGCTCTCTTTAAAAATAGAACACATATCTAACACATATTGGAACAGATATGAATAACATTGGCAACAATCAGCTCAAATTAACTGGTTTGGTAACAAAGGATAGGTTTGGTTTTAGTACTGTGACAGAAACAAGACACAGATGAAGTTTGCCTTAAAGATTACCTTAGTGCAAATCATTTCAGCTAAACGTATTTAAATGTTCACTTGATTTATACATATTTATAGTTCATTGTCACATTACTACCTTCTGCACCGTTTTTTATTTATCGCGCGCTGGTAATATTTCCTTTCAACATATAAATGAACTGTCGTTTCATGTTCACCTTATCAGGTTTCTTTTTTATGTATACGCCGTAAACGCGGCAATTGTTGCAGCTGCTTTATAATTAAGATTAACTTAGTGTAAGAGCTTATTAATGTATAATTGCATTGCAGAAACGCTAACCCTGGATTCGGTGGCCCTTACATACTCCAGAAAGGCTAACATAACAATAGATATATGATTTTAAGCTACCCATTTATCCGTGCATTATTTTCCCATTATTGTACAAATTATATGTGGAACTTTCTCAGGAGTATTATATTTATATATTATATGAATATGTATGAGTATTATGTGTATATATGTATTATATTAAATAAGATATTATTATTTAGCATTATAATAACTTATTATTAAATTAAACTAGGGACAAACTAATAAAATCACATATAGTGAATGATTCAATGGATTCCAACGTAATTGGCAATATTGCTTCTTGTTGACTTTTACAAATGGCGGTAAATGGCTGTGTTCGTGTACTCGAAGACAATGAATGTTCTATGACATAAACAATGCATGCTTGTGAATAACTGAAGGTGAGCTTTGTATTTGCATTGCGTACATTGTACAAGTACGATATATTAAAATGTAAACAGTTGAATATTTTCGACCTTGTGTCACTGTTGGTTGATTAAATATGTGCTTGATGTAAGAACAACAAACGGGAATTAAACATGCTGACGAGAATGCTAATTCAGGTGAAGAATTTGTAGGTTGCGTGAAAGTTGCGTATGGAGTTCGTCCTAAAATCGCTATGTAATGTGCTGATATAATACTCCTGTACTGTACAAAGTATATACATAATCAACTATAGCGAAATGCTAAGTGTCATCAGCTAGAAAACCTAGCCGCGAGTTGTCCTCTAAGCAGCAAAGCGTAGCCGAAGCATGTTTGTTAAAAGAAGAATGTAACAATGTGATGCGACAGGTAAGTGTAGTCGAAACAGCGTTAATACTCATTAACTCGGAATTGCTATTCACACAGAGAAATCGCTAAGTGTTTCCGTTGACCATACGGAACTGGATCCATAGTTTGCGTAACTGTTAAGTTTTTAAAAATAAGTTCAACGAAGACAAAAGGTCTAACGAGGTTAGATTATGGAACTATTAAGAATGCCAACATAAGATATATAGTGTAGCTTAAAGATGTTTATGTAACACAGCAACTGAAAAGCATAGTTAAAACATCAGTGTAACCAAACCCCAATCCCCTATACGGTTACCTATATGGTGATCAGTGGCCGTCTTCTGCTAGGAAAATGGGCGGGCGTGACGTTGGTGGTTGGAGCGTTGTCAACAATGAAAACATGCATTCGCTGAAGTTACCAACACTGCGTAACCAAACTAGCGATGTTATAATTCGTAAGGAAACTGGCCAAACTAAAGGCTGATTTTTAAAAGACGATACATGACAGCTGTCAAGCAAGGGTCGTGCAGGGTAGGAGGGGAAAGTGTTACAATGGAAACATAAACAAAGCTTGCCACATTGGTTATACTGTTAATCAGCTATTCCTCAGGTCGGTAATCACTAGTTATATGTGGAAAACAGAGTTTGCTTGAGCATTCCTTTGTGTTGTATGCTGTTTTCTTCTTTTTTTTATTCATGGTATCTCTTTACTATGAAAGTTCCTATTAGCATCAACCTCAAAGATCTTTTGCCACCATGTACTTTCCTTCATCCCCACCTAGTTATACCTGTTCCCTTCAAAAAGTTGCAGGTCCTCCTTACTGGGTACTGTTATCCTACTTTGTTAAAACACAATTAAAATATATCGTTATGGAACTAAGACTTAGTGGCAGTAGGATTAGAGGTGGACCAAGGATTCATGGCCCAAGAAAGATAAGCTTACAGTCGGGGTGTTACATTGGACAGCCAAGCTATAGGTTAACTGCGAACAAAATGCAGTTGAAGGCATGGCTTACCAAAACTGAAGTCCTCTAGTGTTTCCCCTCTACTATCAGTTTAGGTTGCCTCTCCTCTCCTCCATGACACAAGTTGCACAGCACTGGTCAACGTATGAAGGAGTGGGAGTCATGTGTTGCTTGGATGGCGAGGAGGGGAGAAGACTGCTCGTGCATGCGCACACTGACTGCACTTTGTTCGTGGTCTATCTATAGGGAATTTGTCTGTTCACTTAGGAAATTCTTTGAACAGGAAGAAGAGAATTACTGCTTTCAACCAATTGAGAAAAAGGACTGCATATGTCCTTAAAATAAGTGAGGTCACTGTTTCTATAATGTCTAAAGAGAAGCAGCTACAGTCAGGTTCATCATGAATTGTAACCCTTGGGAAACAAAGACCAAGAGCATCTGCATAGTTTTGAATTAGATGCCATAAGAAGGCACATCTATGACTATTACACCCAAAAGGAACATCCTACCACACGTAAGCATCTTTCTTCTCTTAAAGAAGTAGAGCTATTTTAAGGAAGCCTTAGCTCTCTGAACAAAGTCCTCCATTATCTGGGATTTGAGTTCAAAATATAAATAACAGAAAGCTAATACTTTAAAGATCATGTATTGTAGTGCTGTTTTGTTTTTAAGAGAAATGTAAATAAGAACTTGCATGAAATAGTATGTTTGGATGAAACCTTGGTAAATGCCACCCATACTGTGTCAAAGGGCTGTACTGACGGCACACTTGAAGATACTAGAAAAGGACCTATAAGAAAAGGTGACTGCTTTATTAGTGGTCTTGCTGGTATGTCGTCTGGTTTTGTTGTTGACATCCTCCTACTCATCAGATCGAAAAAAAAAAACCAAAAAAACAAAAAACTGCAGTCTATCACAAGAACATAGACCATGAACTCCTGCGGGTTAAAATTCTGGCACACTGGCAGTGCTAATATGATCATCTCAATTGACAGTCATTAGTAATTTAAAGAGTAAAGATGAAGTGAAGCAATGTGTAAATATTTTCTCGATTCACCTTTATTTTAACTTGTGCTTCACTGTCTCTATGCTTCTTTCAATTTTTATTCTTTAAATTTAAAGAATGCTCGCACCGGTGAAGACAGTATGAGTGAATGTAGCGAATGTACATTGAGAATTCATTTTTGTTCTTAAAGTAGGCTAATATAGATTAAATATGCATGATTTTACTGAGGTGAGATAACCTGAATGCTTATTTATATGTTTGGAGTGTTGAGAGGGTAAAGAGGAGGAGTATGCGTAACTTGCTATCTGGTTCTAGGCAATATTGCAGCTCCCCATGTGGAGAAACAGGTGACCTTCACATATCTTCTTTTAAAAATCAGACTAGCAGTCAAAACAGTCGAGGTTTAGTTAAGTCATGGTTGCAGAACGGTCCACAGTTGTAAACCAGTCTGGGAAGAGTGTAGTACGTTCCAACTCCATAGTGATGAGTTATGTTGAGTGCAACAAAAGCCTAAAGGAAAATAGAGAAATAGAGTCAACATAAAAATTCAATGCTATGGCCAGGATTTGAACCACAGATGTTTCCGTCCAGTCGCTCTAACCCATTGAGCTGCCATGGCCAACATGCTGTCCTGACATTAAATTCTCCATTTGACTCATATATTTCCCTGGTAAACCACTTGGGGCTCTCGCATTCGCCTTGGACTCAAGTACTTATGGTAGTAAGTCACCACAAGCGGTGTATCTCAAATACAAGAGCTCCTAGTGGTTTGCCGGGGAAATATATTAGTCAAATGGAGAATTTAATGTCAGGATGGCACGTTGGCCATGGTAGTTCAATGGGTTAGAGCGACTGGACGGAAACCAGGAGATACGTGGTTCAAATGCTGGCCATGGCATTGAATTTTTCATGTTGACTCTATCAAAAACCTTAGCCTATATACGGCTAGTGTGAAGAAATGATTAATTTCCATCAATTAACTACAATAAAGAGAGATGTTTAGACTGTGTATTTATGGAAAAGAGAATGTGATTGTAAGTTAGCATTGTGCTAGCGATTTTAGCGACAAATAGAGTGAGTTAAAATGAACTTTGTAGCACATTTTTTCAAACATCTAACATGTTTTATTCATTAATAGTAATTTAAAAAGGTCCCATATCGATTATACTAGATTATACAGAGTGATTTATATAGAGCTGACACATTTCTTTCATTAATTGTTCCAAAACAAATAGTGCTAGTGACAGCTTATTACACCTAAAAGGTATAAGAATTTTGGGAGATTATTTACCTCTATAGCAAATATTGAAAATGTCCTCCATCCTGCATAAGGCAAAACTCAACACATCGTTCCATGTAACTGGCCACTCAGAGGACTCTGTTGTCAATAGCTTGAATCTCTGTGTGATGTGCTTCAGATACTCCAATGTCTGGGTGTGTGGTGTAAATCCTGTCTTTTAAGTAACCCCATAGAAAGAAGTCTGGCGATGTCAAATTCGGAAATCTTGGTGGCCACAGATTCCTGGAAATTATCCGGTCATTAGTTCCATTGGATTCATTTGGTATATGGCATGTAGTGCCATCTTGCTGAAAATATCCTTGACTCTGCTTTACATTGTCCAATTGCTCAACAAACTCCATGAAAATCAGTTGGTACTCTGCAGTGTTCACAGTCTGGTTAAAAAAAAAAAATTGTCCCACTATTCTCTGTGCGGATATTGTGCACCAAACTCTGATTTTAACCGGGTGCATAGGTGCTTCATGGATGACATGTGGATTTTTGATGGCCCAATGGCGTGAGCTCTGAGTTCACATAACCGGATAAATGGAACCAGGCTTCATCTGTAAACCATGTGATGCACAATATGGCAGGATTTTGCACAGTGAATACATGAAACTAACAACAGTAATTCAATCTTTTATCCTTATCTGGTTCCTGTAGCTGATGAACAACGTAACTCATTATGGCTTAAGGGTTGCACTTTTCACAGCTCTCTGACACACTGAGTAGGTGTACCCTGTCTCCACGACTAATGTCTTAATGATTTTTGGCGTGACTGCTCCAGTCATGCTCTTATGTCAACAACCGTGGGAAGCCTAAATGAACGATGCTTGTCTTTTTCACTCACCAGAGATCCAGTTGTTTCCAATGTGTTTACCAGTCCCAATATTGTGTTTCTTTTGGGAGGATTGCAAACACCCAATTCTCTCTGGTATGCCCTTTGAGTAGCTGTAATTTAATTCGTAATCCAGTATTGCTTCACAGGGAAAAGTCGTTGATTTAATGTGTACTGCATTTTCACATTGACTAGAACAAAATTTTGAAAATAGCTGCCAACAATAGCAATTAGGAATAAAACATAAACATCTGCGCATCTAGTGACAAGTAATTGAAACTCCAGAACATTCTGCTTAATTTGGTGCTAAAATTGGGTTATTGACTGAATTTCCAACATAATAATTAAAGAAAGAAATGTGTCAGTTCTATTCACTCTGTACTTAATACCTATTTGTACGATAAAATCGGTTATTAGGCATATGAATAATTATTAACTTTGCCAAACAAATTGTTACTAATTACAACAAAATGGAATTCAATAAATTATAATAATTAGTGACCAAACTTCACTAGTCTTTGATATTATACATATTTTGAGTGCAAAATTACATGTGAAATGGTATGATTTAAAAGGTTAGGATATTTATGTTTTAAAACTTTGAATTTGATTCGCACCCTAATGCAATCTTTCAGGTTGTGTATTGCCTTCAATATTAATTTTTTATCTCTCCAGAACTTTAGTTTTAATTGTTAATAAGATGGTATCATATGAAATTTCTAAATAACATGTTATCTGTGTATTTTGTAGTAGAAATGCACAATAAGTTAAGCAAGGAAATTTGATCTTACATTGTGGATTAACATTCCTTCATCAAAGGCTGCTCTAGGCATCATGTTACAAAAACTGGAACTACTTTTATCTGGAATACAGAGTGATAACAGCAACGAAGGTGATCATGGCTTTGAAAAGCATTTGTGCTCTCATTGCTCCAATTTCATGATATAGAATAAAAATCAGCTGGTTCTACCTGACTCGCAGTATCAAACACTGGACAAAGTTAAAGCAACATACCTGAGAGTTCTTTGCATCTCTCTCATTAAAAAAGATATCTGCTAGCTAAAATGGAAACCTTCATAGAATACATAATTAGAACCGACAACCTGGAAAACACGTGTCTGCAACAGATTCCTGGCTGAAAGAGCAAAAAAGCAGCAGAAGTGGACACAGAGTTCTGGGAAACTCCAATGATGACAGATGATTGTTGGAGAGGACCCTATTTGACATGTGCCACTTTTATACACGGACCGCAACCTAGGGCTTCCATCATTGCATATGCATCAACAAAAGTTTTCATATATCAAGATTTAACTGTATTGGAACACTGCAGTGAAGCAAAATAATTATTAATTTTTAGATGAGTCGTATTTATTACACATCTGCTTCACTTTCGTACCTATTTTGTGGACATGTTTCGCAAATCATCGTTTGCATCTACAATATAACATTGGCACCAAAAAACAATTACAACATTAAAAACCTACTTCACAGTAATAATATTGATAAGATAAAACCAGAGGAAAAGTCAGGCATTTACAAGATTAAGTGTAAAGACTGTGAAAAAATTTACTTAGGGAGGACAAAAAGAAACATAGGCACTAGAAAGAAAGAACACTTCAGGCACTTAAGATACAAAAATATTGATAAGTCGGCAATAGCAGCTCATTTCTGGTCTGAAAATCATGAAATTGAAGATAGCACAGAATTACTAAAATACGTACAAAAACATAGTGAACTCGTCATATGGGAGAGAATATACATAGAAAAACATAAAAACCAACTAATGAACTTTGAAATCTCGCCAGAAGAGAATCCCACATTTAAGTTCATCACTAAATCAACAGATGGCAGCAGCAACCCCAGAATTACCCACACCACTGGATCAAGCTTTAGTCGCATAAGAGCCGAAGATGCAAACGATGATTTGCGAAACATGTCCTCAAAATAGGTACGAAAGTGAAGCAGATGTGTAATAAATACGACTCATCTAAAAATTAATAAAAGTTTTCATGTTTTACGAGTGCAAATATGAAAATGTCTACCTTGCAACACATACTGTACGAGTATACATGTAACACATTCCTTATGCAAATGATGTCTGTTAAATTAATGTACAGATTGTGTTTAATAAATATTTAATATACAGGTAATGCTCCAGTTACATTTTCATAATTATATTTTAAAGATATACAGAATCTTACAAAAATCTAGTTGACGTTAAATGGAGCAGTCAAGTTAAATATGTAGTTTAACATGGCAGTACTATCTGGACTAAAATGATGCAAATAAAGCCATTGACATGCTAATAATATTTGGTGCTACTTACTTTAACTAAATTCTATAATTATACTTTCTGGTAGCTGTGGAAACTAGTGTGCGTTACATTTGGGAAAACTTCTCAGAAGTTTACCTCGTATCAATAGCAAGCATCATTGACTTATTTAAAAAATATTCTGCTGTAATTTATAGATTTTCAATGGTTTTTATTTTCCCTAGTAGGTAAACCATGGCATAACAGCCCGCAAGCGAGCCGGAATCTGCCAATGTGACTGCCAGCCTCACACCCACATACGTAAGACAGATTGGCAATCATCCAACCAATACAGAGAGGAGATGTAGTCATCATGGCACCCCCTGCCAGAAAGTTGACTTTCTACTCTGGGGTTTGCTACCTAGCATGAGTGCTCAATTTCCTTACAATGCTGAGTGGGCACTGGTCCTATACCTGGGACCCTAAGGGGTGGGATCTATCCCTGGTACGTTCCATGGCAGAGAACCATAGCACAATGCTATAGGCTACTGGACCATGGCACAGGACATACCTAGTAGGTAGAGATTTCCATTCCACTCAGAAATTAAATATTGAAATTTCATTAGAAATACATGTTTTGAGGCCTACTAAATTAAAAAAGCATTTTTTGAGACAGAAAAAAGCTCTTTCTCCCTCTTTTACTTTGTTTTTTTAAATCCAATAGCTTTCAAAGATGTAAGGTGAAGATCTTAAAGGAAATCTCCTCACCCCCAAACTGCCCATTAAACATTTTTGATTTACTCAATAGGTTTTAACAGTTTTTGATTAATATAAACATCTTTTGAATTTTTCTTGGAATACCCGTGAGGTCTTTTCACTCAACATTTTGTGTGACTGATAAGCCATAAGAGACAGAAATGTACTCTCTAAAATGTATAATTTTTTACAAATTAGAGCTTTTGTGAAATTAGCCATTTTTTAAATATCCATTATTGTTGGTTCATATTTTTCAATAATTTTGTCATTTTGTTAAAACTTGGCACTATTCCATTGATTCATTCTAAATGTCCTACTATCAGTTGGGTTTTCGGTATCCCTGTGGTATCTATGAAGAAATGCATAATTTAACTATTTCTGGAAATATTTATCTTAAGCTTTCATAAGAATAATTAGTAGAAGATACATAAAAGTAAATAACTTTGAATAGAGAAAATTGTGTGAGTGTACAACATGAGATTTTTATATACACTATATAACTATATTTTATATAACTGTATAGTATGTGTATATTATTCCCAGGCGACTGCATGTGAGATTTATGATGGACATCATGGCACAGGGGTGGTTTTTTTTCAGGGATCTTTGGTTTCACCTGTCATCATTCCACCAATTGCTCCATTACCATCTTTCCTTTCATTCATTTCGCCCTTATTCTATCATCTACTTCTCTCATTCTCATACCAGGCATCGATCTGATCACCCATCCTTGGTTCTCTATCTGATCCAGAGTTTCTGTTAAACCGGATGCCTAAAGGCATAAGAGATAGAGGAAGAAGAATTCCGTAATAGCACCCCAATAGTGATAAAACTAGGGAAGTTACAGAAAAAGATACTATAGACTTATGTACCACTTCATTCAAAGTATCAATGATAAAACCAGTTTTTTTCATGAAGCATTGAAGCCTGTGAAGTTATGTTCTTTCAGACGTGCTTTGAAAAGTTACATATCAGAATGTACTATTTACAGTGGGTAGCTATACCACAGCTGTCCTTAGTTTATATGGTGATGTAAACAAAGCGGGAAAAGTTAGTACTCTGCTGGCAACTATGATTGGAAGGAATAGTAGTGCCATTTTATCAACCACATGTCAAGCATGTGCACCTTCAATGAACTTGAAAAGTTCTGCTTTGCCATTTTGATGTTTGAGTAGCTTATGCGGTAGCACTTTTATGTTAATTTACAGTAAAGCTTCTTCCGGGCTTGTAGGCTGTGAAAGCCTAAGCACACTTTTTACAGTTTAAATAGTTACATATAAAAGCATGGTTAAAAGAGAAGCTAATTTTATATTGAGAGACTTAAAATTGAGTGATACCTTTTAAAACTTGAAACTTCACTCATGTCCATTTAAAAAAATCAGGAACGTTTTCAGGACTGTTGCAGTCCCATCCTCAGCTGATGAGCAATTTGCCACTATCATCACAATTTGTTGTTGTCTGGTTCTCTTATAATTGACTTCCTCTCCCAGAAGATTTTTTATGTAAGTTCAATACACCCTTCATTAATGACACGTCAAAATTTAAAATATGTGGAACGTTTTTTATAATAAAATTGTTCCCCATGTTGTAAGTTCAAGTTCTGTTGTCAGTGGTTTAAGTAATTTAATCTCCTCTCCAATGTAGTGGTTATCATTCTAGAAATGACAAGCAACTGCTGATTTCTCTGGTTTTTTATATATATATTATGTTCCTTCGGTGTTCCGTTAATCTAGTTTTTAAATTTCTTTTTGTCAAACTAATATAACATTTGTCACAACACTCTATCCTATATATGCCTGATTTTTGTTCTGGTGATATGTTTTTTAAGGAATTATTTAACAAGTTCTTGAGTGAGAATCTGTTTTGTGGTGTTAGTTTGATGTTATCTTTAAATATTCTTTACACTTCAGAAATTCCAAAGGGTGGAAAGTGAATTTTTTCCTGATTTTTTTTTTTTTTTTTTTTTTTTTTTTTTTTTTTTTTTTTTTTTTTTTTTAATGAATGTGGGTTGTTTCAAGTTTTAAAAGGTATGACTCAATTTTAAGTCTTTCAGCATACTTTTACATTAAGATTAAAGCAAAGGTGTGTCTTTAATGTATTTTTCCTTTTGTACACTAAAAAGTGACTAAATACAACAATTACTCAAATTAGTACAAAAGTGAATCAAGAAGATATTGATACATTGCTTCACTCACACTGTTTATTCACAGGACATGTTTCAAGAGCTCTTGCTCCTATCATCAGCTGATACTCGATTAGTGTAAGTTGTAGTGGTTTCCTCTTTCTCCGTATTGTGAATAGATGGCGTGATGTACTTGTCAAAGATGTCCGGTGGTGGAGTTTCAAAATTCATGACTCTATGACAATTTTTGTAGATGAAGATTTTTTCCCATACGGAAAGGTCTATGGGGTGATTAACGTATTTTATTAGAGATGTTTCCAAGTTGATGTCATGTCTAGTATTCAAAAAATGAAAAGCCACTGCTGATTTTTCTGTTTCACCATTTTTAATGTTTCTTAGATGTTCTTTAGTTCTGATGTTAATATTTCTTTTTGTTTTTCCTATATAAATTTTAGGGCAAGTTTCACATTTGATCTCATAGATTCCTGGTTTTTCTTTGGTAGTGATTGAATTTTTGGGAGGGCCTTTTAACAAATTTCTGATATTAAACCTATTTTGAGGTGCAAGAGTTATGTTGTGTTTTGAGAAGATTTTTTGGAATTTGTTATAGGCTGATGGGTGGAAGGTGAATTTTTTAAAAAGTTTTTTCTCTTTTTCTCCTATAGGTTCTAGGGTGGTGGTTTCTTTTATTTTCTTAGCTTTGTTGAGTCTGTTAACTGTTTTGTCTACTAAATTTGGGTTGAAACCGTTGGATATAGCTACTTTTTTTATGTGTAGGTATTCTTCTTGATAATCTTCTCTGTTTAGTGGAAAATTGATCATCCGAAAGATTAAACTGTTGAAAATGGCATGTTGGTGTTGTTTTGGGTTGAAACTGTTGTTCTTAATGTAATTATCTGTGTGTGTCGGTTTCCTGTAAATACCAAAGGTGAGTTTGTTGTTAATTTTTTTGATCTTGATGTCCAAAAAGGGGAGCACACTATCCTCTTCTGTTTCCAATGTAAATTTTATAGCTGGATTTTGTATATTCAAAAGTCTAAGACCATCTTGTATGAGTTTTTTAGGTATTATTGCAAAATTTTCGTCAACATAGCGATACCACACTTTGAAATAATTTGGAAAAGTTTTTGTGATATGTGTTTCAAAAGCACTCATAAATAAATCTGCCAAGAAGGGAGACAATGGGTTGCCCATAGCTAGGCCTGTTTTTTTTTTTTTTTATAGATCTGTCCATTAAAGCTGAAAAAATTTGGATTGATACAAATTTCTGTAAGTTGTGAAAGTTCTTCTATTTCTTCAGATGTTATTTGTATTGATTCCAGCCATTTTTTGAGAAGTGGAATAAGCTCATTGGTAGGTATACTTGGATATAAAGAAATGACGTCAAAGGAAACTAAAGCATCTGTAGAGTTGATCTTTGTGTCCTTCAGGAGATTTAACAATTCAAATGAGTTTTTGATACTTAAATTTTCAAATTTTGTGAAGGATCTGAAGATTTGAACCAGCCATTTTGATAGTTGGTAAGTGGGTGCATCAATGTTATTAATTATTGTTCTGAGGGTAATTTCAGGTTTATGTATTTTGGGTAAACCATATATGTATGGATCTTCAGATCCTCCACAAAATTTGAAAATTTAAGTATCAAAAACTAGCTATGGGCAACCCATTGTCTCCCTTCTTGGCAGATTTATTTATGAGTGCTTTTGAAACACATATCACAAAAGCTTTTCCAAATTATTTCAAAGTGTGGTATCGCTATGTTGACAAAATTTTTGCAATAGTACCTAAAAAACTCATACAAGATGGTCTTAGACTTTTGAATATACAAAATCCAGCTATAAAATTTACATTGGAAACAGAAGAGGATGGTGTGCTCCCCTTTCTGGACATCAAGATCAAAAAAATTAACAACAAACTCACCTTTGGTATTTACAGGAAACCGACACACACAGATAATTACATCAAGAACAACAGTTTCAACCCAAAACAACACCAACATGCCATTTTCAACAGTTTAATCTTTCGGATGATCAACTTTCCACTAAACAGAGAAGATTATCAAGAAGAATACCTACACATAAAAAAAGTAGCTATATCCAACGGTTTCAACCCAAATTTAGTAGACAAAACAGTTAACAGACTCAACAAAGCTAAGAAAATAAAAGAAACCACCACCCTAGAACCTACAGGAGAAAAAGAGAAAAAACTTTTTAAAAAATTCACCTTCCACCCATCAGCCTATAATAAATTCCAAAAAATCTTCTCAAAACACAACATAACTCTTGCACCTCAAAATAGGTTTAATATCAGAAATTTGTTAAAAGGCCCTCCCAAAAATTCAATCACTACCAAAGAAAAACCAGGAATCTATGAGATCAAATGTGAAACTTGCCCTAAAATTTATATAGGAAAAACAAAAAGAAATATTAACATCAGAACTAAAGAACATCTAAGAAACATTAAAAATGGTGAAACAGAAAAATCAGCTGTGGCTTTTCATTTTTTGAATACTAGACATGACATCAACTTGGAAACATCTCTAATAAAATATGTTAATCACCCCATAGACCTTTCCGTATGGGAAAAAATCTTCATCTACAAAAATTGTCATAGAGTCATGAATTTTGAAACTCCACCACCGGACATCTTTGACAAGTACATCACGCCATCTATTCACAATACGGAGAAAGAGGAAACCACTACAACTTGCAGTAATCGAGTATCAGCTGATGATAGGAGCAAGAGCTCTTGAAACATGTCCTGTGAATAAACAGTGTGAGTGAAGCAATGAGTCAATATATCTTCTCGATTCACTTTTGTACTAATTTGTGATTCACTGTCCCTACGCTTCTTCCAAGTTTATACTTTGAATTACTCAAATATTTGTTTTCATCACATAACCTCACCTCATTTATTAATTAAAAATTAAGGCACTGGTCTTTCTGCAGAATAACATGCTAAATAACTGTGTGCAGCTGCTTGGGCAATGACTTGAAAGTTCTACTGGCATACATCTTAAAAAAAAAATTACATACCTAATGGGAATCTGAAAAAACAGACAAATTCCTTAAACGATTTCACTTCCAAACTTTCCTTTGATAATTTCTTTGCCACAACAATATACCTTCATGCGCAACAATTATGTTTTTAGTGTCTGTTCACAAATTCAAAACCTGTGTCGCAAAGAATAGTGTGGAAGCTCGTTTTTCAAAGCGCGCTGATCGGGATCATTGTTTATTGCTTGAAGTGCTTTTGTAATTGCGGTGGCTCGTTTTGTTCAAAAAAGCTATGAACCTTGTAACGAATAGCACTTTTAACAAGTTCATCATATTCACCTTCCACAACTGCCTCTTTCTTTTTCGATGTTTTCCTGGAGTGGAAAGCCCGCCATTTTCACAACCTCACTTCAACACCAAATTAACATCCTCAATTGTTAAAGTTGAATATTTTTCATATAACTTTGAAAACATTTTCAATATAATCTGTTTTTCACCACTTTTTAAAGATTTCCCTCTGAGATATTTTACATATTGCTGGAAGCTGCCATGTTTTAAACTGATTCTCTTCCCACTTCCTTTTAAACTGTGCAAGTGCAGTGTACACTCTGATTAATACATACAAATTACACATACGTTTGCAAAATAAAGTACTAATTAATTGATAGATTGAGTCAACATGAAAAATTCAGTGCCATAACCGGAATTTGAATCACGGATCTCCTGGTTTCCATCCAGTCACTCTGACCCTTTGAGCTACCATGGCCAACGTGCCGTCCTGACATTAAATTCTCCATTTGACTGATATATTTCCCCGGTAGGGGCTCTCACTTTCGAGATACACAGTCTTGTGGCAATTTACTATTGTAAGTACTTGAGTCCCAGCGTTCATCATTTAACTCTTATTATTTTAGTCAATTGATGGAAATTGATAATTTCTTCATACTAGCCGTATATAGGCTAAGGTTTTTGATAGATTGAGTCAACATAAAAAATTCAATGCCATGGCCGTGATTTGAACCATGGATCTCCTGGTTTCCGTCCAGTCGCTCTAACACATTGAACTACCATGGTCAACGTGCCATCCTGACATTAAATTCTCCATTTGACTGTATATTTCCCCGGTAAACCACTAGGGGCTCTAGCATTCGAGATACACTGTTTTGTGGCGACTTTACTATCGTAAGTACTTGAGTGCCAGGCTTCATCATTTAACTGTTATTATTTTAGTTAATTGATGGAAATAAATAATTTCCTCATACTATTGTTTGACTGATTAGTTTTGTATAAAGATAGCAAATAATAAAGTAACAAGATTCATTCAGAATAATATAGGATTGAGGCAAGGCTGCAAATTGGGCCCCATGCTGTTTAATCTGTTTATAGATGACATTTTGGGTGCAATTAGAATGGAAAATAAGCATGTGCCAATAATTAATAACAGAAATACCTGGTTTGTTATTTGTGAATGATTTAGTAGCATTGCTATATCCAAAGTGGGAATATCTAGAGCAATTGGAGTAATAAATAAATTTTCTAAGGAATGGAGCCTTAGAATTAATGTAAACAAAACCAAAATTATGGTATTTAAGAAAGGCAACAAGTTAAGAAAAGAGGAGAAGGTACTGGCAAGGATAAGAAATTGGGGTGTCTAGGAGTACAATTAGCAGTAGGGGGGTTGGAAAAAGCAGAAGAGAATGGCAATGGCAAAAGGTAAAATTGCATTAAAAGCTATTAAAGCATGCCTAGATAAATTACCAGGAATGCAAATAAAACAGCTGGAGAGAATTCACATGGCCGTAGTAGAAGCAATAATGCTGTATGGGGTAGAGATATGGGGTTCGGAGGAGAGGGGGCTGCAAATATTGTGATACATAGAAACTTTTGAAAACAATTTTTGGGCTTATCATGAGCTTCACCAAATGGAGTGGTGCAAGCAGAATTGGGAAGACTGGGAATTAGAGGGATAATGGTGGAAAGTGTGTTAAAATATTGGGCAAGAATTAGGAGTTTAGATGAGTAGAATATTCTATGAGTTTAAAAACTAGAATTTTTTTTATTGAAATTGAGAACTTTTTGACTAAAGTAAGAGCCAACTGGTTGAGGAAGATAAGTAAACATGACGAAAAAGAAGATGAAGTTATTTTATATAAGATGCCAATAGGAACCCATTAGTTCGACAACCTCAGAATTTGAGTCTATTGGGCCCAAGGGTAACCAGCAACTCAGTGTAGTAATAAGCATGTAAATGTATAATAATTTGTAATTGAAATGGAAATAAAGATTAATTACTAATTAAATTACTAATTACTGTTTAACTGTTGTATTTTTCATAATGTGATGCTTATATATTATGCATTAGTTGTAAAGTCCTTAAAAGTGATATGTGAACTATATTTTTCATCCACAGAGAGATACAAAGCTAAACAGCCAATGATGTTGCACAGGTGCACATGCTTTTATTTACATTGCCATATAAACTAAGGATGGCTCTGGTATACAGCATTATATTTATACCAGCTTATGGGCTCCCTTATTAAAGCAAATGATGGATGACAGTTGACCTCTTAAGAATGGTTCACAATAAATCAAGAACAGAAATCAGAATGTGAACAAAAGCAACATGCAGCATTTTAGTTCACAGTACACCAATAATGCTAGCGTGGATCATATCAATCACTTTATTAATAGAAAATCAATTTCATACATTGGGAATTACCTGTATGTAACTGACCAGTGATTTTTTTTTTTTTTTTTTTTTTTTCCTGACTTGTTTCCAAATCAGCCAGCATAATGCAGGTTAATAGTTTCAAAGTTTGATAGAGTAAATATTTTCTTAATGCAGACATTTTAAGTATTACCCTGTTACAGTGAAATTTATGCAGATTATATTTGGAAGCAGTGTCAGCAAGAGTTAGGTTAAAAAAAAAAAAAAAAGAATATGTGGTTAGGAGAATGCTGCTGAGAATTATCACATAAGTGTGGAACAATCAAAGCCGTAA
The DNA here is from genome assembly GCA_030765055.1 of Mantis religiosa. NCBI lineage: Eukaryota > Metazoa > Arthropoda > Insecta > Mantodea > Mantidae > Mantis > Mantis religiosa. The sequence continues at coordinate 148,158,771 of CM060949.1, read as the reverse complement.
AGCAGTTGTTAATCTGCTCATTTTCCAATTTCCTTATCCCTGTCCTCAAATTTATTTTTCTGAGCTTGTATACCTGTTATGTGATCAATATCTTAACATCACTTCTGAAGGAATATGTAGAGCTTTTGCTAGATTAAAACAGTTCAGAATATTAAATTATGTAGCATTTACTGTTAACATGCTCTTGTAGATAGAGTCAACATGAAAAATTCAATGCCATGGCCGGGATTTGAACCACGGATCTCCTGGTTTCCGTCCAGTCGCTCTAACCCATTGAGCTACCATGGCCAACGTGCCGTCCTGACATTAAATTCTCCATTTGACTCGTGTATTTCCCCGGTAGACCACTAGGGGCTCTCGCATCCGAGATACACCATTTGTGGCGACTTACTATTGTAAGTACTTGAATCCCAGGCTTCATCATTTAACTCTTATTATTTTAGTTAATTGATTGAAATTAATCATTTCTTCACACTAGCCGGTTATAACCTAAGGTTTTTGGTAGATAGTCAACATGAAAAATTCAATGCCATGGCTGGGATTTGAACCACGGATCTCCTGGTTTCCGTTCAGTCGCTCTAACCCATTGAGTTACCATGGCCAACATGCTGTCCTGACATTAAATTCTTCATTTGACTCGTGTTTGACAGAAAAATTTAATGTCAGGACGGCTACCATGGCCAACGTGCTGTCCTGACATTAAATTCTTCATTTGACTCGTGTTTGACAGAAAAATTTAATGTCAGGACGGCACGTTGGCCATGGTAGCTCAATGGGTTGGAGCGACTGGACGGAAACCAGGAGATTCATGGTTCAAATCCCAGCCATGGCATTGCATTTTTAATGTTGACTATCAATCAAAAGCCTTAGGTTATATATGACTAGTGTGAAGAAATGATTAATTTCCATCAATTAACTAAAATGCTCTTGTAGGTTACTGCAAAAATATATAAGTAATTAATAAATGCTTATGTTTAGAATGAAAAGCACTACAAATAAAAACAGGAAAACCTACATTAATATACTAGATTTATGTGGAACTTCGGGTGATTTCAGAGATGACTCTTGCTTTTATCTTCCTAAAGATTAAGTAAGAATACAGGACAGTGGAATATATGGTTAAAAGTTTCACTGTTGATACTTTGTCTGTTATAAATATTTCATTAATATTGGTTACAGCATATTATATTACCATAATGTATGTTTAAAAAAATAAAACCAGAGAACTATGCCTAAGAATAAGTTTATGTAATGTATGTATCCTATAAGAAATGTATCAGAAAAAATGCAACTGGTGCAACTTTTAACTAACTTATAACGTTTTCAAAATTTCTTCCTGTTCCAACCTTGAAAATTATCCTTTCTAGCCCATAATTTTTTAATTTGCTCCAAAATATTCTCAATATTTTGTTTTGGAATTGTATTTGAGTATCAATCAAGGTTGAAGTTACGGCATTTTTATTGGTTATCTCCAGGTGTGTATCCTAACTGGTACCTGAAGTGGTGGTCATTTTATTGAACAACATCCAGTGAACTGTTGACCAAAGATTGTAATAAGAAAATTTGGTCCTGACTCCCAGTTAGCATGTAATCTTGTCCAAATTACCTAATAAACCCTTAAACTGAACAGAATAAGTGAAAAATTCAGACACAGTTTGAGATGTATCAAAATCATGACGATACAGTCTGCAAAGCTGTCACAATCACGACTGGTTACATATATTTATCATATAGCATTGTAGAGTTGTGTTATTTTGAATTTACTATATTTATAAATTTTTGTTTTAAAGGCAGGCAATCTTATTATACAATATTGAAATTTCTTTGTTGCAGATGATGGCGACTACAAAAAAAGATGTTACAATGAGTGAGGAAACATCAATCATATTAAATGGAGGTGATGCAAACCATACTGAAACAGAATGCAATAGAGAGGCCATATCAGTAGAAATCAAGCAAAACAATGAAAAAGAATTCGCTTCTAAGTCAACTCCAACATTTAATGGTCATGAATATATGAGTGAAGATACAGTGATGATAGACAACCAGAATAGTAGTCCAGAGAAGAAAGAAGAAATGTATTCTATAAATGAAAATAAAATGGAAGAAGTTCAAAATATGAGTGTTTTGTTAACCAAGAAAGGAGTGAGGACCACCTATAAAGTCATGGAGAAAGACAGAGAGGTTGATAACTCATGTAACATAAAAATGGGTGTTGTGGATGATACTGTTAAGGAAGTCATGAAAGTTGATAATATAGATGTTGCACTATCCAAAAATGGTATAAACACTGCAGTAGGGGCTGTAGAGAAAATGATTAAACTTCAAATTTTGAGCATTACGTCATCCAAGAAGGAAGTAAGCAGTGCAGATGAAGTTGTAAAACAAAGAACAGAAGTTCAAAACTTGAGAGCTGCACCATCTGAGAGTGAAGTCACCACTGCAGATGAAATTGTAGAGCAAAGAACAGAAGTTCAAAATTTGAGTGCTGCACTATCTAAGGATGAAGTCACCACTGCAGATGAAATTGTAGAGCAAAGTACAGAAGTTGAAAACTTGAGTGCTGCGCCATCTAAGGATGAAGTCACCACTGCAGATGAAATTGTAGAGCAAAGTACAGAAGTTGAAAACTTGAGTGCTGCGCCATCTAAGGATGAAGTCACCACTGAAGATGAAGTTATAGAGCAAAGTACAGAAGTTGAAAACTTGAGTGCTACACCATCTAAGGATGAAGTCACCACTGCAGATGAAGTTATAGAGCAAAGTACAGAAGTTGAAAATTTGAGTGCTGCACCATCTAAGAATGAAGTCACCACTGCAGATGAAGTTATAGAGCAAAGTACAGAAGTTGAAAACTTGAGTGCTACACCATCTAAGGATGAAGTCACCACTGCAGATGAAGTTATAGAGCAAAGTACAGAAGTTGAAAACTTGAGTGCTGCGCCATCTAAGGATGAAGTCACCACTGCAGATGAAGTTATAGAGCAAAGTACAGAAGTTGAAAACTTGAGTGCTGCGCCATCTAAGGATGAAGTCACCACTGCAGATGAAGTTATAGAGCAAAGTACAGAAGTTGAAAACTTGAGTGCTGCACCATCTAAGGATGAAGTCACCACTGCAGATGAAATTGTAGAGCAAAGTACAGAAGTTGAAAACTTGAGTGCTACACCATCTAAGGATGAAGTCACCACTGCAGATGAAATTGTAGAGCAAAGAACAGAAGTTGAAAACTTGAGTGCTGCACCATCTAAGGGTGAAGTCACCACTGCAAATGAAGTTATAGAGCAAAGAACAGAAGTTGAAAACTTGAGTGCTACACCATCTAAGGATGAAGTCACCACTGCAGATGAAATTGTAGAGCAAAGAACAGAAGTTGAAAACTTGAGTGCTGCACCATCTAAGGATGAAGTCACCACTGCAGATGAAATTGTAGAGCAAAGAACAGAAGTTGAAAACTTGAGTGCTACACCATCTAAGGATGAAGTCACCACTGCAGATGAAATTGTAGAGCAAAGTACAGAAGTTGAAAACTTGAGTGCTGTGCCATCTAAGGATGAAGTCACCACTGCAGATGAAATTGTAGAGCAAAATACAGAAGTTGAAAACTTGAGTGCTGCTCCATCTAAGGATGAAGTCACCACTGCAGATGAAATTGTAGAGCAAAGTACAGAAGTTGAAAACTTGAGTGCTGCACCATCTAAGGATGAAGTCACCACTGCAGATGAAATTGTAGAGCAAAGAACAGAAGTTCAAAATTTGAGTGCTGCGCTATCTGAGGTTGAAGTCACCACTGCAGATGAAATTGTAGAGCAAAGAACAGAAGTTGAAAACTTGAGTGCTGTACCATCTAAGGATGAAGTCACCACTGCAAATGAAGTTATAGAGCAAAGAACAGAAGTTGAAAACTTGAGTGCTGCACCATCTAAGAAGAAACTCAGTGCCACAGATGAAGCTGCAGAATGCTCAGGAGTTCAAAATTTGAGTGCTACACCATCTGAGAAAGAAGCAAGCACCACAGCTGAAGTCATAGAAAAATTGACAGAAGCTGAAAATTTGAATGCTGAACCTTGCAGTAAGAAAATGAGCAGTACAGATGCTATAAGTTTGAGTGCAACACCATCCAAGAAAGGAGCAAGCTATACTGTGGACACTATGGAGACAAGTCCAGAAGTTCAAATTTTGAGTATTGCAAATGAAGCTGTAGAAAGAGGGACAATTGCTCAAACTTTTTGTTCTGTGGCACGCAAAAGGAAACTAAGTACTGCAGATGAATATGTAGATAAAAGAGCCAAAGCTCAACATGTGAATGCTTCATCATCCAACCTTAGCCGTACCTCATCATCATCAGCATCATCATCATCCAAGAAAGAAAAGAGCAGCATAGAAGAAGTAGTAAAGAAAATGAAGAGATGTCGAAATTTAGATGTTGCACCATCCAAAGAAAAAATTAGTTCTAAGGAACAAATTCAAGAGGAAAGAAAAGAAGCTGATGGTACAAGTGTTTCACTTTGTGACCAAGAAAGGAGCACTGCAGATGAAGGGAATGACTCAAGTGTTTGTGGACCATCAAAGAGAGTATGCACTGGAGTTACAGCAAGTACATCTGCTTCATCATCATCGTCATCTGCAAGTGATCCTGATATTACAGTACTGGAAATTATTCCTCGTAACAGTAGCGTAATAAGAGGACGTGTGTCACTATATTACAGAAGAATTTTAATGAATCGGCGAGCACGATTGTCAGAAGGATTTAATGTTGCCTTAAATGGAAGGAGTATAGAATCAAGGCATCCTCGAATTTCTGTTCCAAGAGTTCATGTGACTGCGGAAGCTTTCCCCAGTTTGGCATCAGAAGTGTATTCAGTGTTGCCTGACACCTTCAAGAATAGAATTAGCATGTCTATGATGGAATATTATTTGATGATTCTTTATTATCATAGGTTAGCAGGGCTTAGAATGAACCGACGCACACCATTGCGTCAAGATCAGGTTCTGTTAAGCAGCTTAGAACAAATCCCATTATTTGTGCCAGATATTGTTGAGCAGTGGATCACAATGCGTGGTCATGATGTAAACACAAGAGGGGAACCAATAAGATTAGTACTTCCTCCCTTACCAAATGATACAGGAGATTTTGGACAATTAAGTGCAAGCACTCATTGGCGTTACATATCAGATCTTGCACCGAGAGTTTTTAGAGAGAGGATTGCAGCTGATTTGCTGCATACACTATGTTCTGGCCCAGTGGAGTGGGACCTTCCTGAAGATATTAGACCACAAGAAAAAAATTGTGGGTTGCCCACACGTAATCTCATTGGATATCATGTGGCACAAAAGTTAATACCGACTCAGATAGATGAATTAAATCTGTGTGGGATAGGAGTTTGGAAAGAGAAAGCTGTGTTTCCTATGGACCCAGATGCCGCGTGTTATCATTTGAATATACACTTAGTGGAAGCAGTATCACAACACTTGGCTGCATTAGGCTCACAGTTTCACATTGTCAGACATTCTCGATATGACTGCCAGCCAAGTTCTGCAGGACTGGTAGTTTACGGAGAGAGAATGGTGTCTGAAACTGAAGAGTTTTTGTTTGATCGGAATGTAAGCCATTATGAACAAAAAGCAAAAGTTAGGGCATATGCACCAGTAGCAATGGAGAAAGAACTGGCAAAGGGTGCTGTGGTGTTTCTTCCACGTGTTTATCGTCGAGAGGGCAATCGTCCTATCAATCGCAGTTGGTGTGCATATGACTTTGGTTTGTACTTTACAGTGCCTGATGAATGGATCCTTACACGGAATAATGCCTACAAGCAGGGTTCTTGGCAAACGTGGCACACTCCTCATTTAACAACCCCACCTATTATGAGGGCAAGCTTGCTAAAAGCAGTTGTAAAACGATTAGTTTTGTCACAGAGACTGACTTCATGAATAATTGGTGTAGAAAATCCCTCAATTTTGAACCAAGGATGCTTTTTCATTTACTTGAAAAATAATTTGTTGCTCCACCCATAGTTGAAGCAGTGTAAGAAAGGCACAACTAGGGGCAACTTTTATTATATGAACTAGCAGAACCTACACCTGTACTTGTGTTTTTCCATTAGATGCTGAGACATCTTCATTTGCTCTTTGTGTCTAGACTGTGTTTAAAAGGTTAATAACATTGTTCCTATTCAAATTTTAGTAGATTGACAATACTTATTTCATTTATAAAGTTTTCACTCAGAACAAGTAAGTGGAACTGTATTCAAAAGTTACACTGGGTATACATTCATTGACTTAGTGTGGAACAGTGCTCCTTTTTCTACCATACCTAAAGGCCTTGTTATCTTAAAAAGTGCATTTTCAGTGAAAATATATTTAAATAAAAGATATTTATGATTTGTTTGTGTAAAAACCACAGCTTTCTGTGTTTATCTGTACTCCTGCAGTCAAAATTGAAGATTCTGCCAATGATTGGAACTAAAGTCATAGATTTCTCTGTAATGTGACTATGTCTTGAAAGATCATTTGTAGCACACACCGGTCTGTATTTGCTAGTTAATTGTTGGTATATCATGTTTTCAGGTTGATATAAAATTTATTAGTTTCTCAATTCATAACTGGACTCAGGCTGTATCAATTTGATTCCAAGAAAGGCCTAATATTATAGGACAAGAAAAAAATATTAGGAATCCAGACCAAGTAAATAATTGACAAATGTACAATGTAGGTGCAATGAATGCTTTTTTTTTTTTTAGCAATTCATGAGTGTTTCTGTTGCTGTGAAGGTATCATAAGAGACAAAAAGGGAAATGTTGAATGTATTGCATTCCACAATTCCTTTCATTTGGTTATTACTATTATGTGTTTTAAATTGGATGATGTCTGTGCTTGAGCGGAGCGCTGCTAGGTGAGCAACCAATTGAAGTCCTGCGGTGTTATATTGCATTCCCCCTATGTGGTGTGTGATGAGCGCCAAACTAATCAATCTCTAATAAACACTATTCACGCTAAGACACAAATTCAGATTTTGCAAAAACTGATCCCTGAGGAAGGAGAGAGTAATGTATTTAACATAACTAAAACCCCCATATTTTTAACTCAAATAGTTTTCCTAATACAAATAAATAAAGTCATTATATTATAACAATGCATTGTGACGTAAGCACTGTAATGAATATCATTATTGGTTGGCATATATGCCTGATCATATATCTGAAATAGCTCAGAACTGAAACGTTAACATTTGACATGACTTGATAAAAGAAATATGTACTTTGAATAAGCCAAGGTGTTTGTTAACTTCGATGAGAGGAAACAATACACTTCCTGCTGGTCTGCCAGAACTTGTCTGGTCATGTTATATCTTTGTTTATGAATGGTTCGTAATCTCTATTTACTCTAAAGAGTTCAAAGCAGTATTCAGTTATTCTTCCATGAAAAAGTGATCAGCTGGATCAATTGATACACAATGCACCTTCCCCCTTACTACTGCCAGAAGAATCCAACTCAGTTAATATGGGCTCAAATTATGTTGCAAACAGAAATAATATTTTTAAACTGACTGACATTGAACGACTTATTCATGAAAAAATTGACAAGGAGCACAACAAGACTGGGAAAACTGCGTGAGATATCAGATAAACTACAAGAAGACGACTTTTGGAAAAAATAGCACGTAACGAGATTTTGGAACCTATCATCATAAATTTGCAGTACTCAGACGAAGACAATGACGAATTATCTCTTAACCTAACATTCACAGCTATATGGATGCACCGCTGGTATTTTCATTGGATTAGAAAAATAAATAATTCATAAACTATAATTAATTTTAAACTAAATATTTAAACCATTTGCATAATATACGAATGTCCATGTTGCAATTGTGATTTCAACAACTGCATTATTATAAAACTTTGGAAAATTCAGTTTGCGTTTCCTAACGTTTAGCGCCAAGAACACTCACAAGTGTGTGAGAGAGAGGGAAATATAAAAAGAGGGGGGATAACGAGTTGACAATGCCGAATGCGCCAACACATCTGATTTGCTACAGGCGAGAACTCTTCCCATTTGAAACACATAATAAACAGATATATTGAACACTGCTAAAAATGTTATGATTGTGAGGGCAAAATCCAGTTTTGAGAAGGAAGAGTTATGAACAGAAAATGTGACATGTAACTTACATGCTCCCTAAACCTTGGCTGCACAGAAATTAGTTTTGCTGCATTTAAAACAAAGGTAAACAGACAGCAAACTTTCCAGTACAAAATATGCCACCTTTGTTTCTGTGAAATGTTTTGTCATAGACAATCAGTGGAATTATTAGATTTTTCAATTCATTTTCAGAAGTTTCATAATGTAAAATACCCATTCTTACAACCTGCTTTACTGCATTCCTAATTCACCTGATACATTTGCATTGTTATTAACAGTTATTGATTATAGTTGTTTCTTGATTCTTGAATAGTCTTGCAAAATTCAGCACTCACCCTTATTGACAACTCTACTACTGCTTTTTTGATGATTTTATTTCTTACTTGGGTAGTACATGCTGTCAGAGGCATCTAATGTTATCTGTTTAAAAATTAAAAAAAAAAAAAGTGCAGTATGTTTTTAAAATTTGTCTACTTGTTTTGATATACACAAGTTAATTTTTAACCTGGTAGATAATTTTAAAGTCATCTGGAATGAAATGCTCACAACAAATGATGGAACTTCAGGTAGGCTTCTTGAAAGTAAGTACACAGATTTATTCTGCTCAGCCACTTGTTTAATCTACATGGTGATCTATCTCAGTTTCAAAACTTATGAACATTTAATATAAAAATTATTTGTGGTTGGTTTATTGACACTCGTCACTTACTTTTTCATATATTTATGAGAAATATAAATAAACATATGAAAAAGTAAGTGACGAGTGTCAATAAACCAACCACAAATAATTTTTATATTAATTTTGACGTCACTGTTACTAAATTCCTCCAAACACACATCATTATGAACATTTATTTCTAAATCTACATTTATACTGTTCTAGTACCTAAAAACACAACATCTAGGCATTCATTCATAAATTTACTTAGCTATACAATTAGAGTATACTCTTGATTATTCAGAGTAATGTGGGGCAGAAAATATAAGAATAATCAAAAAACATAAATAATCAAGAAACCTGTAATGTAATGCTTTTAAGATGGAACATACATAATACGTAAATAGGAAATTTACTTTAAAATGTTATTTTCAAACATATATTCTTTAATATAATTTTGAGTCAAACTAGTACTCCATGCTCCATATATTGCTATTGTTTACCTAGAACACAGTTTGTTAGGAACTTCTTAACATCTTCTGCTGTCGACGGTTGAATTTTGATTTTGTGAACTCCTTGGAGGCAACAGAGGCATTTCTTTTGGTATCTTGATTAACGTGAAATTCTGGAGTTCACCAAGTGAAATTTCAACAGTTGACATTAGCTGAGGATGTCAGGAAGATAGTAATGAAATGCATTCGAGGTATACACTAGCAATATATGAAGCATGGAGACCAATTCAACTCAAAATTATATTAATTTTGTGCTTTATTGTATTATAGTCCTTATTAAGAATGTATTCTTTGTTCAGAATATTCAACTACTATGCATACAGTCAGTCCAAAAAGTATTCGTACACCACCTAAATGAAGAAACAATGTGTGTTGTTGCAACATAATTATTTATGAAACTTAGCAAATTTGTAAAATTATGTGGTCTGTGTATTTATTTACCTATTCCTATCGTAATTTTGCTGGAAGTGTTCTAGAAACAGTAGTTTTCTATGGTAATATTGGACAATACCGTAAATTTGACACAAAAAGTATTCGTACACTAAAGGTATCTAGATTGAATACTATGGTTATATTACAAACTAGCTCTCACAGCAAAGTGGTCTGCAAGCACCAGTCTGACATTGAACACTTTAGGTTGCATAGGTAACGTAAAATGGGCCAAAGAGAGAAGGAACTGTGCCAGAAGAGAGAAAAATAGTAATTAAATTACACAATGAATTCAAAACTTTTTCGGAGATATCTCAGATAGCGGGGAGACCATGGTCAATAATTCAATCCATCATGGACAGAGTAGGAACTAGAAAATCTGTTCTAAATACACCCAGGAGTGGTCGACCTAAAGTCCCCAAGGTTAAAGATGAAAGCAGCATTCTTCAGTGCATTAAAAAAGATCCACGAATGGCTGCTCCCCATATTGTTATTGAATTGCAGAAGGCAGGAATTAATGTTTCAGCGAGCACTGTGAGAGCTGTTTACAATAAGAAAGGCTACAATGACAGAGTAGCGCATAAGAAGTACTATGTCTTGCCCCAGAACAGGAAAAAACTCCTAGAATTTGCTCGTAAGTACCATGATAAGGGTGTGGACTTCTGGGAAAAAGTTGTATGAGAGCTTGTTCAAGGTGCGGATCGCAGTTGCAAAGTATGGAGGAAAAAAAAAATATGGAGCTGGAGCCAAAAATTCTTGTTTCCACAGTAAAGCATGGCGAAGGATCCGTCCTTGTCTGGGGTTGTATGACCACATCAGGTATCGGCAATCTGCATGTTAATAATGCTGTGAATAATGGATCACAGGGGCATTCTTAAGCAAGAGTTGCATACCATTGTAGAGAAAATGGCCCTGCAAGAAGACTGGATGTTTATGCAGGATAATGATCCAAAACATACTGCGCTTAATACAGTATTGTGGATATTATACAATGTTTCAAAACAGCTTCATACCCCTCCCCAATCTCCAGATATTAATCCTATTGAACAAGTGTGAAGGATCCTTAGAAAACACGTAAGCAAAAGGGTAATTTCCAACAAAGAAGCACTGAAAACTGCTCTTTCGGAAGAATGGAACCGAATACCAAAGGTGGAGGTTAAAAAACTTGTCCATTCCTTTACCAAGGAGACAAGAAGCTATATAATTAAAGCTAAGAGGTAGCCAACGAAGTACTGAATAACAGCATTTTTATTGTACTGTGTATTTTTTTGTGAGTGTACGAATACTTTTTGTGCCCGAAAAATTTGCAAGTTAATTTTATTTTTATATAAGTGACATTTTGTTTGTATATTGTTGCTATTTTCGTATAAAACGTAAATTATTTTGAGAATACCTTGTTTTGAGTCAGTAAGCTTTAATTTATCATTTAAATACTCACCATGATATTACATTTCCTTAAATTTTTTGTGGTGTACAAATACTTTCTGTTTTGTCTAGATATGATAGGCATGTTTGCTTATTAAAACTGTAATATTGGTGTGCTTCTGAGAGGAACTGACTTTTTTTTGCACATCATTTAAATTTTTTCTTGCAGCAATAATGTCATTGTACTGAAATCTTTCTTTCCCCATTTAATCTAACAGTATCAATGAATTCCAATGAGTACAATGAGTGACAAGTGCTTCTGTTTTTATGTGAAGCAGCAGTCACAATTTCCGTGTTACTCATGTTCGGGAAGTCAGGTTCAATTGCACTGATCTTCAGCCACTTAGTTTTCTTTATTGACCTCTTCAAAGCCATTTAAACCCGTTGCCACTTTCATTAATTGTGCAGCTGCCATTTCTTCATCACTGAAACTTGAAAATTATTTTCTTTTTATATAGAAGAAAGTTCCTCCATGACCAAAAAAGTGTATGTGGCTGGCATTAGAAATCCTGTGTATGGCATCTAAAATTTCAACTTTTTTCAGAATGCCACTAATCTTCTTGATCAACTAGCATTCTCAATAGACCAGAGGGGGAGGGGATGCACAGATAATCTGCAATCAGGATAATACACACACAAATAACTGGGAGTATGCTGTATTGCATTGAATAGTAGGCAACTAGTGATCTGTGAAGGAATTTCAATGTAAGCTCTGTTAGTTATTCTTTGAATTTGTGACAGTTAAGCATTGTAAAAAAGCAGAGTTTTCATTACTATATTTTACTAAACAAAATCTTTATTCTATGGTCACTTCATTTTAAGTTAACAAGGCCTTTAAGTAAAAACTACAGAAAAGAATTATATTACAGTGGATACCTGCACATTGTGGAATTGCTGGAAATGAATCAGCTGATTTTCTTGTCAAAAAAGGTGCAAATTTAATTCAGAACAAAAGTAAAAAAATTTACCCTTTACATCCATAAAAAGATTAATCAAAAACAAATATAAAAACAAACAAAACCAATCGATATCTAACAAAGCCAAAGATAAAAAATGGAACATTTTAATTAAAAATCCAGAAATTATTCCAGAAATCCCACGTAAAGCTGCAGTAGCAAATTTTAGATTACTTACGGAACATGATTATTTTGCCAAACACTTACACAGAATAGGAATTTATACAAGTCCAAATTGTCCTCTGTGCAACAAAGAAGAGGAAATGACTGAAGAACATCTTTTAACCTGTGAAGCCCTACCTGCCAGACCCACTTCACAGAAATATTGGAGAGCAAGAGAGCTAATGACTTCATTGCCAAAGCCTAGCATTTGAAAACAACAGGAGAGACTAAACTGCAAGAAGTGACACTTTAAATTTTTTGTGCAGACTTTTTCTTTGGAATTTCCTCTTTAATTTGATGTATATTTAGCCAATGTAAGTACAATATTGATATCCTTAATACACTTTTTTTAAAAATATTACTGCATCTCTCATTTTTTTACTGTGAATTCTGCATCCTTCAAGGGGAAAAAAATCATATTTCTGACACACTTCGGAATAGACCGGTATCTTTATTGCATATTTTAGGACAAGTTTCATTTTATGTATTGCTACTGCTTTTAAGTGTGGTTTCTCTCATTGCAAATATGTTCAAGTTTGTTTTCTTCATGTTTGCTTTTAAACAGCTTTTTCAGTGAATGTTTATTATAAATGAACAACCATTTTATTGGAAACTATTGTAGATAGCTACATTAAACTGTAAGATAACTTTAAGCAAATGTGCTGTCATTTGTATATTTGCATGTTAATGTGGTTGGTCATAAAAATGGGTAAATGTTAATCAAAATATGTACATTTAATAAAATAATCCTATCTTCCTTATTAGACTTATTGTATAAAAGTAGATCATTGGACTTGGAAGTCTGCATCTGTAAAATTTTCAGTCTGATAATAATTCAAATGGTTTCTGAGATAATAGGTCATCAATTTAGCAGAGTTTACATTGGCAGGATAGAGCTTTTAATCTCCCCTTGGGTGTAATAATGTTATATATTTAATGCTCCTTAAAGGTGAAATTATGAACTATTCACAGAGAATAGTTTATTTAAAGTGCAGGAGAGATGTGCATCTGGCTTTGGTATTATCTTTTACAAACTTAAAATTTTTCAAGGCATTAATCTTTTATTTAAATAAGGCCTCCATTTCATGACAATAATTGCTTGGGTATTTTCAATAAGTCAACTAAAAGATATACTAAATTACTTATATTCCTCCCCCCTACCATAATCACTAGACAGCTAAATACACTGTGATAAACAAGCTTTGTGAAGCTATCGAGAAAATTCCAAACTCTGTTTCTTAAAATAATTTTTACTAACTTTTAAAATGTGATGTGACCAATGAATTCTGGAAGAAAAGTTAGTTAAATATCAAACCTGTATTTAAGTTCAGTGTTTTCAAGGATGTGACACAGATTTTCAAAAAAATCTCCACATCCCAAAGTATCTCTTATGTGGAAAATTTTGAGTTTTTCAGAAATGGTTGAAAGATTTTGATAGGTTTTTGTGGGCAAATGAAATGTATGCCTTAAATTTGCTAAGAATAGCCTTTGAATTCCACTTAATTCTGAATGATTTTTTTTTAACTGGTAAACTGTAGCCCACCTTGGTAGCGTAGATGGTAGTGTGCCTGCCTCACGTTCAAGAGGTCCCGAGTTCGAATCTCGGTCAGGGTGAGTTACCTGGATAAGATTTTTCTGGGGCTTTCCCTTATCCTTAAAGACGAAAGTCAGGTAGCTCTAAGCTCCATTGAACCTAGCATCTTTTCACCCATTTCATTCACCATCTAGGTTGGAGGATGTAAAATTTAAAAAAAAAAAAGACCTGGTAAAACGTAAAGAGAGAGAGAAAATCTTACAACACAAAAAATGTAAACATTGTTGACACGTACCTCATGGAGTGAACCATTTTGGAGATATTCCTGTTATTTGTCAGAATTTTTCAGAATTTATTATTTGTCCTTTAATTCCCTCATGTGAAGATTGTAGAATTTCATACCTATTACATAAAAACCAGCTCTTTATAAATTTGACTATCATTTAAGCCTACTATATTTTCTTATTCCCATTGTACCAACAAGGAAATGTAATGTTTTCTTAATTAACATCCTCTAATTTAAGTTATATCAGACGATGAATGAAATAGGTGAAATGCTCAAATGAGCCCAGGGTCCATAGAGCTTAGAGTTGCCTGACATTCATCTTTTCACAAGGAAAATCCCCAGAAAAAACCTTATCCATATAACTCACCTTGACAAAGATTCAAACTTTGGACCTCTTGAATGTGAGGCAGACACGCTATCCTCTACGCTATTGAGGCGGACGTACAGAGTGAATTAAAAGTCCTGCACCACCTAAATAACTTTGATGGATATTAATCGAATCATTCTTCCACACTAGCCGTGGCAGGCTAAGGTTTGGATAGGTAGAGTCAGACTGAAAAATTCAATGGATTTTTCTTAGCTAGGATTTGAACACACTGTCCAGTTGCTGTTAACCACTGTGCTACCTTGGCCAACATGCATGACATATGAGTCAATTGGAGAATTTAATGTCATGCTGGCATGTTGTGGGAGACCCATAGTTCAAATCCCGGTTATGGCATTGAATTTTTCGGTCTGATTCTACTTATGAAACTCAAGTGTACACTTTTCCTGTGGTCATGCTTCACTGTTAACCAGTACATTGCATATCAATTAATGACATACAAGTCAACCTATTGTTATTACTCATGATGCATCAATTGCAGAACTTATCTTTTTGCCTCAGGCAGATCAAGCCAACTGACAGTGCTGGACTGAATCGCTGAATCTCAGCATTGTTTTTACAGTAATTAAACCACTTTTTATACTGACACAAGCCCTCAAGAACAGGGCAAATAAGGTGAGGTCAGAAAACCTGTACTAGCATCCCAATAAGAGTTTGAAAGTTATGAACATCATCCCTCTGAGAAAAATATGATGTACTGCATTCATACTACTTTCTCTGTTCATTATATCGGGTGTCTTAAATGATTCTCCACAGTGAGTGGAATGTGCCAACATGCTCGCTCATGTCAGGTTGGCAATGGTCAACATATTGACTTCACTTCACAAGCAGAACAACACAGTATTAACTTTGCTTTACAAAAGCACCCTTCTCACTGTGATATTCAAGCAGTAGGAGGAAGGAAGGACATCTCTACCTGCTATGACAATTCCTTCTCGTATTTTCGCTACCAACTTAACCATACCTATATACGTCCGAGTACATTGCAGAGACTCTTTGAGATACCCGTTACTACAAACTATTATTAAAACATGTTTTTCTACCTACTTCCTGCTAATTGAAATAAATGTTCATTACACATTTCAGTTTACGTATAAGGAAGTTAGTTTGCTAAATTCATATTCAGATTTTTTTTTAAATTCACTATGTGATAGCATTGATTACATGCCTTTGCATGACCGTGAGAAAAGACAAACTTGACTTATCACTTAAAAAGGTATGACCATTGAAAAATTCAAACAATATCAAAGAATATCTCAAACATTGTACACTATAAAAAAGTTGACAAAAATTGTGTAAAGTGGATTTTCTTGAAAATGTTTGTCATTCTTAGACAATATTGAACTTAAATACCAAGCATTATTTTGTTGGAAGTTCTTTGCATAACCTGCCCTTTTTTCATCATATTTTGGTCTTCAATTGGTCTAGAAGGTTAACATAATATGCTGTAGTGACAGATTTTTTTTCCAGAGTAAAAATAATTGGCTGCACAACACTCTTGACATCCTAAAAATACTGGGCCTATAATTTTCCTGGCCAACTAGTACATTGTGCCTTGTTTGGGGTTTTGTTTCAGATGTGCAGCAATTGAATGGACACTCACAAAAATGATGTAACCATTTCTTAAAAATAGTTGAATGCTTCTATCCACATCCTCTCACAGTTTGGTTAACCTTAAGGAAGTCTGTGTGATGAAATGCAAAGCTTATTTATGACAGTTTATATAATTTTGAACACTTTTTTGAAAACATCATTTTGTTTTGTTACGGCAGAATTAGGCACACTCGGAGCTTGAAGTTGTGCAGATAGCATGACTAAAGTGTTTTTTGTTATTTTACGTCCTCCGGCGTAAAGTCATATCGGACTGAAATGGGTGAAATGATGTTCAAATGTGTCCAGGGTCCACGGAGCTTAGAGCTACCCGACATTCGTCTTTAAGGATAAGGGATAAGGCAAAACCCCGAAACTCACTCTGACCGTGATTCGAACTCGGGACCTCTTGAACGTGAGACTAAAGTGGTATATTGCTATTTTATTCCTCTGTGATGAAATCCTGTCTGATTTGCTGTACTGCATTTGCAAAGGTTAATTTTCTCCATTCTGATAAAATTATGGTTAGCATGATTTTGTGAGCATTCATACAATTTTTCATTTGTTAAAAATTGATGCATAGACAATAGGATCTTTCTGAAAGTAAACCAAACATTGCTCAAAGATTTATTCATTTTTTCTTCTAGGAACATCAATCATAACATCTGTTCTGCAGATAATATTTTCATGTCAAAACTTTTCTCATACATTCCCCTGAATTGTTCAGATTTTCAGCTGTTTCAGACACCTTCATTGGGCATACAGTAGAACAGTGTCAAGTACATATAAAACATATGGTAATCTCTATGGGGTGTCTCTACTGTGCAAAGGAAACAAGATAGTGCCAGCAGAAACACACCAAAATCACCTCACAAACAGCCAGCATATTTGTTATTTTTTCACTAAATAAAATGGGTCCTTTTTTCCCCCTAGTTCTTATTGCACACCACACTCAAAATTTCAACTCACAGTGAGGTGCTCCATGCAGTTATTAATAAATTTGAAGCTTTGAGTTCGGTGTTAGACAAGAAGTATTCTAGATCAGTTTTAATGGAAAATAAACTAAATGAAAGCAGTGCCAGTTTGGAGTGATCACCTCAAAAATTAAGAACAAACTAGATCTAATTAATGTGAAGACAGTTGATATTGGACTTCAGAAAAGCCTGTACTATTACAACTACATGCTTTATTACTGAGCAGGAGCTCAGGCGGCTTTGTTTGTGGCCTGTATTTGGGAGGTTCAGGTTCGATTCCCATGACCGACCTACCGGACCCCTGGTTTTATCAGGAGTTTCCCAGGTTGCCGGCTAATGCTGGATTGGTTAATTACATCCCCCAATTTTCCTCTCCCTCCATTTCATCTCCATTATCATTTCACATCATTCTCTCATCTGGTGGTATCTTTCAGGGTAAAAGTGTCGGAGGGTGTTTCAGCATTACATGGCAGGATGATATGCTCTTGATAAAACCTCCTCCTCCAGCAGGTTGCACTGTAGCTGAGTGGTTAGACCGCTTGACTCTCACCAAGGTGACCCAGGTTCAATCCCATGTGACTGCAAAGTGGGATTTGTGGTGGACAACACGTTGCTGGGGTGGGTTTTCTCTGGAATCTCTGGTTTACCCTGCCATCTCATTCCACCAGTGCTCCATCTTAATCTTATGTAACATCAGTGTCACTGCCTGTGGTGCTGTAAATAGTAAAGCAGGCGTTAAACATTACCCATTTCATTTCCTCCTCTGGTAGAATGGGATGCCACTTGTACTGGCTTGCCAGCGAGTTTCCAACTAGTCAAGTGTAGGACCCTGACCTTTGCACTGTCGTGGCTCCTAGGGACGGCTGCCCTCTGTCACCTCTCGCCTCATCTTTCCTCCCGAGATTACTCCACTTGGGGGCATAGGTATAATAGACCAAGGTTTCTGATAGAGTCGACATGAAAAATTCATTGCTACTGCCGGGCATGTTATCAATTAACTGAAATAATAAGAATTAAATGATGAAGCCTGGGATTCAAGTACTTACGATAGTAAGTCGCCACAAACATCTCGATTGCGAGAGCCCCTAGTGGTTTACTGAAAATTATACGAGTCAAATGGAGAATTTAATGTCATGATGGCAAGTTGGCCATGGTAGCTCAATGGGTTAGAGCGACTGGATGGAAACCAGGAGATCCGTGGTTCAAATCCCGGCCATGGCATTGAATTTTTCATGTTGACTCTATCAAAAACCTTAGCCTATATACGGTTAGTGTGAAGAAATGGTTAATTTCCATCAATTACACCAAGTTTGGATCTCTTTGCCGAATCCCCTCCATAGCGTAGTCCAGTCCAGACATGCTGCCTTATTGTTCCACAAGTTATGCATGTATTTAAAGCTTATGCCTCTTTGTACAAGTTTTCTTGATCATGACATAAATTAAAAAGACTTTAGGTTACATACTGCTGGTACTGCTATCAATAATTCCCATGCTGTTTGCACATGTTTACAAGAAACAAAAGAGTAATTACTTATCATTTTGCCTACTGTTTAATAAAATGAAACTATCAACAGCAAACAATTTGCTGCAAAACATTTTTGATGCAATGTGTGCGTGTCTGTCTGTCTTTCCAATTGCTTTTTCCAGAACTATATACAGTCAGTGTAAAAAGTGTTCATACACCTATATTGTTTTGCATTAGAATGTGCATCAAACAAAAAGCATGGGTTTTAAGAAATATGTACCATACAAGGTATCAATACAAAACACTTATTTGCATAAGTACACAAACAGAACCACAATGTGATGTGTATAATAAAAATTAAATATAATACACAAAAAGATGTCTAAAATAGGCACAAAAAGTGATTGTACACCTGCGGTAGTGCTTCGAGAGCATAAGCTCAAATGCATAACAAGCCAACATTCACCTGGCAGCTTACCTGTGGATAGCAGTGATAAGAAACAGCAGAGTCAGACGTCAGTCAACAGTGAAAAAACACACAGAAATGTCAAAATGGGGAGCAAGCACAGGGAAAACAGTGAAGAAACAAGAAAATTGATTATTAAACTCCAAAATCAATGCAAATTAGTACGAGAAATATCTCACCTTGTTGACAGACCTTGCTCCACCGTGCAGACAATAATAGATAGGATTTTTGTTTTAAAAATGGTGCAAAACAGGCCAAGAACCGGAAGACCAAAGTTAACAGAGCAAGATACTCAGTACTTCATAAAGGGGTTCACATGTATAACTTAATCTTAAAGAAAATCGAAAACAATGATAAGAAAAGATTCAGAAGAGATGTGAAATCATTTTTAATAAATCAGTGCTTCTATAGTACTCAAGAGTTCTTTGAATATTTTAGGTACCAGATTAAGTAGAGTAAATGATTACATAAGAATAATTTTATGATACTAATGGTTGACAATTCATGTAAGTTTTCTGTATTTGTTGACATTGATACAATTTAATCTGATTATTGCATGTAGAATTAATTCTGTATTTTCTGAATTTCTAGTTTGTATTGTTTGTACTGTATCTTGAAAAAGCAAATATTTCTGTACAGAAATTAAATGCTAAATAAATAAATAAATAGATAAAAGAGTTATCCTGCATGAAATAACGAAGGATCCAAAAATCAAATCAGTGCTGTGAAGTTGGCTGCGGATCTAGGACGAAGTGGTATAAACATTTTGTCCAGCACTGTTCGCAGTGTTCATTGAGAAGCCGGATATCATGGTCGAGTACCCCGGAGAAAGTTCTGGGTGAGTAAAAAAAATCAAATAAAGCGATTGAATTTCGCCAAAGAGCACCAAAATAAAGGAACAGACTTCTGGAATAGGTTGATATTTTCCGATGAGAATAAGTTCAATATTTTTGGGTTCGATGGAAGGCATATGGTATGGCACAAGAAAAATACAGAGCTGCACCCCAAACATCTAGTGCCTACAGTAAAACATGGAGGTGGCTCCGTGATTGGTGTATGAGCGCTTCAGGTGTGGATCGACTGCACTTTATTGATAGAACTATGGACCATAAAATCTATATGGACATTTTAAAGGAAAATCTCATGCTAGTGCCCGGATACTAGGTCTTGAGAACAATTTTATGTTTCAGCAGGACAACGACCCCAAACATACTGCTGAACTTGTGACAAAACAACTTCATACACCTCCCCAGTCACCAGATATCAATCCTATAGAACACCTGTGGTCTATTTTGGAGAGGAAAATCAGAAATCACTCATTTTCCAATAAAGAAGGATTAAAATAAGCACTTCAAATAAAATGGACCTAAATGAACCAAAGAAAACAAGAGAGCTAGTGGAATCAATGCCGCAGAGACCAGAGGCAGTTATAAAAGCAAAAGAAAGTCCACCAAATATTGAATGATGGTATACATTGAAGCAAAATTTCAATGTTGGAAGCACAATTCTTTCTCTTCACGTGTGAGTTTTTGCGGCTCTCAGTTTCTTCTGGTCACAATTGTATCATCTTATTTTAAATAAGAGTCATGAGATCTCTCATTTTCAGGTGTGGTTCAGAGTGAAATAAATACAATTTTGGAGAAGTCCAATTTTGTAACAAATAATTTAATTGTATTATCAGGATTACATTTTACTTGAACTTTCTTTCCTAGTCAATCATTGCAGGTTACCTCCAGCATATCGATAAATTCTTACTTCTTTAATAAAAAGATTCCATTAATTACATAAAACTCCTTACTCCTGCACGTGTACTAATCACTAACAAGATTCCAGAACAATACAATACAATATGAAGATTATTGATTTTCCATTACTATGCAAAACTTTTCCTCTTTTCACATCAAGCAAGATTTTTTTTTTTTAACCCCCTAACAACAGTTCATCTTTTTTTTTCTATATATTGTCATTTCATGGCACACTAATATTCAGATCAGAAAACAAAACTCATTTCAAACCAAAAACTCCCATTACAAATGCCCTTCTTCGAAATATATGGAAAATAATTTTAATTTAAATACTTCAACAATGTGCTTCCATATATTTTGAACAATGCCCCAAATTTAACAATTTTGTTTACAACAGTGAACAATAACATAAATATAACATGCATAAAATATAACAATACATAAACATTGTATGAAATATAACAATAAATGAACATTTAACAACAACTTGGCATTACTATAACACATTTTTTTTAAATATATCTTTGTCTTTATGTGGTGGTGTGCCCCACCCCAAATTTGCATTAAAATATAATTAACAATTTTACATTACTCACAATCAACAAAACATGATATAATACAAAGAATATTTTTTTTAACATAATTTATATACAAAAGAACTCTCTGTTTTAGTGTTTCATGTTGAGTGATTCACCCACATAATTAATTTTTCTAGTTCTCTAAGAAATATTTTAGGATCATCTCCAGATTCTTCATCGAAAGTAGGTGGACTTAGGTCATGTAACAAGTAATTTGTACAATTTGTGGGACCTTGACTGTGTACATTTGTGTGTGTGAGCATATTGGGTGTTGGTTTGTTACTATTTACATCAAAATCTGGAATCAATGATTCAGTGTCATCACTCTCCAGATAATTCTCAACATTATGTGGAATATTACTTTAATTACAAGGTAAGTCAACATATGTTACATTTTGTATTGAATTATCTTTACATTCCTCCCTATCCTGTGTTAAATCTTGCCTCCTACCATTTATAATATCGTTTTCTGTTTTAAATAACCCATATCCTGTTTTAAATCCATCATAACCTCCATAAACTTTTCCAAAGTTAATTTATTTTCTTTACCCTTAACTATTGCCACCTTAACTTCCTTTCCTACTTCTGTTATGTCATAATTACTTTTATCAATTATTTTCTTACTCATTCCTACTTCTCTACTTTGCTTTTTCACTTCTACCCTCTTATCTAAACATTTACTCTGCTTCTTTATTAATTTCCATCTTGCTAATTACCTTTTTATATTCTCAATAGCATAAGCTCTTTTACAATACACTTTATAACTTTTCCTATTTATTTTGTTAGTTTGTACTCACTCATCTTCTCTCTTCTTTCTTGATATTTCTTACCTCCATCCTGTAGTCCTGGCATCGTTTCCATCAAATTCAAATTTCCATGATGTGTTGTTGCTAACTTCACTCCAATTTGAGCCACGCGGCAGGCGTAGTATATGAAATAGGATTACTTATCCGTAGATAATTTCTCTCCATCTTTATCAGCCCCACGTTCGGGCGCAATATGAAGCAAAATTTCTATGTTGGAAGCACAAGAAGTAAGAATTTATTGATATGCTGGAGGTAACCTGCAATGATTGAAAAGCCCACCAAATATTGAATGATGGTATACATTATAAAAATGTTACCAAAATCGTAGGTTTATGATCACTTTTTGTGCGAAATAATAGCACATTTTTTATTTTAAGAAGAAATAATTTATTTATATGTTTTGTTATCTAAAATATTACCAAATACAACATAAATGCTTAGTAGACATGATTAATTTATTTACAAATTTACCAAACATCCCATTCCTGTGTCTCCAAGAATTTTAATGTAATTTCTTATGTGTTTGAACACTTTTTTCACTCACTGTATGAGGACCTTAGAATAGCAAAGGCATATACACCAAATGCTAGTTTTGAGAAAAAATGCAGTTAAAGTTTCACTGAGCATTTTATTTAAAAATAATCGATTAAGATACTAAGAAGCATTCAGAACTGAATCTAACACATTAATACTGCAAATTATGATTGTAAATGCTATTTGAGATATATTTAGAGTAACTAAACGCTAATCTGATGCACACTGTTATTTAAAAATATACATTCATGTGTGTTCTGGCAAAAACAGTTTCTACATGTAAAATTGTATTTTGTAAGACATACTGCAACTAATGTTACTGCATATATTTTTTCTAATTTTAATAAATAAGAAAATGAATATAAATAAATAATGAAATATATAAAGTTTAGCTCACTGAAGATGAATAAGCGCTAGTCCAAGTTGCGCAGTGCTGTGAGCAACCATGAGTTTGTTAATAATTTAAAGTATCGTCATCCACTGCAGCCTCTTGCTCTCCCTCTGGTGTGTGATTCATATTTTCTTGTTCAGCAAAAATAGTATTGAAGTATGCATGATGACTTGTAGGAATGTAAGGAAGAAGTGAGTGAAGATCTGCAAGTTTTTCTGGAGCCTGCTGTAGTGGCTGGATAAGGCAAGGAAATTGTTAATGCGTGCCTTTACTTTTTCTTTCTCTGAATCAGATATTCTTCTTGTCTTTTCCTGATGGCCATTCACGTAAGCTTGCCCAGTATCTCTTAACGGTCACGTGACCTAATCACCTCTCATTGGTTGCTGTTGTGGTAAAAATTAGTTTGTTATTTAACATGGTGATATATCATTATATGTTGGAAGAGAATTGTTAGTTATATGTTGGAAGAGAATTGTCAAATTTATATTTTCGTAACTGTTTTAGTTAAATATATTACGCAACAGAGTTGATTTATCTGAAATGCATGTTAATTCTTAAAAAGTAAAGAGGAGGTTCCTTTGCTCTTAAGCAGACGATAGCACGTGCTTCAGCGGTACATATTTCTTTATATGACTTTTATCACTGACCTTGTTTTGAACTGGATTAGTCATGCATCGCCATTCGAGAGTGCGGGAGCTAAATTATTTTATTGATTGTTTATTGCGCATGTACTTATTATATGTATAATGGCAGAGTCTACCGCCAGTTTTTCGCTGAAGTATCGCAAGGATAATTATTTACAAACAGGCGAAAAAAGAATTGTGTTGCATGTGTTTAATGCACTCACAGAGAAGAATCCGTCTTTGTCAGTGAGAGAAGTCGAACAGATGTGCTCTGAAGTTACAGGTGTGAGTGTTAGATCCGTAGGAACATCGCGACATGAAATTGAGGAAACAGAAAAACTTACCACTCCAGGCAAAAGCAGGAATAAACAAAAGTGCGTGCTCGGAGAAAATACGTGAAAAGTGTTGTGCGTCGTCATGTGTGTAGTTTTTCTTTAGAAACGAACTCCCTAACATAAGTAACATTTCGTCTGCTGTAAATGAGGATGCAGATTTACCAAATTTCAGCAGATTGCTTATACAGCTGGGATTTGTGAATGAAAAAAGAGGCAAGAAAAATGTGCTAAAAGACAGAGGCGATATTACTGTGTGGCGAAGACGCTATTTAAGGACAACCACACTGCACCGAGATACAAATCGCTAAATATACACGAAGAACACACGAAAAGTAAAGTATGGTGTGACACGACTTTTAAGACTGAAAGACAAGCATTTTTGAAAGGTATGTGTGCTGGTTTAAAAATCTCAGTGGAAAAGGCCTTTCATTATAAACTCTTTCAGTTTCATTGCTCAGTCATTCTGTTTCAATTTGCTCAGTTCATTATAAACTTGTATTTTTGCATGCCTTCATATCCTTATTTGTATGATTTTTGTATGATTTTATTTATCTTCCCGGCAATTATTACGACATTTACTGCAGGCACCGCCTATGGCCTATGACGCGAAAGCATTAGCCAATTAGGGCGAGGGGGAGGATCGTTGAACGCGGAGTGATACATTTCAGCCGGGCAAGGTTATATGAAACAGAGATTACATCAACTGTTCGAGTCCCTGTATATTTGTCACGAGCAGTATGCAGTCTCTTCTCACTCAAGCCATGTATGTTTCGAAAAGCAACTGTACAAACATTGTAGCTATTATTCCCATGAATCACTTTATAATTTACTGAGCGCAATCTATGCCAAGACCTCTCTTTTACACGCGATCTTTTTACTTCTACACTTCTCATAAATTTATTTACATAACTATTCTGTAAGTTGTAATCCCCCATTTACCAAAATTTTCTAAATGTTTCATAAACTTTATCACGACCCAGTTTCTCAAAACAACCACAATGGCAAGAAGGTTCTACTTCTTTTACCTTTACAAAGTTTTTTTGTTTTCAAACTTGTGTATTCTTCACCTGTATTTCTCTTCTTGGCCATGTTGATTTTCCATTGGTTTCTCTGCACACTTCGTAGAAGGGGCGACTTACATGGTGAGAAGTAGAATCACTGTCTGTATCAATCATTGTACTTAAAAGAAGTAAGTCATTACACTAAATGCACTTAAGGTTTTGTTAGTGGTATAGTTAATAAACAAGCAACTTTAGAGTACCGCATGCACTAAGTAAAACTACATCCAAGAGCTGCAACCATCAGAACACCCGTTACATTTCTGTAGAAGCTACAGACTGTGCCCAGCTGGCACGCTGGCTCGTTACGCCTTTGCTATTCTCGAGATTCAACTGCAGCACATAAGGTCGAACACCATGCTGTATTCAAATGGAGATTGCATTCACTTCCAAGGCATATCAACCATTCATACTACATGTTGCACAAAAAAAAAAAAAAAAAAAAAATTGCACATCCTGGTGTATACACCTCTGCTACTCTAAGGGCCTCATATGGGCTCATCTCTTAAGATTTCATAATTTTATAAAATACTCTGAGAATGAAGAAATCATAAAAACCTGTTTATGGAAAATTAAGATATGCATTGGTTTATCTTTACTACATCTCAAACATATGTTAATGAAAATTTGTATGAACCTTTTTTGAAGAAAAACAATAAAGCCTGCTTTAGATAAAAGATTATTTGCAAGTTGCCTTACATCCTTCAAATGTGTCAGGAAGTAACACATTTTTGTTTGTTTTTTGTTTTGTTTGTTTCTGATTGCATTTCTTTGACTAAAATAAGTAAGTAAATCAAGCATTTCTCTATGAAACTTTTAATGTACAAACTTTGCTTTCTCAGAAAAAATCATTCACCACATCACATCTGGAAAGATAGAGATTCGGGAATAGTGGTCTAAAGTTTGAACTGTGCTAATAAAGTAAAGATTCTGCTATTGAAGATATTTTAGTTCATTATAAAGTGTTAAGGCTAAGGTTCACATAACATACGAATAGAAACCAGAACAAAATAAGAGAAATGCATATTTGCAACAAAGTGGATTTTGTCTATTGGGCCTTCTTCTTTTTACCTTCAATGAAGACGAAAATTTAACTAAACAAACAGATGTTACTCCAGTGTATAAGGACTATGATACAATGAAGCACAAAATAAACATAATTTTGAGTCAAACTAATACTCAATGCTGCACTTATTGTTTAGATCTGTTTGTTACTATTGAAGATTCTTCTGATCATACCAGGTATCATTTATTCCTAACAGCATACATCAAAAGTTTTTTGTTCATAATTGAAATCTGTCAATTTCCATCATTTTTGAGGCAATAACCAGTTTTAAATTGCATATAACAAAACTACAAGCGATATTTGCTAGAAGAATAAAAAATGGTCAATGATCTTAGGGAGTTGAGATGTACTGAAATTTCTTCTGATTTCATCTTTTCAGACTGCAACTAACAGTTAGTGCTCTAGCAGCTCTTTCATGTCACAGCCTTCTTGGATAACTTATACAGTGATGAGAACAAGAAAATTATAATTTTATCAAGTCTTTCTGGTAAAGCTTCCCATTAACTATGAACATTCACATTGCAATACATATATTTTAATTTCATTGTTTCCCCCCTAAAAAATGTATTATAAGTTTTTCATTCTTCCTTTTTTTTATCACTGTGAACTAGCCTTTACTAGAACTATGTTAACACGAGGAAAATGGAATTCACAATTATTTATACTTTCTTGACTAAGTACACCCAAAACTGAAATATCAGGATTTCACTGAAAATACATGTTTTGGGACTCCCTGAATGTAAATAAATGAATAAAAATTAGAAAAATGTAAGTGTTTGAACAGCATAAAACAAAACTTAATTTCCGTAACTTTCAAGGATGTGACAAAAATTTCTCCATCCGAAACTACCCTTTATGTGAAACATTTTTTCATAATTTTTATTTTTTTAAAAATGTTTCTTAAAATTGTTTATTAAAATTATTTTTTAGATATTCTTATGGCAAATTATATATATTGAATTTCTGGGAATGTCCTCAGAATTCCTCTTCATTTTGGAAAACTTCTGCATAACTATAAACTGTAAGAGACAGACTCAATTTTATGTCAAATAGTTATTTTGTAGCATGTACCATTTCAGTAATATTCCTTGTAATTTGTATGAATTTTTCAATACTTATACTTTTGTCAAATGGGAACTGTTTATGCCTTTTCTTTTCTCTCTTGGCCATACAAAGTGAATAGAATAATTAAGACATCGCAGAGTGTCCAGCTCTTTGAAATTCCTCTTATCACCTCAAGTCTAATATATTCCTCATATTCCCCTCTCTTCTGCAAGAAGCAAAAAGATAATATCTGCAAATGTTTATCTCAAATAGCAAAGGAGTAACCATTTGTAAGAATAGTTGTACAAGAGTAGAGAAGATCGTATGAGTGCAACATGTAAGATGTTTTCCTTATTTTAAAAAATAAGAATACAGCTTTGATTACAATAACATGTCCTTTGCAGTTCCTCATATTTGGGCTCAAAGAAATTGTATAAAAAGTTGTCATCATTATTTATAAGTGTGTTTAAAACAAAATCATTCTTTAAAATTAAATAACTTTTTAAATATTTTGTGTACCTGGCACAATGGATTCATCTACTTACTGAAATGAATAAAGATTTTTGACATTTTATTAATAAATAATAAAAGATACATTAAAGGAACTTTTTTTATTGAACTGGAATGGAGCTATACATGTAAATGCTAATGTTAATATTTACATTTTTAATGTTCTCTACTGAACATCCAGTTACAATTGTGCTGTATCAGTTTTTAAAACCTGTATATTGCATGCCAAAGTTACATTTAACTTTTCATATCATATATATGGTTTCTTATTTGCCAGCCTTATGTTGAAGGAACCAAAGAAGAGCAAATATGCAGCCACCTGGACTGAGAACGTTGCCTGATTCAATATACTGCTTAACTTCTGGCACACTCAGCTCTACTACCTCTATCAGCTCTCCTTCTTCAGGATTACCCCCTCCTGAAACACACAAGATTGTAAATACAAACATTGCTCAAACTTCCAAGTACATATATTTTATGGTGGAAAAAAGTAGTAGTATATTTGCCAACTTTTATGGTTTGTTTGTTAAATATACAGAAATGAAAACTCTTTTTTTTTTTTTTTTTTTTGAGGGGGAGGGCAAATTAGAAGTGTTTTAAATTTCCGTCATGATGACATAACAAAACATTGATTTCCACTGCATTATATTGTGATTTTTATACAATATACCCCTGATTATTTGTGGATTATTCATACACATCTGCCAAAAAGACTAAGCATACACACATTTTCTCTAGTAAACAGCAATAAACAATGAGCCGCATGGCAAGTACCATTTCCATAAATTAATTAATTTAACCATTTCCATTGTTTAACGACCACCTGTGACAACAGGGTACTGTTTCTGTTAATTGAATAAATTATTTGTAGTTGGTTTTTAACACTCCGACATACATTGTTATATTACTGAGGGACTAGTTTTGAAAGCTGTTGCTTCCATTTTCAAACTCCAAAGTCCAACTAGCATGACTAGTCCTATACACAGCTAGTGTGGAAGAACAATTTCCATAAATTAACCTAATAGTGGTTTAATTATGAAGCCTGGAACTTAAATACTTACAGCATAGTAAGTCACCACAAAAGGTACATATCTCATTGTATATCAGAACTCCTGGTGGTTTACTGGGAAAAGTATGAGTCAGTTGCAGAATTTAATGACATGTTGCCATGGAAACTCAATGGTAAAAGCAAATGGTTGAAGACCGGGAGATCCATGGTTGAAATCCTGCCTATGGCATTGAATTTTTCAGTCTGACTATCTATCTAAACCTTAGCCTACACACTGCTAGTGTGGAAGAACAATTAATTTGCATCAGTTAAGGTAATAGTGGTTTAACTATGAAGTCTCATTGTATATGAGAACCTCTATTGGTTTACAGGGAAAAATACAAGTCAGTTGAAGAATTTAATGTCATACTGGCATGTTGGGTAGCTCAAAGGTTAAAGCAACTGGACGAACACAGGGAGATTCGTGGTTCAAATCCCAGCTATGGCATTGAATTTTTCAGTCTGACTACCTATCCAAAGAAAGCATGTGTTGATATTAAAATAAACATAGTTAATTGAAATGTTTGAGGAGGAAACTGTTGAAAAACTAAGTGCTGAATATAGAATTGGAATCAGACTGTTTGAAATGCTGTACAAAAAATGTTAACTGCTCTCAGAAGCAGACCAACATCACAAACTTTTGAAAGAAATATACAGGCTTGTAATACTTTTTCACAAAAGTTTGAATAAACCTCTGAACAAATAATACATAAATACATAAAATATGAAGCTATTAACAGTGAAGCAAACAAATATAATAATTTGTAACTTAAAACTGCACTTATAAGAAATGATGACACTTTTCTTATAAATTGAATAAGATCACGATTTTGTGAAAATTCTTCCACATCATTAGCCAGAATCACAAACTCGTCAACATTACAAACGCTAGATGTCACTATTTTCTTAGTACTACCAAAATATGAAAACGAAACAAATTTAAAAACATAATCGACTGCCAGTATTTCAAAATTCATTATGCGATGTTTATTTTTTAAAATAAATATCTTTTCCCAAACCATTAAATCTATCAGACCATATAATTGTTTTAATAACTTCTGGATTTATTTCATGGTTAAATGACCAAAACTGATCTGCTACGGCCAATTTCACGAAATCGTGATCCTGTTCAATTTATAAGAAAAGTGTCATTTCTTATAAGATAAGTGAAGTTTTTAAGTTACAAATTATTATATTTGTAAAGAATACATATTTGAAAATAAACTTTTAAAGTAATTTTCTATATACATATTATCTTAAAAGCATTAAATATGAGCATTTTGATTATTCCAATAAAAATTCAAAAACATTTTGATTATTCCGACTTAGCTGTCAAAAGGCTCTTTAACCCCAAACACTCATTCACTCTACCGCAAATAATCGAGAGTATACTGTAATAGTTATGCCAGACTGCTTGCTAACTTATAATTACAGGCTGTATATAGAGTGCAGTTATAGGCCAAAGGAGTCTATCCTTGATGCTTCATCTTCAATGGTCTTGAATAAAATGAAATGTATGCATATTTTGTTTTGTGAGATTTAAAATTTGGTTGCATCACAGTGGCCTCTAATGTCAATCAGTAATGAGCAGTTAAACATTTAGTAATGGATGACTTGAGTTGTAAAGTCAACAGTCCCTCTTGCATGATTTATCTTACATGTGTTCTGTAGCAGTAGGAATTTTTTATAGTATAGTATAAAGCATAAAATATAACTTAGGATGTAGTAGTTTTTCTACTGTTTCATATGAAAATTTCCACTTCCTTAATGATATTGGAAAAACCATAATCATTTATGCTTCAGTAAAACACATGTTTGATTATGTTTAAATTCTGAAACCTTACCATATATAATAAAAATTATCTTTTTAATTAAAAAATGTTTATGCTGGAAAAAAAAAATCTGTATTTTGCTTAAATAAAAATAAGAGCATGTTTCTATATTAGCATGCAATTGAAATTGAAACTGAATGAATGAAATTAAAGCTGGATTAATTGGATTTTAAGGTTTCAGGGTCATAACAACTTAAAATTGGGGATTCTGGCAAGATATGATAAATTTGAAAAACTTTAATTGCAAAATTAAGATGCTTTGAAAATAAGATTTTGCATAAAGCTTTGTGCTGAGCTTGTCCTCAAATAGAAAAAGGTTTTGTTTCTTTTAAAAAATGCAAGGTTGATTTTCCTTCTGTTTTTGATTATTTTAGATGGAATGTCCCATGTGCATTTAGCATATGAGGGAAAGCAATAATGCTACTAGGTCTACAAGGATTTCTTAAATTATACTGCCATATTTTTCCCGCACTGAAGATTTTATAGTATAGCAACGCAAAGAAAATCCCTGTAAGGAATGTGCTGTGGGACAAGGACAGCGAATGTGTGTGGCAGAGAACGCTTGCTATACAAGGAGCAGGCCGTTAAAATAACATGCACCCTATTCACTCTGTACATTAAAGCCGAGAAGATTCATTCACAAATGTAGAAGCCGTCAGAATGTTTTTGAATGGTCTGTAACTGTACTGACATGGGGTGTCATAAACCTGTCCAGAAAGGGTATGGGGACCTTCAGCCACCCCCCTGCGTCTCACCCCTCAGAGACTTTCTCTCCTGTGGAGGAGTATACACATTTTAAATTTTATGTTGTTGCAATATTGTTACTTTTTGCTAAGTGAAGGAAAGTTTCAAGAAGTTGGCAAGTATTCAGTTGCTTTGGTGAAAGCTTCCAAGGTTCTCTGTATAAAATACTCCTAATTTTCTAATAATTTCAGCAAAATGAACTTACAAACTTCATTTAATATGCAAGATCAAAGTTGTTAAAAGTTGCAAGTTCCCAAAGAAACAACACATTTATATGGTTCTACAATTCTCCTCTTAATATTGCTACATAATAATATAAAATAGTAAATAAAATTAAAACAATAAACTTGAACCTTAATAATGTTATTAATAAATGCTTTCGCTTTGAAGAAAAAAAAAGAGATAAAATAGTTGAAAATCTATAGTTACACCTGCCAATGAACAAATGGTTCAAAGTAGGCCTTTGTTTACAAAATTGAAGAATAACAAGAGGTGGAGGTGTAATCAAACTACAGAGAGAGAATGAATACATTAAAAAATCTACAAGCCATGGTGTATAGAATCCACTTATAAATGTCACAACACTGGTTACATATGGAACTGAAAGGGCACATCATTTCTCAGAGGAGCATCAGGTGTAAGTACACATAAAACAGTCTTACAGCAATGAAAGAAGGATATACAATTTGTCTTTAAGTAGAAAATAGTAAACTCAGTAACAGCTTGAATTCATTCATTTGCAATCTCGCCAAAAGCTCTTTGTAGATCTATGTTTGCTCAGACTTATACTTTCCATCATTTACTTTA
Organism: Mantis religiosa; assembly: GCA_030765055.1. NCBI lineage: Eukaryota > Metazoa > Arthropoda > Insecta > Mantodea > Mantidae > Mantis > Mantis religiosa. The sequence continues at coordinate 148,126,666 of CM060949.1, read as the reverse complement.
TTAATTTATGATACATTCCTATTCTGTGCATAAAATATATTTACTTGTAATAAACTTTGGAGAGTTAACTCATGTAAACTATTTTTGCTTTTACACTAATTTGAATGTGAAAATATTGGCACATATTCTTAAAATTATCATATGTAGATTTCCTCTTAAAAAGTATATTTTTAGAAAATACTCTAAGTTAATGTTATATTATTTAAACCAAATTCAAATGTAACTTAGATACATTTGCTGAGGCTTTCATGGCAAGTGTCATGAAGAACAGAGTTATCTTCCGGGCCTATAAGCCATGGTTCCAATGTCCTTAGTGAAACGTTGGGATATTTCAATCCTGCTGGACCACAGCCTACAACCCTGGAAGATAACTCTGTTCTTCGTAACTTTATAGATTTCCTGACAAAATTAAGACACCTTTTATACAGAATACAATCATGTAGAACATTATTCTACACAATCATACAACTTAACCCCATATTGCTTGTCTTCCATAATGGCAACAAAGATATTTAGTCAAGATTTTATATGTTCATATTATACTAATATTTAAAAATAAAATATAAATGTTTGCAGCAATTTTATATTGTAAAATATATCAAATTATTTCATTACTACTGCAGGTTTTTTAAAAAGTCAAAATCCATTATCATTCATACATGCCACACATTAGTCATTTACATGGGTCCTTCTCATCACAATCACATATGGGTCCAGCTGAAGATCAAATGGATGGCCAGTCCAAAATCTCATATAGATAACAGAGTATCATCCATCCATCTTTTTTTTTATTTACGCCGTCCAACGTTAAGTCATTTCGGACAGTGAAAAAGTTGGGTGATATGATGCTCCTATGAGTACAGGGTCTATGGAGCTTACAGTTACCCGACATTCGTCTTGAAGGATAAGGGAAAACCCGGGGAAAAACCTTATCCAGGTAACTCACCCTGACCGAATTCAAACTCGGGACCTCTAGAACGTGAGGCAGACATGCTACCATCTACGCTACCGAGGCGGGCATCATCCCTCCTGGATACTCTTTCTAAAACAGTCTCTGCTCCTCAATAGGCATCTCCCCAAGTGCTCAAATGTGGGTCCTGAGCATGTAAGTCCTCCATATGAAGAGTGTAAATAGTTAATGAAGATAACTCCACCTCAATCCAGTTTATTTACATCTAAGCCTCGCTGCCACTGTTCATTATACAGAAACTGGCCAGTATACTAAGAAAAGGAAAGCATGTTGTAATGGTATAGTCTCATTCCACCAAGAATTTATATGGGGCAGGCAAGTAGCAACCTCTACTTCCACTTCTCTAGTTTTACCACTATTTAGGCCTCGGGTTGAGGAACAGAAAATCTGGATCAGATAGAGAACCCAGGATGGGTGAACAGCCCGATGCCAGATATGAGAGTGAGGGAAGTAGATGACAAAATGAGGGTAAAATTAATAAAAGAAAAGATGATAATGGAGCAATTGGTGGAGCAATTGGTGGAACGATTGCGGGGCAAACCGGAGAGCTTGGAGAAAACCCACCCCTATGCCATGTTGTCCACCACAAATCTCACATGCAGTCGCCTGGAATCGAACCCAGGCTGCCTTAGAGTCAGGCAGTCTAACCACTTGGCCATGGCATGGCCAAGGAAAGAATTTCACTGGAAGAAAATTATTTGATGCTATTTGAGCTTTATATTAAATTCTGTTATAGATAATCCAATGAGTGCAATGACAATACAACAAATGACAATAGAATTCATTATCTTTCAATGGATTTTTGGGCTTTTAAAATAACCTCAGTTTTATGTTTTTAATTCAGAAACACTTGTACCTTTCTTACCTTTTGTGATTTTCTGTTCATCTGTAACTTCAACATAGAATAGTGTCTGGGCATCTCCGGTGACACCAATACCAGACCTGTAAAAATAAGAACACTGCTATTCGTGTGTGTTTCCCCAAATCCCTACAGAGGAGCATGGTGGTGCAAGAATAATAGGGTGATACGTGCTCTTAATATGATGTTGAATATTACTCATATTCTCCTCCTCAAAAATGCCATAAATACTGTATAAGGTGAAAAATTCAAAAAAGGGCACAAATTACTTCTTTTGATGCATCTGGAATAGTTTAAATCATTGAAAACTTAAAATAAAGAAATCATATCTTTGTCTGAAAAATGAAAGCGTCATGTTGTGGCAGTAAATTAAAATTATAAGCCAAAGCCAAAGAAGACTTTCAAATTTGTTTTGCAAACAAGAACTAAAGGAAAAAGGCTACCATATCACCAAAACACAGTAAACCATGAATTATTTATCGTCGCAGAGGAGCTGGTTAGTGGGGGTAACTGAGATGTCACATGACTTTATTCTTACTTCTGCAAAGGCTTATTCTTCTAAATACTTTGTATTTGAGTTAAATATTTGTAGAAGTATTTTATTACATATTTCACTTGGGTGCAAGAGGGATGCAGTAGTCTTTGGTGACAGTCAAATCTTTTAAAAGCGGCTGATTATGTGATTGATGCCTTTGGAATTCCATTATCTTTGCATGCCCACAAGGAAAAAAAATTAGCAACTTGGCAGTTGAAACAGTATTTGAAAATGAAAAGCAAGAATAAAGAATATCTTGGAAACCGTTAATGTTATTTAAAAATCTGATATCTTGCATTTACATGACTTTCTGAGCCCACTATCATTCTACAAACTATTCTTACAAAAGCTTATTTTTCTATCTACTATATTACACATTTCATTGCAGGTACAACCCCTTTGAAAACAAATCAATAGTTTAGTGCATGTTTAAAAATGGAATCCTTATATACTGGCCAAGAATTTCCATATTCTTTCCATGTCATTGCAAGAGACATCTAATAGTGATGGGCCCAAATGACCTTGTTGTCAACGGGCCCTAAAACACCACACACTCACTCTAATAGTGAAAAGTACTGAAAAATTTGAATTAATATCTTAGAAATAGCTCAAAAATCTTAGAAAAAGAAAAATTAGAGTAGCTCTCCCCCACAAAAAATTATAAACAATAAATTTTGTTTAAAAGAAATTTGCACTCTTTTGTAATGATTTTTCTCTATCTCTTTCAATTTGCATGTATAAAATCCATTAATCAAAATCAGTAGTCACTTTAGAGAAAATAAAAAATGATGAAAGCTCTTCCATGCAAACAATAATTTGGGATTGGGGGACTCTCCTGTGCTGATTCTAAATATGAAGTTTGGTTGGGCATGTTTGGAAAAATTTAGCAACAGTGACATCCAAATTAATTGATAAAACTATTTTAGTTGGTTTTTTCCACACTAAGTCACTTACATTTCGATTTTTTGAGGGACTTGTTTCAGGAGCTGTTGCTTCCATTTTCAACTTCGAAAGTCTGACTATCGTCTGTTGCTGTTGCCTGCAGTCTTCTCTCTGGCAGTGGAACTAGAACCTCTTGATCAAATTATTCACTGGTGGAATTTCAAAGTTAATTACTCTGTCTTTAGATTTCCATATTAAGATATTCTCCCATGTTGTCAGTTTGTTATGGTTTAATACCTTTTAATAATTTTGGATTTGAGTCAAGGTTATGGTTTTCATTCCAAAAGTGAAATGCTACTGCTGACTTACTTTCCTGTTTCAAACTGACATTTCTAAAATGTTCTCTGACTCAGATTTTTAGGTTTCTTTTAGTTTGCCTTATGCAGAATTTTTCACAATCCTTACAACTTATTGAATGGTGGAACTCAAACTTTTATTTTTAAATTTAACAAGTTTAATATGAAAGTCATGAAGTGTGAAAAACTGACTATAAGTGGTAGAGAAAGTAAACATTTTATTTAAGTTGTGTGTTTTAATGAGACCTACATATTTCTGCCCATCACTTGAGCTTCACAAGATATACAAAATTCATTCAGAATGAAGAGGGCTATACAAACTATATACAGAAAATTTAATATATTCCTCCAAACACACATCACATTAATATATTTATTAAGATATAATTTTTTTCGTGTAAATATTTTAAATATGTTTCTGGTGAAATCTCAATGTTGAATTTATGTGTGGAGTACAACACCTCCTCTACTTATTACCGAGCAGGATGGCTCAGGCGGTTTTGTCTATGGCCCACATTCGGGAGGTCCAGGGTCGATTCCCTTGGCCCGTCTACCTGACCTATAGTCTTTTTAGGGTTTCCCGAGTCGTCAGGCAAATGCTGGGTGGGTAAATTACATCCTCTGAATTTCCTATTCTTCATTATCATTTCATATCATCTCTCATCTGGTGGTCTCTTTCAGGGTGGAAAGTGTCGGCAGGTATCTCGGCGCTGCATGACAGGCTGATATGCCCCTGGTAAACACTTCCTCCTCTGGTAAGATGATATGGGGTCTCTGGACAGGCCTGGTGGGCCATTTCCAGAGCACGGTGGGTGGCATATTGGTTGTACAGGCTTGCCAAGAGTGTTTCCAACTGGTCAAAGTATGAACCCCGCCCTCAGCACTATCGTGACTCTTTGGGTCTGCCGACCTCATCTTCTCTTGCCTCCTCCTTCCTCCCGGGGATGCCCCACTTGGGGTATGAGCATAATAGTTCTAGTCTGGTCGCAGAGCTGAATCCGCTCTGTAGCATAATCCAATTAAAATCCTCTACTTACTAGATAAATGCAATACCAATAACTTCTATATAATTGTTAGTTTTAAAGATCATTCCTACTTTTCTATTTATAACCGGAACTTTTTATAAAAATATGAATCTTACTTTTAAACATATGAAAATATAGTATTTATTAAGAGTAGGGTGTTAGCTGACATGTTTTGAACCCCTAATTTCTCAGATAACCGACATACTGGATTATCTCTCAAATATTTTGTAAAAAAATAATCTTTATCAATTTTATACACTTTCTGTGATACCACTTATTTTAAGTAACAAAGTCCAATTTCTGGAACTATTTAATTACTTATCAAAATTCTGATGTGAAATTTGCATGACTCTCTATCCTTTATAGATTTTCTTATGCATTCAGTAAAGATAGTCCTGCACTGTGGCAAAGTGGGCTAGAGCGTTGTGCTTCTATTACCTGCCATGGAATAAGTATGGGATCGATCCCACCCCTGGGGGTGAGGATTGTAAGTTCCGGGTAGTGGACAGGTGTCTACTCAGCATCACGAGGAAATTGATAAGCTACGCTAGTTAGTGAACTTTGGTCTAGAAAGCCAATTTTCAGACTGGGGTGCCGTAATGCTGACATCTGTTTCCCATATCGTTTGAATAATCACCCACTTCAAAGCTTATCTGTGAGTTACTTTATAATAAAGTCAGATCTGAAAATAAATCAAATAATAAATTACAGAGATTGTGTTCCAAAAACCTTTTGTTTAACTCGAAGAACTTCAAAATGCATATTTGAAGTTTTGATTGAAATTTGTTTCGATAAAATACTATACTTCAATTATCGTACATAAAGAGTAGAGAAATGTAACTGGCAAATAATAATACAGAAAGGTCAAATTATTAGACTAATTCTTAGACTTGAAACTAATCAGAAAACTATAAAACTAGAATTTGGCATATATAGGAAAGAAACACACACAGAAAATTTCATAAAATCAGATGGATATAACCCAAGACAATACAAGCGTGCTGTTTAACTTACAGGCTGGTTAATGTAGCCTTACACAAGATGGAATATATCAAAGAGTAAAATCATATAATTCACATTTTGGAATACAATGGATTCAGTGCTGAATTGTTCCTAAAGAAAATTGATAAATTCAAAAGACAACAGAAATGCAAACTCTTTCCCAGATCAGTAATAAAACTTCATACAGAAAATTTACATACCATCTCAAAGCTACATACCTTTTCCAAAAGAGTTCAAGAACACAACATTACTTTGGCCCCACAGAACAAATTCAGTGTACAACACCTTTTGAAATCATATAATACAAAGGAGAAACCCATAGACAAAAACTTAAGAAATAAACAAACCGGTGGTAGCGTACCATTTTTGGAATGATAATCACGATATAGAATGAGAAATTCACTTATTAAAAAGTGTTCAGGGTCCAACTGCATTAACCATGTGGGAAAAGATCTTCATAAAGAAATATGAAGGAAAACTGTTCGACACCACCTTTGAAGAGAACCCAAACTTCAAGTTCATCAAAACACCAACAGAGACACCCCTATCGCCTCCAAGGAGTTCACCAAATCAACATTCAATAGTCAACATAAGCTGAGGATGTTAGGAAGGTCCTAACGAAATGCGTTCTAGGTAAACACTAGCAATATGGAGCAGTGAGTACTAGTTTGACTCAAAATTATATTATTAGATTAAATTTAAATAATTAACTAAATCTATTATGTGTTCTAAATGTGTTCTACAATACCCTCTAAAATCTTCAATCACACTGTCTTGTCCCAGGTACCTTTAACAATCTTCTTTCCTGTAAAGTTCAACTTTGGAAGAAGGTTACAATCTTGTTCTTGGCAGCTGTTCAATACCTAAAAGCCCACCTCAGTAGCATAGATGGTATAGCCTGCCTGCCTCACATTCAAGAGATCCCAAGTCTGAATCTTGGTCAGGGTGAGTTATCTGGATAAGCTTTTTCTGGGGTTTTCCCTTATCCTGAAAAACAAATTTTGGTTAACTCTAAGCTCTATGGGCTCTCGACTCATTTGAGCATCATTTCACCCATTCCATTTATCATCCAATATGACTTAATGTTGGAGGACGTAGATTTAAAACAAAAAATTAAAAATTGAACTTTCTGCAAAGTCCCATCATAAAGACATTAATAAATGTTTAACAAAGATACTGTACGACTTAATTAGTTTGGAAAGCATTTATCCAAAATATACCACAGAAATAATTATTAATGTTTATCAAACTGAAAACAATCTAAATTAAGAGTGATTAGCATTGTGATTTTTATTAACATTTTAACCATAATAGCTAATGAATTATGTTACATATATTTTCAAAATTAAGCGAATAAGCAAGGTTTAGTCTAAAAATTTGACCATGTATACACAAGGGCTGTTTAATATGAATGATTATAATTCTTTTGCAGTCTTAACTTCTTGTGCTAAAATTTAATATTATGATATTCTGTAAGCTTAATGTGTAACAATCATACCACAGTAGTTTCACTGTTGGTACTCCAAGTTCCCAACTGTGAGAGACGGGCAAACTGAGACGTTCATTATTGCTTACCAAAATAATGGAAGTGACACACGAGGAACAATATGTGGCTTTGAAATTCTGCTTTCATCTCAACAAATATTCAGCTGAAGCCTATTAAATGTTACAGGAGGCCTATGGACGGTCTGTTCTTCCCTACAGCACAGTTTGAAGATTGTTTAAGTTATTTAAAGAGGGGAAATAATTGCAAAGGAAAGTGGACATAGTGCTCCAGTTACTGCTTTTATGGAAGAGAACATCAACACCGCTGCTGTCATTATGAGAGAAGATTGACAAATAACCTTAACAAAACTTTCTCAAATACTGAAAAACATTGCAAGACCACATCAGGCACAAAAGACCACATTTCCATGAAACAGGCTGTATGCTAAACCATGGGAGACAAAGGCAGACTATTTTGAAAAGGACCATGAAAATTATGAGGACGAGTAAAGGTATGCTGTCAAAAAAGAATTATGATCATTGTTTATTGAACAGCCCTCGTATTATAATGCTATTCTTCTGAAGTAATACTTTTAAAAAACAATTTAAATTAGGATCTTATCATAATTATTGCAGTAATAATTATAAATTATTTGCATCATTTTTATGGAGCTAAAACGTAAAGGAATTTTTCTAAGCAAAATTGGGGAAGAGTTTCTTAAAATCTTCAAGACTAATCAATCAAGATAATAAAGACTTACATTTGTTTCTTATATAAATGAAATTTAAAAGTACACATCTTATAAGTTAAATCTTTATCCAGACTGTATGTAGGAATGTTGTAACCACATTCCTCCATCACTTCTATCAGTTGTATTTTCTGATGAAAATACAATGCAGAGTTTTAAAACATAAAAATGTTTCTTAGATAAATGAAATTTAAAAGTACACACCTTAAAGTTAAAACTTTTTCCAGGCTGTATGTGGGAATGTTGTAGCCACATTCTTCCATCACTTCTATCATTTTTTAGTTGTATTTTCTGATGAAAACACACGCAGAGTTTTAGAATATACAAATGTTTCTTAAATAAGTGAAATTTTGAAGTACACACCTGTAAGTTAAAACTTTTTCCAGACTGGATGCAGGAATGTCGTAACCACATTCCTCCATCACTTCTATCTTTGCAATCTCCTCCAGCGACACATCCTTGTCAATGATTCCAGCACACAATTCCAGAGTCATTCCTCTTTCCACTGGGTACTCTTTGGTATCAATCTTTGCTCCAATGTTCTTCAGATCATCCGGAAGACTACCATAGTAAACAGCTGTAAATGTTTCGTTAGGCAACATAAATGTAACATTTGTGAACTTATCATATCAGACTTATCGTCTTTTTGCTACACACACACACACATGCACGCGCATCACACCACACGCATCACACCACACACACATGCACGCACACACACACACGCGCACGCACGCACGCACACACACACACACACACACACAAGGGTGTTAGGGGTATGAGTGCACAGATTTTGCAAGCTGAGAGATCCAAATATAATGAATAATGAAGACCCATAACAATTTCACCTCTCTTGAAAAATAAAGTTGATAGTTGAACATTACTGAATACATTATATTGCACAATAAGGCAACAGAGTAGGATTCAAAATGGAATGTTCTTGTTTTGTTTTGCAGCAAGGCAAGCATTCACACCTACAACGGGTGAAAGCCTAAACTAAACCAGCCTTTGAAAGCTGGTTTGCCATGTGCCTGTGTGTTTATCAGCTACTGCCACTAATAAGGGAAGAGGTGTCTCTCTTTTAAGCTATTCAATGATATTCATGAGACCTAAACATAAGAGGCTACGCATTACATGATCAAGGATAGCAAATTCAAATGTTAATTATGGAAATACTTCAGTCAGACATAAAGTAAAATTAAATCAAAGCCACATATTTGCTAAACAGGAAATGTATTAATGGTCAATAACTACAACATCAACATGTCTATTTACAGTAGAAACTCAAATATGCTCCGTTAGGCTCTATACTATGGCTGTTGGATTTGGAATTCTATTGGAAACATCTCAAGCGTTGGAGTTGGCTTTGCCATAAGCAAGAAATGTTTAATGTCCTTTAACTCTTGATTTGTAAAGACTGCCATAGTACTGAATGCATTAGAAGCATCTGAAGTGCTAACAGAACCTGTTGTTGTCCAACTGTTGCAGCAGGGCACGCAAATGTTGTGAGGTTGCCAAGTGTAAGTCCATGACTTTACTCCAACAGACCCGCAGGAATCCAGTCCTTTTATATCATTTTGTGGCTAAACAAATCATTTATCAACATATGGCCAAGCCACAAAAATTTCATCTTTTGTAGCTCTACCTCATAATCCAAATTGTAAAAGTAAATGACTAAGGTGTGATGACATATTTGCAATCAAAACTTTGATCAATTTTGTTATTATACAACCAAGCACTTTAGAGAAAAATAGTACAAGAATTTATTAAATTTATTGGGAGTCGATTAATGACACTAAACAACACTTACTTTTAAATTTTCCCGGAACTAGTTTCAGAGGCCTTCCCTCTATCTTCAGCCGGACATCGACTGGTTCTCATTGGTGTAGCTGGCAATATTTTGTCATCGGTCTCCTCTGGTGGTGGTTCGAGGAACTTGCTGAACAAATCTTTCTGGGGGATGTCGAAATTGAATACTTTGTTGTGTGTTTGGAGGAATTTAGTAACAGTGACGTCAAAATTAATATAAATTATTTGTGGTTGGTTTATTGACACTCGTCACTTACTTTTTCATATATTTATGAGAGACTAGTTTCAAAGGCCCTGGCCTCCATTTTCAATCTCTTCCCAACTGGCAAATGTTGTTATCTGCTCTCTCTGGTGCCAGTTGGGAAGAGATTGAAAATGGAGGCCAGGGCCTTTGAAACTAGTCTCTCATAAATATATGAAAAAGTAAGTGACGAGTGTCAATAAACCAACCACAAATAATTTATATTAATTTTGACGTCACTGTTACTAAATTCCTCCAAACACACATCAAGTATAGGCAAATAAGTCTTGAGGAAAAACCAAAATGGAGTTAAAGTGTGGAACAAGGAACATGGATACCACCAAAAAGGTAGGATTTGGACATTTTTCAGTTGAAATCAAACAGGATATAAAACTTTTCGAAAAATTACAGGAAAAAAGAAGAAAAATTGCAGCGGACATAAGATTTATAAATTTATGTATCAAGAAAAAAGTAGTACCGAATTTCGTAAGGAAAGTAGTAAAATTTGATAAAAATAGTAGACAACAAAAAGCAGCAGAGAGAAAAGTATTAATTGTAGAAAAGAATAAACACTATGGAAATAAAAACACGCTAGAAATAAAATTGTACAATTTGCATCAAAAACTTACCAAACAATTAGGAAGTATATTTTGGGAAAATTTTGAAAACAATTTATTAGCATATCTTAATAGAAAAATGAAGACAAAAACAGCAAAGTTAAAGAATAAATTAAAAAATTTATGCCAGAAAGCAGGCACTTTTAAAAAGATATATCAAAAAGACAAACATAACCTAAAAGATCATCTAAACAATGTGGTAAACCTATCAAACCAAAATTTTACAAAAACAGAACTGAATATGCTGAATCTAGGTTTAAAGACATGTGTGGATTATTCCAACCAAATTGAAGATTACATTGCTGACATCCAAATTGCTACACAAACACTTAATGAAGAAAGTAAAAACACAGTAAAAAACAAATGCTCCAAAATAGTAGAAGAGATTAAAAATGAAAAGAAAAAGAATTTTAGTAACCAAATCATAAAAGCTCTTAAAAAGAAACCGGTTATTTATACTAAAGCAGACAAGGGAAATAAACTAGTAATTCTGGAAAAAGAAGAATACACAAAGAGGATGGAAGATTTGTTAGAAGACAGTAATTACCAAAAAGTAGAAACTAATCCATTAAAGTACTGCATTGAAACCACAAATAAAACGCTAAAAGAGAGCAAAATAATCAACAAAAAAGAATTGCACAAAATTAAAGTAGATAATCCAACATTACCAAGAGTATATGGGCTGCCAAAAATTCATAAAACAGGGAAAGGCATGAGACCTATTACTAGTAGCATAAATGCCCCCACATATAATTTGGCCAAATGGTTACTAAGTAAATTTAATAGTTTTCCAAAATTTGAAAGTGCAAATTTAAGAAACTCTTTAGATTTAGTAGAAAAAATCAAAGATATAAATTTGGACAAAAATGACAGACTGGTTTCATTTGATGTCACATCTTTATTTCCAAGCATACCAACAGAAAAATTGCAGACTGTGTTAAAAAAATGGCTAGCTACAATTGATATGGAAGCAATAGAAGCAGAAGAATATATTTCTCTAACAAAAATATGCATTGAACAAAACTTCTTTAGCTTTAATGGAAAACACTACAAGCAGAAATCAGGACTATCAATGGGCAATCCACTTTCACCTTTTTTGGCTAACTTATTTATGAGTGCATTTGAAACACAAATTAAAAAGTCCTTCCCATTGATCTTCAAGGTTTGGTATAGATATGTTGACGACATCTTTGCAATTGTACCAAGTAAACATTTAGATGATGCATTAAAATTACTCAATCTGCAAGAAAGGACTATCAAATTCACAATAGAAAAGGAAATCAATGGACAACTACCTTTCTTGGATCTAAATATCATCAGGAATGATACAAAAATAAAATTTGGAATTTACAGGAAGCCAACACATTCAGAAAATTATATAAAAAATAATAGCCACAACCCAATTACACATAAACATGCAATAATAAACAGCCTTACACACAGACTAGTCAACATACCCATGGAAAAAGAAGAATATTTCAAGGAACAAAAAGCAATAATACACATAGCAGAAGAAAACGGATACAACAAAAGTTTGGTGTTGAAGAAAATTAGAAAATCTAAACTAAAGAAAACCATTAAGGAAACAACCACATTTATTAAAGAAAAAGAAAGCAACAGCATATTCAGTTCATTCACATATCATCCAAAAACATTTAATAAATTTAAAAAGATATTCAAGGAACAAAATATCATCTTGGCACCTACTAATAGATACTCAATTTTAAAATTACTAAATTCAAAAACAAAAGATGAAATTCCTTCAGGTAACAAATCTGGAATATACCAAATAAATTGCAAGAATTGTGAAAAATGCTACATAGGTCAAACAAAAAGAAATTTAAAAACCAGAGTCAAAGAACACTTTAGAAACATCAGATTGAAACAAGAAGACAAGTCAGCAGTAGCATTTCATTTTTGGAATGAAAACCATGACATTGATCCAAATCCAAAATTATTAAAAGCAGTGATAAACCAAAATAGATTGACAACATGGGAGAACATATTCATCTGGAAAAATAAGGATCGCGTAATGAACTTTGAAATCCCGCCAGCAGATAATTTGACAAAAAAGTTCATAGTTCCACCACCAGAGAGAGCAGATAACAACATTTGCCAGTTGGGAAGAGATTGAAAATGGAGGCCAGGGCCTTTGAAACTAGTCTCTCATAAATATATGAAAAAGTAAGTGACGAGTGTCAATAAACCAACCACAAATAATTTATATGAATACTTTGTTCCTATTTTTTGAAATAAAGATTTGTTCCCATGTGGACAGTTCTTCTTTTCCTGTTGTATGTTTTAGTAATTTTGGTTCTGGATTTATGTTGTGGCTTTTTTCCCAAAAATGCGTGGCAGCTGCTGATTTTTCTAATTGTTTGTATTTTATGTTTTATTTTTTATTTTATGTTACATATATGAGAGAGAGAGAGAGAGAGAGAGAGAGAGAGAGAGAGAGAGAGAGAGAGAGAGAGAGAGAGAGAGAGAGAGAGAGAGAGAGAGAGAGAGAGAGCTTTTGAACCATGTGGCTGATTAACAGAAAACTTGGTGTATAGAGATAAGTGAGGCACAGGGAACTCCAAAATTACATGAATGATTGTTTTCAATTGCTGGTTTAACTGGAAGTGACTGCAACCTTTTTATTTTAAAAAGAACACTATATTTTTTGTTATATATTCAATAGCTTTTTAACAAATACCCATATGGATAATTCTGTGCAATTCGTTACTGTTAAATAAAAAACTAAAGGTATCAAATGTTTTCTATTTTTCTGTGATTTGATTGGCATTTGTATCCATGAAATTTTTTCACTGCCCTTTGTTTACATCCATGGAAATTTGTTTACTTAACTCTCACCTGTTTATATCCAAAAACTTATCTTCTATACTCTATCTCAGGCTAGTTCAATCCTGCTGTAAAAAGGTGGAGCTAACGCAACTCATCACGTGTTAAGACGCTACATGCACACACATAAGTTTTGCAATACTAGCAGTATATATGTCAGTGCTAACTTCTAGATAATAAATAAAGTTGGGTTATACATTAACTTATTAAATCTATGAGTTGGTTCATTTCTGAAAAAATAATCATGAACTTTACTGTGTATAGCACTTTTCTTAAAATTGTCGTATTTCTCCATGCGCTGTTTGCATTTACACGACTTCCTCTGTGTTTTTAGAGTTCCGGATGCTTGCTGTTCCATTCTAACACTATGTACACTACTTGCGGAAACACCAAGGAGGTCACCAGTTTCTTTCTCAATGTTTTTATAGACGATTCCAGGTTTCTTTCTTTAAGCACCGCAAAACAATGCACAATCATTTGCCTCTCACCACTTTTTAAAGGTTTGCTTCCACTGTGTTTCATTTTGGCTGAAGCACCAGCCTGCTTCATGATGAAAAGCTTACTGATTATAAATTGCATATACATAAGTGTTCTTGGGCTTGTGAGATATGCAAGATGTACAGGAAATAGTGTTAAATATCAGAAGCAACTCCACACTAAAAACAATAACATGTTAATCAACATTCAACTCGATACAGACCTCGTTGTGAGAGAGCTACCTGGTATAGGAATGCAAAAATATATAATAGCAGTGTCCTTCAGTAATTGTTAAATAAAATGCAGCTTCATTTAACATAATAAGTTAATGGTCATGTTTAATTTCACCTGTCTTCTGTTTAATCTGTATATAGTATACAGAACACATTTATGTGGTATGCGAAGCAGAAAGACAAAATGTGGGGCTATTGCATTTACAAGAATCGAAATATTTGCATACTTTTTCTCTCTCTGAAATTAGCCCATGCAGAGCAATGATCATAAAACTACTTACAGTACTGTACCTAAAGGAGGTGTTTATTGTATGTATACAAATAAAAGAAAATGCCTATTAACTTCGCTAAACCAATCAACAGCTCTGTCCCAATATCTCTGTCTCTGTCTCACTTTCCACCCAGATGTTTACAGCAGGATCAAATTAGGTTGAGATAAATTATATTAGCATAATTCTCTGAAAGGTCATGCAAAAGTTGAACTTCATAAGGATGCTGCTTGGTACTTTTAGGATTTTCATCACAGAACTTCGTTTCAGCTATATTGGACTCTCCAACATCCAAAAGTATTTTCATTAGATGCATTTTTCAGGCTACCTGATTAAGACAGGCCCGTATGCTTCCAGTTTAGTAAATTTTCTTACAATCTTCTTGCTATTGTATGTGGAATTGGAGCACAATCTGGATGCATATTAAATAAATTCATGCCTCATGATGAGAAAATTAGAACTCTTTTCTTTTCACTTAATATCAGATAGAATATTATTTAATGCACTAGATGTAAGATTCAATCAAATCAGTAAGCCAACCAGTATCAATAGAGTAAAATAAGCAAATTTCCACAAAAATAGAAAACATTTTACTCTGCTAAGACTACATTTTTATTTCTTTACTGAAGAGCAATAAATTGCACAGAATTATATATTTAAACTACTGAAGACTATTAACCAAATTGGTAAGAAAATTATAGGGTGTTCTAATTAAAATAAGAAGGTTGCTGTCACTTCCATTTAAATTGGAAGTTGTAAAATATATTTTTTGAACTTCCTGTACATCACTATCTTCATACACCTAATTTTGTGTTAACGGCCACATCCTTCAAAAGTCATTTAGGTGGAGCGGAACTGTTAACTGAGCTTTATACATATATTGCTTATTAAAGATGCTGTCAACAGCCAAGATAATATCAATGCTGCCGGTCTGCTGGAATTTCATTCAACAGGAGTTCATTTACAAGCCTATACATCTATTGATATTGGGCTGTCACATACAAGCACACTTAAACATCAATCTGAGATAAGTTTCAACCCGCACCTTGGGATCAGTAGGCCAATACCTAACCAACTGATCCACCCAATTAAGAATAAAGAAGTTCAGTTTTTAATCTGAATTATAAAACCTCCTCATGCATAGCTGGAAAATATTTATACTGAAACAAGCTGAATATCTTTCTTTATAAGATATTTGCTTGTTTTAATAAAATTACATTGATATTTTATGACCGCACTAAGATGTGCACCTTTAAAATAAGTAACAATGGAAATGTTTTGGTATATATATTCTAATACCAGTTTTACTTGAAAATGAATAATTATTTACCTGGTCGAAACTGTTTCACCATCACCAAAACTTTCCTGGTGGTGTTGAATATTAGAATGCAAACACTGTAACAGCAGAGAGATAACAGTCATAATCATAATCTTTATTCACTACTGCTTACAAGCAATAGGTTTCGTCAAATGAAAACAACTATTTACAAATTTATATACAGGTTTTTAAAAAAATTACAGATATGTTTACTTATAATCTAAAGGAATTATTTGGAAAAAGTTGTGTGTACACAACTCTTATAGTGAACCATAAAGGTTTAGATTTAAAATGTAATGTTTAACAGCTGTGATATAGATATTCCTGATGATTTCCTAAGTAAAGTTTTCCAGTATTAAAAAAAGAACCAAATATGCTTATTCTCATTAAGTAGACCGCATTAATTAAATTCTTCAGAATTTCTATTTTGTTGCTCTAGATTGAAAACATTTAGATCATTACACCCCAAATTTTGTGCTTCAATTCATATGTAATGCTTCAAACTAAATATGCTTACCATTTGCCAAGTTCTGGAGTTGTCTAAATTTTAATTTTCAAAAGAATATTGCCGCGTCAATATTTACAAATTCTGAACTTGCCAGTTGTATATCACTAACCTATTATGAATTCTTGCCATGTCCCATTTCTTCTTAACACCGTTCTGCAATAAAAGAAGCACACTCACAGATAAAGTATAAACGGCTTTAATTTAATACTTCAGATTGAAAATAATTAGGCTTACCTGGCTATAGACCATTCTTACTGGTTTCACAAATTGTGAATTATCCATTGTCGTAATCGACACATCTTTAATGTCCTTCATTTCCATAGCAACTTTTCTGCGTTTGGCGTTTTCGTTACTATTTGCCATTTTAATTAAAATAACTAACCCTATTCAGCAAAAGTAAGCGTCTCGCTTAACATTGGCATTATGACCACAAAAAGCATTGATCACTCAGTGATCAAGCGTAACAAAAGCACATGTGCTTTGAATTACCAATATACGCACTATATTCATCAAAATTGTACTAGGTAATAATTATAGAACTATCATTTGTTTTTATTTATAAATGGTTTTGATATCCATGTTAAATGTGAATTCGTACACTGCGCATGAGATCACATTTAGTGTTTCGTATCTTTCATTGCTTATTCAAATACTAAAACTCGGCCTTGATAGAAATGCAGCTAGCGCACTAGAAAATATTTTCTGTAATGGTGGCAAATCTGAATTACGTAATCGATGTTCGGAGTAGGAGGCAATAGTCAAGTGACATTTTTCTGTAGACAAGGAATCAGCTGATGGTTTCTGTGCAGCTGATAGAAGAGGGTCTAAAGGATTATACGCATTAAACAGTATGCCAAATGATTTGTATTCATTTGTAAAGAGGGATGTAGACAATCAACGTAATAACTTAGAGCTGACAATAAACGTAAATGTTTGACGCTCTTAAATTTAAGAGCACAATGGTGGAACCGAAGACAAGCGTTTCATTCGTTTGTCAACGTTGTCTTCAACCACTGAAACTTGATTCAGCCTTTGGAAATCTGGGAGAACATACACTTGCTGAATTATCATGTAAGTTAAATATTTCTATTCAGTGTTTACCATAAATAATTAGCCTGCTTACTACTTAAGATAACCTAATATGTTGTGCGTCATAACTGGCATTAGCATTTACAAGTTGTTATAGCATTTAAAGAGCTTTAGAATCAATATAATACACTCAAATCGCCTATTAAGCGTCGTTGTATTGTATCTTGTTCCCTTGATCCTGAAAGAGTCATGATCAAGGATATAGAACATGTCCATAAATCACAAGTTTTTATTTTTTTATTTGTAGCCTTATTTAGCTAAGGAGTATCAAGTCAGAGAAGTCAGGTGGTATAATTAGCATTTTGGGTACATGGATGCTTCCACATTTTCACAGTGTGTTCTGAACGTTCTTTGTATTTGAATGTAAATAAACCATAGTTTGAAACAGGACAAAGTAATATCTCCAGTTTTTAAATGTATTCCAGTGCCAATCCATTCCACACCAGAAGTTGACTTGGAATCACAAGCTGGTAGTTTGGATAGGTTTGTGCCAGCATTTCGTCTTACAGAATCAGGTAATGGAGCCAATGGCTTCAT
Source organism: Mantis religiosa (assembly GCA_030765055.1). NCBI lineage: Eukaryota > Metazoa > Arthropoda > Insecta > Mantodea > Mantidae > Mantis > Mantis religiosa. Next base: position 148,108,861 of record CM060949.1, on the reverse strand, counting down.
GCTTGTTGGTGATGAAGGTACAACAGAAAGTTTGAGTCACCACATGCGTGTAACAGCTGGACTGTTTGACATTCTTTCTGGTGGATCTGAAGTAGATCACCCATTATGTGAAGAATGTACTGACACACTTTTGGATCTCATGGATCAACAACTTAAACTGACAGAAGATGAGTGGAATGATTACAGTGACTTTCTTAAAAGGTAAATATTTGATATGTATGCCCTTCTACTAAATGGGAATATGTATGTTACCTGCTGTAAAATGGACCAGCAGTATACAGATGTTTCTATTTTTTTATAAGTATTTATTGATTCCATTTACATTATATTATGATACACGTTTAATTAGCTTTTCTAAGTTATTGATATTATAGATATAAGTATATGGGCTAAAGGGCTACTCAGATTTTTAAAAAACAGATCACTTTGTGATTGGCTTTGTTTGTTTAGTCCCATAATGAGCAAAACTTGGGGACATTGAATATGTCATGCAATTATGGAACATGTATCAGATAAGGTAATTCACATTTCAACAGATTGAAAATTAGTCATGTACATCAACCACAGGCTGAATGGAAAATGCTGAAAAATATAATGGCATATGTGTTAAATTTAGTTAGGCCTTTTTAAATATAATGATGAGTCTGAGACATGTTTTCTTTGTTTTTGTTGGCAGATTGGAAAATGAGGAGGAGGATCAATGTCTCGAATCGCTAGAGAAGGAACTTGAGGATGTAAGTAGGCATAACAGAGTGAATAACAATTCATTACTATTATATGTAATTGCACTTGGTTTTGAACTTATTCATAACAGCCAAAGGCATAAAAGTGATACTTTTAAAACTTGACTTGGACAAGTTACATGCAGCTTCAATTACTATCTTACTGTGCCACACAATACAGCAGCATAATTTCCTCTTAAATACTTATAACTGTTGCACTTTGTGACATTAACTTGCATTAAACTGAACCAATTTTTTATCACATCACACAGTTTGTATATGTTAAAACAATCAATTATCTTGATTGTCCTTATAAATGGAAACATTATTTATTTATTTATTGTTTGGGAAAGCATGTTTCAAGATTTTGTGTTTGTCAGATAGTAATGCAGTTTTATTTGCTTATGACACAAATATAAATAATAATACTTTGTCCAAATTACAGGATAAAATAAATAATTCCTCTTCAAATCTGGTTCAGTGGCACCAAAGTAATATGCTCAAATTAAATTCAGATAAAACTGTGTACATGCATTTTGGAAATCAAATACTTGAAAAACCCTTCCATATCTCAGTAAATTGTTCTGAAATTGCAGAAGTTAATAGTACTAAGTTCTTAGGTATTACGATTGATTCTAATTTATCTTGGGAATGCCACATGTTGTCTTTGAATGATAAATTGAGTTCTTTAAGTTATGCATTCCGGGTCTTGTCAAAATCTCTTTCTATTGATGTATTATGGTCAGTATATTTTGGATATATACATACATTCATATGTAGTAAGGCTCATCTTATGGTTTACAGTTGTACATGAGTCACCCAGAATAAAGAGAATTTCACACTATTTACAGAAAATGTGGAATGTACATTTTATTTGCCATTCATATCTTTTAATATACAATATTTTAATCAAAATTATTACAGCCATTCTTAGGAAAGTAAAATTTAAAAAAAAAAATCTGTGCACAGGAATGGTATATTTGCTGAGGCTTTCATAGCCTACTTCATGAAGAAAAGTTATATTCTGGATTGTAGGCTATGGTCCAGTATGATTGAAATATCTCCACATTCTGCACAGCACTGCACTTGGCATCTTCAAAGGATGATCCATGCTAGTTATTTCAATCCTCCTGGACCACAGACAAGCCCGGAAGATAACTCTGTTCTTCCAAAGGAAAGGCCTGATATTTAACCAATTTTTCATTTTCAAGTTAAATTGTTCATATGATACACCTTTCTCAAAAATGCTTTTTTTGGATTCAGGGAGTCTCAATGTTTATTTCTGGTGAACTATTAGTATCAAATTTAATTTTGGGGTGGAATGCAATACTTACTATGAGTAAATAGTAGAAAAAGTAAAATTGTGAAATGTTGGAGAAATTTTTATTTGATAGCTGCTCATAAGTTCATGACCGTGTTTACCATATTGAAACTATGTCCTCTCTCATGAAAAGTTCTTAATTTCTTTCAACCTCCTTTAAGGTTAATTTATCCATTTTTCCTCCAGCTTGCATAGCTCTCAACCTAAACTGTATTGAACAAAATACACAAGTGTAGAGCAGAATTATGCTAAATGGGCAGCATATTTTGATATATTCAAATCAAATGAGACTACCTGAAAGATCCTGCAGAACTTAACAGGAATAATAAAGGTCGATGCAGTTGTGACTTGTTTGTTCAGTAGTATGGAGCAAGCTACCTCTAGTGATATTTGTTGGTGTTATTTTTCATTGGTTTAGAACTTAGTAAGTTATAAAGTTAACAATGACTGTCACCAGTTACGAGGAGAAGAGCAACGCTTGCTCCAGGAATTGGCTTCCTTACAAGAAACTGAAAGGACGACACAGAAGGCCATAGAAGAACAGGATGCTGAGCACGAGCGTTTGGATGCAGAAGAGGAAAGATATTGGAGAGAATACACTCGCCATCGTCGTGACCTCATGCTCACAGAAGATGAACTTAAAAGGTGAGAAAGAAAATACGTATGATACATGATTAATTTGCACTAAAGTACCATAAGTTGTATCTATTAGATTGTATCATTAATTCTTGATGGCCACGTAAATAAGGTCATGTTTCATCTGTGGAAAGATGATCTAGATCACTAGAACTTTCTTTAGAACTTTCTTTAACATTATTAAACACCCAATTGCAGAAATTAACTCTACCCTAATTATTGTGTGGTTGTACCTCTTAACATTTTTTTTTTTTTTAATTTTAATTTTAAAGATTTAGTGACATTCCTAGCTGAGGCTTGTAAAATTCCCAATTCCTGTACAAGCTTTTCAGAAGTTTCTTTGGACTGTGTTCTAATTTTTCTCGGATGTTATCAAGTTTTTTCCTTATAATAACACAACAAGTCAGTCTTTTTATTTATGTGTGAGGTGCATAAACAAAGTCTGAGTTCTTTACAAAAGGAATTATAAAGATACTTTGAATATGCAGACTTGTGGCATTATAATGATACTAACACATAAAATGCTAAAAATGTGGTTTATTGTATATCCACTGCTGTACAAAGACTTGGTATCAATTGCTAGTCAGTGCATGGAGAGGGAAGAGAAACTATGTTACAGTTGGACAAGCAATTTCCCATAAGGTGGCTATGTATCAAAATAGTCTGAATTAGTATGAAAGCTGTTGCTTCTTTTACTAACTACTTCATACTCTATATAGCAGAGAACTAGTTTTAATCATTTTTCTCAATTCTATTTGATTTACTATTTACCTCATTTCATTCAGAGTTTTACCCTATACTCTAATTGATTAATGTATTCCAGATATAGTATCCCAGGCTTTCCTCTTGGTCTTCTGCTTCCAATCTTGTTTCCAGAAATTATCTGGGTTTTCTTCCTCTGTTATACAGGATAAATGTCCAAACCATTTTAGGTCTTTGTTCTAGTATTTGTGCGAAAAGAGAATATCCAAGTTCTCTCTTATTGTATTTCTGACCATATTTCTTCTAGACTTCAAAGAATTAAATGTCTCATTTCTATAGCTGTTATTTTACTTTCATGTTTCCATAGAAGAATTCAATTCTCCGCTCCAAGAAGTAGAATTGATAATATCATAAGAAAAATGACGAGCTAGTTCACCTTTACCCACTTTGTTGCCTGCCTTGGTAGCGTAGATGGTAGCATGTCTGCCTCATGTTCAAGAGGTCCCGAGTTTGAATCTGTCAGGGTGAGTTACCTGATAAGGTTTTTCCCGGGTTTTCCCTTATCTTTCAAGACGAATGTCAGGTAACTCTGAGCTCCATGGACCCTGGACTTATTTGAGCATCATTTCACCCAATTCATTCACTGTCCAATATGACTTAATGTTGGAGGATGTAATTTGCAATAACAAAAAAAAACTCACCAAAATCGATAGCCCAATCTGTTGTCATCTGCTCTCCTCTCTTTGGTGGTGGAACTATGAACTTCTTTGTCAAATTATCTAATAGTACTTTGGTGGGATTTCAAAGTACTAGTAGATAATTTGACAAAGAAGTTCATAGTTGCACCACCAGAGAGAGGAGAGCAGATGACAACAGATACTAGTTGTGGAGAGGTTGAAAATGGAGGCAATGGCCTTTGAAACTAGTTCCTTGATGATATAAAAAAGTAAGTGACGGATGTCAATAAACCGACTACAAATAGTTTTTACAATTAATTTTGACGTCACTATTACTAAATTCCTCCAAACACACATAATGTCTCTTTAATTTTACTTTGTATTGCATGCACCAAAATGCTCTGTTTGTAATTTCTCTGTTCACCGATACCCGTTTTACCCTGCTCTGCTTGCCAACTCTAATATTCACTTCTTTGTACTTCACATACTACCTGCAAACTCATTGCATGGAGTTGGAGTGTACTGCATCTTGCAGACCTCATTGTAAGCCTGTTATTACTTCCTTTGTACGAACATCCTTGATATGTTCTTTCTCGTACTTTCTCGTACTATGTTACGTCATCATTGGATTGTAGTAAAAGTTAAAATCAATATTCCTAAAAATATTAATTTGTCATGAAATTTGTATGAAAATTTAAGAAATCATATTTGTACTGCACTGTACTCAATACTTACTCTGAAGTGAACTGTGAACTTGATTGACTCACTTGTCAGATTTTGCACTGCTTTTTATACCCTACCAATCATGGCAAAAAGCTTCTGGATAGTTGAGTATTCTCAAGTTCCATTATTCAAACCTTGAGAACAGATTTGCATGGTAACAATGTGGCTCGCTTCCGGCTTCAGATGTCAGCTAGCAGTGCTTGAATGTTGCATTATTTTGCTTCTGTCACTGACAAACAACAAAGGTGATGGAATGGTTTGACTTACATTTAATTTCCCCACTGCAAACACCCCCATCGCCATGACAATATTCTGTTTTAAAAACTGTTATTTTTTGTGTTATTAGATAATTCCCTTTTTACTGTTATTGCTCGTTAATTAAATAATTATATAGTAAACCAAGTTAGATTTTCTAATTCTTTTTAGGATTTCTTGCTCTCTTTTTCCATACTTGCTTATTAGTACTTCCAAGTATTCTTAAATGTCTACCTGCTCCAGAGTCTTGCCGTCACATGTTATAATGCCTTCATCCTTCTTTACTTTCATTATTTTACTTTTACCTGTATTCAATTCTAGTTCTTTTCTGACCAACTCTCTCCATTCTGTTATGCTCCTTTACAAATTATTCTTGTTATTTATAATTAATACAATGTTATTAGCATATATCAGTGATTGTGCCCAAACTGATGTTAATTTCAATGTATTGTAAATTTCCAGATGAATATTAATTAGAATTACTACAGTCAGACTTTTGGCAAATGTTTGTATGTTTCTAGTCTGGAGTGTCAGTTGCATTATGCCCAGGCTCAGTTGGACAAACTGAAGAAGACAAATGTTTTCAATGCTACATTCCACATCTGGCACAGTGGACATTTTGGCACCATAAATAATTTCAGACTAGGACGTCTTCCAAGTGCTCCTGTTGACTGGAGTGAGATAAATGCAGCATGGGGTCAAACAGCATTGCTTCTCACTGCTCTTGCCAGGAAAATGAATTTGACTTTCCAGCGATTTCGACTTGTTCCTTATGGAAATCATTCATACATCGAGGTGTGTTATGTAACACTAAGTATGTTAGTGTTTTGTGCAGAATTAGTTTAGCCCAAATTAACTTGCTCTAAAATTAAAAAAATATGATGTATATACTTCAGATAACTTATTCAGATATATTCAGTTTATACTCATTCAGATTATAACTAATATTGTGCAAATGTAAGTGATCCACTCTGATATTACTAGATTTGAACAAATTCACTAAGACTAAGTGCTGAAAGTTACAATAAGTAAATTTTTATTGCTTACTCACAGGTTCACTTTATGTAAGTTTTCTTTGCGTGATAAACTGAAACATTTTTAAATGCTTCTCTTTTGGGAAAACATAGTAAAGTTTTTTAACATTTAGCTGTGCAAATTTAAATGTTAATTATTCCGTCTTGACTTCCTGCACCAAAACTTACTGGAACATATTTTGAAGACTGCTATCTCATGCTTAACTTTCAAATTCTGAATTTGGTATTTAGTTGACATTTTGTTTTTGAGCACACATTTAACTTTTTATGAAAATTCTGTTTAAAAGATCAATAAGCCTCTAAACATGCATATGTGGTGGAAATATAATACTTCTACTGCTTATTGTAGGCAACGTAAGTAATAGAGAAAGTAAAAATTTGTATCCAACAAACGTAAGGTGATGTTTAACCCCTTCTCCTACAAAAAAAAAAAGTAACTAAGTTTAAATAATGATAGGATTATGTGGATGCATTTTAACAATCATAGGTACTGGCTGAACATCGAGAGCTGCCACTGTATGGTTCCGGTGGTTTTCGCTTTCTGTGGGACACAAAATTTGATGCTGCTATGGTAGCATTTCTGGATTGCTTGCAACAGTTCAAAGAGGAGGTGGAGCGAGGAGATTCAGGGTTCTGTCTACCATATCGCATGGAGCGAGGAAAAATAGAAGATTCCTCCACAGGAAATACATATTCTGTCAAGTAAGTTAAACTGAATGTTGTACTCTTTAACAAGATGTCTGCTGCTGTTAGAGAGGATTAATAAAATTATACTAGAATTTATAGCTACTATTAGAAAAATTGGATGTAATATTCATATAACATTGCTTTATATCACATATTTTGGGGGGATTGATTCTAGGAAATCTTGTTAATCAAGTATTTTTTGTCACTGTTTTACATGATTTCTGTTGTTGCAATTTTTCATATATGAAATTATATATACAGGTTTAAAATATTTCTTCATTTCATGTTGTACTATATTTAATTTGCTTTAAGTTCATATTGCTTGGTACTGATTCAGTTGTATTTTCTTGTAAGCAATTTTGAGATTGTGGACAAAATAGATCTCTAGTTTTCAGATGTCCATTATTGTTGATTATTTTCATACAAGCAAATTTGTTCTGAAATATGTGCAGCCCTTGTATATTGTTAGTGTTACCAGTTCTCATTCTGATAGTCCATTCGGAATGAGTAAGGTCCTATTGTGACTGTTGAAACTAATAAAACCAGTAAATATGTTAAGCTAGCTATAAAATGCAGTTTTACTCTAATATGACTCAATACAGAACTAGAATTTTGAAGTCTCTGCTGTTGAGTGGTTAGAGCTCTGACTTCTCAACCAGAGATCTTAGTTTTTGATTCATGGCCAGGATGGAACATTTTTCTTTAAGCACAATGATGCCTTATTTCCCACGAGCCTTGAAACGTACATGTGGGATGAATGTGAGTGTTTAATAGAAAAATACTAATAAAATCAATGTTAAGAGAACATACAGTTCAGTGAGCAATAAAACCATCAGTTAAGTCAGAGCCCTCAATATGACAATGAAAATTAAAATGGGCTATACATTTAAATTAAGAAACAAACAAAAATTCTGAAATTTTGTCAGGAAAGGTTATAAATATGCATTTTTAATACAAAATCTTGTGTATATTACTTATTGTTTAATTTTTTCAAAAATGGTTCAAATGATTTTGTTTAAAACACCATATGTTTACGACATGAAACAAATGGAATTCTATCTTGAATTTTTTTAGAGAGCCTCTGAAATTCTTTTCATTCTGAGTGGCTTTTGCATGATTGGATACACAAAATCTTGCTGCACAAAAAAGCGGATCTCTTTAAAGTACACAATTTGTCACTTTTTGGGGTGGTGAGGGGAGAGTTAAACATTTCTAAGATATTCCTTGGTATTCGTTTGAATTATACTTTCCTCATATGGGAAGTTCTCTACCCCGCCCCCCTCTGTATGGTCATCTTCTCTTAAAAGATTTGACTATCACTTACATGTAATGTATTTCCTTATTTTCACTGTACTTACAAGGTAATATATAACATGAGTATTAAACTAGCAAGGGAGCAGAACAGATATGTGGTACAGTTGTCCCCATGGAAGTGAGGAAAAAGGAACTAAGTGATATGGCAGCTGCAATACAGAGGGAGAAGTTATAAGAAATAATGATTTGGCAATGAGATTTAAGCAAGAATGGAGGAAGTGCGATAATATAGAGTTGGAGATTAAAACTAAAGAGTTGGAGAAGGTAAAAACCAAGCTGGAAAGAAGAATGGAAGGTATGGAAGACTTCATGAGAAGATACAACTTAATAATTTCTGGGATGGAAGAACGAAAAGGAATTGGAGCATTTCAAGAGATACAAGAATTGTTAACGAAGAGGCTAGGGATGAAAATGAGAGGCTTTGTACTGTAGGATGTATTTAGAATTGGGAAATTGGATGGAAAAAGAAATATATTGTTTAAATTCAGCAATACGAATTCAGTAACAGAAGTGTTAAAACAAACAAAAAACTTAAGGGTAACATCTATCTATATTAATAAGGATCTTCCTTATGGACAAAGAACAAAGGAGGAAGCTGATTGAAGAAAGGAGGAAGCTGATTGAAGAAAGGAGGATGGCAAGAAAACAAGGTTTCAATGCATTTATATGAAACAGCAAACTATGGATTGATGGATAAGTGGCTGAGCAGAGAAGCAGCATAAGGAACATCCAATATGCAAAGCTTACGGATGTTGATGCAGCAGACTTGATCAAGCTGACTTCAGTATCCGTTGTGAATGTCCAGAATGCACTTGGAGTAAATGAAGTGCGCATTGATGGAGGGAAGTGATGAACAATATAAATGGTGGAAAAAAGGGGGAAATCTCAGAAATGGTGGTCGGCAGAGCGAAGAAGAAAATAAAAAAATTGATTACTTCGAGTAGAGTGAAACAAATATGGGAATCGACGTGATTAAAAAAATGAGCAAAAAAAGTGTGGGGATACAGGGAAAATCAGAGTGAAACAAGTGTGGGGATTCAAGGGGTTAGAAAAGTGGCGAAATTGAGGCAGGGGTTATCGAGACGTAGGAACATATCAGCAAAGCATAAATATGGCTTTTAGGGGTAAATTGTAGAAAGGAAGAAATTGAATGGTGTTGTGAGAGGTATAGGAAGGTATGAACAGATGTAGTATGGCTCTACAAATTGCGGAAAGCTGCTAGTGAAGTTAAATAATTAGCAATAGGGAAAGGGGACATATGGGATGATGTGTAAGTGAGAAGCACTGAAAAGTGAAGTTAAGTGAATAGACACTGAAACAATAATAATAATAATAATAATAATAATAATAATAATAATAATAATAATAATTATTATTATTGTTATTGTTATTATTATTATTATTATTATTATTATTATTATTATTATTATTATTATTATTATTATTTATTCAATATAAATAAATATGAAGCAGAAATGAGTGTAATAATTTACAGAGGAACAAAAATTTGACAGATATGAAAAATCTAGCACATCATAGAAATTAAAGAAAAGCAATAACTATTAAAAGGAATAAACACGTGTAAAGTATGTATTTGTGTTGAAGAGCTGCCCTGTTAGCAAAAGGGCCAGAGCCCAGCTCAGGGATAGCACAAGGTGTATTTGTTTTAGTACTCAAATCATATCATATAAAATAATACATTTTGTTAAATGTTTATCTCAGTTAATTTGAATTAGAAAGAAGATTATCTATTGTAAGAGTAATTTGCTGAAGAATGGATAGAGAAAGTCAAATATAACACTCAGGTTTTCCCTTTTTGAAGCTGTCGTCATTGGGTTGTTCCTTCAATATCGTAAAAATAGAATTAAATTTCAAGGCCAAATGTTTAGTGCTCCGCTTATAAATGTCTTAAGTTCATTCCTTCTCGTTCATGTTGTACCTCAATGCAATGTGTAATGGCTTTCTGCAAATATTTATCTTGATCAGTAGAAGGAAAAATAAGCTTCTGTACGAATAGTTTATAGAAATTACATAAAAATAGACAGTAGTGTGAGAAGGTCATGAGTGTAATGCATTATGTCAGTCTCTGCTTAAATAAACACACAATTAAATTAATAAATATGATACTGATAACTTTTATGTGCTAAACTGAATGGTGCTCTCCATTTTTCTTTATCACATAAGGTTTTCTCAAAAATCACAAAATAAATTTGAAAATACTATTTTTGGTGTAAAAACATGTGCATTATGTATAAAATAAATGCAGAATGCAAAATTTGCAATCTGAAAGGTCATATTAACTTAGATGTGCTAAATTAAATGGTGCTTTTCATTTTTTTCTATAAATTCATTGATAACAGTATGAACTTAAATAAAACAAAAATTAGTATTATACATTATTAATTTTTAGATGAGTCGTATTTATTACACTTCTGCCTCACTGTTCCAATACAGTTAAATCTCGATAGTATTATACAATTTAAAACTGCTGCTAATGCTAATTTGAAACAAGATAACTCAGACAGTAATATGACAAAAGATTATAATAAGATATTATGAATGCACATAGATGAATATTTAAATAAACTAAATATCCATTCCTTTCTTGGAAGTGTTGAAAACAGTGTTGTTATGATAAATTAACTTTAAAGAGAGTCGATTAAAGACACTAGACAACACTTACTTTTAAATTTTTCCGGAACATGTTTCAGAGGCTTTGCCTCTATCATCGGCCGGCTCTCGACTGGTTCTCGTTGGTGTAGCTGACGATATTTTGTCACAGGTCTCCTCTGGTGGTGGTTCAAGGAACTTGCTGAACAAATCTTTCTGGGGGATGTCGAAATTTAATACTCTGTTCCTATTTTTTGAAATGAAGATTTGTTCCCATGTGGATAGTTCTTGTTTTCCTGATGTATGTTTTAGTAGTTTTGGTTCTGGATTTATGTTGTGGTTTTTTCCCCAAAAATGTGTGGCAGCTGCTGATTTTTCTAATTGTTTATATTTTATGTTTCTAAAGTGTTCCTTGGCTCTTGTTTCTAAATTTCTTTTTGTTTTTCCAATATAAATTTGACTACAGTCATTGCATTCAATTTGATATATACCAGATTTTTTGTTGGATGGAATGGCATCTTTGATGTTTGAGCAAATTAGGTTTTTTAAGGAGAAATGGTTGACTAGTGCTAGTTGAATATTTTGTTTTTTGAAGACTTTTTTGAATTTATCATAGGCCCATGGATGGTAAGTGAATTTTTTGAAAATCATATTAGTTTCTGTAGCTGAGAGAGTTGTGGTTTCCTTTAGTAGCTTCTTCTTTTTTGCTAAGCTCACTTTTTTGTCCACTAATGAAGAATACAAAACAGAATACAATAAAATAATTGAAATAGCACAAAAAAATAACTTTCCCAAATCATTAGTGGACAAAAAAGTGAGCTTAGCAAAAAAGAAGAAGCTACTAAAGGAAACCACAACTCTCTCAGCTACAGAAACTAATATGATTTTCAAAAAATTCACTTACCATCCATGGGCCTATGATAAATTCAAAAAAGTCTTCAAAAAACAAAATATTCAACTAGCACCAGTCAACCATTTCTCCTTAAAAAATCTAATTTGCTCAAACATCAAAGATGCCATTCCATCCAACAAAAAATCTGGTATATATCAAATTGAATGCAATGACTGTAGTCAAATTTATATTGGAAAAACAAAAAGAAATTTAGAAACAAGAGCCAAGGAACACTTTAGAAACATAAAATATAAACAATTAGAAAAATCAGCAGTTGCCACACATTTTTGGGAAAAAAAACCACAACATAAATCCAGAACCAAAACTACTAAAACATACATCAGGAAAACAAGAACTATCCACATGGGGAACAAATCTTCATTTCAAAAAATAGGAACAGAGTATTCAATTTCGACATCCCCCAGAAAGATTTGTTCAGCAAGTTCCTTGAACCGCCACCAGAGGAGACCTGTGACAAAATATCGTCAGCTACACCAACGAGAACCAGTCGAGAGCCGGCCGATGATAGAGGCAAAGCCTCTGAAACTAGTTCCGGAAAAATTTAAAAGTAAGTGTTGTCTAGTGTCTTTAATCGACTCTCTTTAAAGTTAATTTAAATATCCATATTGAACATATAACCAAGATTCCTATGAGTAAGGACTATGATACAATGAAGCACAAAGTTAATATAATTTTGAGTCAAACTAGTACTCAGTGCTCCATATATTGCTAGTGTTTACCTAGAACGCGTTTCGTAGGACCTTCCTAACATCCTCAGCTAGTTGGTGTCCAGTTTATAGAAAATATAGAATTTCATAAAAATGGTACATGTTATACAGAAACTGATATTCTTGAAATCAGCGTGTTTGCTTCCATATAAGTGGCCCATTTTAATCAAAACCAGGGTAGTGTAATTGGTGACTAGTTTTGCAAATTCATTTGCATCATCAGCCAGGTTTTTATTTACTGTTGTCATTACTGCAGCTAGGTGACATTGTTTTTTGTTTTATTGCCAAACCCTGAGAATAAAACAAATTTAAGGAGTTAAGTTGTAGTTTTATGCTAGTTTTGCTTGCCATTGAAAGCACATTGTGAGCCCTTAAAAATCATGCAAGTAGAGGACCCAAAACAAATGTGAACAAGATATAAAAGTGGCATTAAATAATTAGTGTTTTATTGTACGTTGTTAACAAATAAATGTACAAGATTGCAATCTCTTGTTACAGGATACAGTTTAATTCCGAAGAGCAGTGGACCAAAGCACTTAAATTTTTACTCACTAACCTGAAATGGGGCCTTGCCTGGGTCAGCTCGCAATTCACAAGAGATGAAGCAGATAACATGCAGTGATATTTATATCTGTGTTAAAATGTAAATAAAAAGATGTGTATGTTATATATCATTTTATGTCAATTCTGTGATTTTATGTAATATATAATGATTGTTTTGTGCTGTTTCCAAAAATAATTTTATTACAGATATTTAAACCATTTTCCTGTCTGCTTCTGTTAACTTCCTGCTCCAATTCCAAATGTGCTTAAGTAATATTAATAAGATTAACTGAAATACACTAAATTGACAGCAGAAATAATAAGATGATAAAAAGATTCAATATAATCAGAAACATATGCTGCCTATCTTTGGTTTTGCTTTGTAATGCCATGGGCCAGGAACTCATTACTCTGTGGTACAGAGGATGCTTACTCTCACTATATCAGAAACTTTGTGTGAAGTGAATGGAAAGACAAAAGGATAAAACACTGATGCCCATTTAAATTGAATTGGTATCATAATAAGAGGATTATTTCAACAGATGGAAATGCACTACATTATTTTGCATTCATAACACTATCGTGATAATGAGGCATAATGCTTTAATTTTTGGTTTCTCTATCACATCCATTGTAGTTAGAGAAGGTATTGTTTTCTGCCCAAAAATTGTTGAGATTCCACTGGAAATGCACATTGGGTTCCTTGTAATTTAAAGAAAGTGTTTTTGAAAAAATGTTTGTGTGTTTACAAGCGCACTGCATAGCTCAAAAATGGAGTTTAAATATCAGAGTGATATTTAAGTTTTCCATCTTCCAAGGATACAACACATAGATTTTGAGGAAAATTCCTGCACCCTAAACTACCCTTTACATGAAAATGTTTGACATTTTAATTTTCACTAAATTTGGCTCTTAACAATTTGACTAAAATATTGTAGGTGTAAGGTATTTTTATGACAAATGAAATATCTTAAATCTTTTAGTAATAGCCTCTGAAGTTCTCTTCATGTTGCATAACTGGTATTCAAATAAATAGAAAAATTTTTACTACATAAAAAATTTGTATGTTGGTAAAATAAATTTACTATGTCAAAGAGATTTTTGTGTGGAGTTAACCATTTCTGAGATATAGGTTATTGGTTTGAATTTTCGAATACTCATATTTTAATTATTCTTCCATACATACCGTGTGTAGGCTAAAACTGACAAAGATGGAATCAGGTTGGAATTATAAAGTATTAACCAGGCTTGTGGGCCCTTCAATTGCACTACCACTGAAGATGTCTGCCGCAGACAAAACGTCTGGGAAGATGAAGGAGCCCAGTAGACCACGGTCCACAAGCCTGGTTAATACTTTATATTATACTGACACCAGCAATGAAAGCTTACGAATTTTAACAGGTTGGAATTTTCAATGCCATAGCCAGTATTTGTATCATGTCTAAACCGAAGCTATTGAGTCAAGAGTCAAACTACATGGTTCATTTAAAACCTAACATAGCAGACAGCATTTCGCCTGTCACGCAACCTAATGGATTTCCTCACTACCGGCTGCCATTGTGCACTTCACTCGGCAGTATTGTACCGGCCACCAACATGAACAGGTGCTTGATTCTAGAGCAAGGCATTGTCGGGTTGAAAGTTATTATAAATGGAAATCACCAAACCGTGTTCGTCCAAAGTATATTCAAACCTTCCCTGGTGAAATGCCTCCCCCTGATTTACAATTCACAGGATTGTGAATAAATTTGGAATCAGTGGTTCTGTGGCAATCAAAAAACGAAAGTGTAGATGTATAGTGTTAACAGAGGAAAATTTAGACGACAGGCGCATGTTTTGAACATTCAGCAACTAAATCTATTCCAAAATTAGCATTATAGGTGGGTATTTCAGAGTCTTCTGTACAGAGAGCAACAAAATCATTAAAACTAAACCCATGTAAGTATACAAGTGTCTATACTTTAAAACAGAGTGGTCGTGTATCGCGAATGCACTATTGTGAATGGTTTTTTCCATCAGTGAATGATGGTTTAATTGATCCACAGCTTCTGTTCTTTTCCGATGAGGCGTGGTTCCACCTTAGTGATAAATCAACAGTTGGTACTGGACCTCTGAAAATCCACATCACATTGAAGAAACTCATTATGATTGGAAAGTTGGAAGTTTGGTGTGGTGTTAGCGCTAGATGCATAATTGGTCCAATATTCTACGAGCAAACTTTAAATGCAAAAAAAGGTACCGTAATGACATTTGGACCCCATTTTGTATGAACTGATAGAAGAGAGATCATTGGGGTGGTTACAACAAGATTCTGCTAGTGCCCATACATCAGAGAAATCCATGATTAAAATTAGGAAAGTGTCAAAAGATAGTGATTAGTTCTGGTGTATGGCCCTCTTACTGCCCCGATATAACAGTGTGATTTTTACTTGTGGGGTAACCTGAAAAACAAATTTTATGAGACAAATCCTCATACTGGAAGAACTAAAACAAAATATTAGAAATGAAATCAGAAACATTACAGTGGCCCAGCTTAATCGTGTGAATCAGAATGTGATTGTTTAGCCGAGAGCGGATGACATCTCCAATATCTTCTATAAGGTTAGAGTGTTACACATGCTTTACGCCTGGAGTTTATGTAGGAGCAAAGCTGGCTGTGGCACACCCAATTGCACACAGGCAAAATGCCATGTGCCCGTTAGGTTTTAAATGAACCCTGTAAATGGTGACACCCAAAGATCATGAAAGGTAGGTAATTAGAAATTCTTTATCTTAAGAGTAGGTATATAATGCTTGCTGTTAATACATATACGAATCCACAAGCAGTGACAGTGATACATGAAATGGTATTTGTGAAGGAGATATTCCTGGCCTAAGCTAGGTTAATTAACCAGGAAAAAAAAAACCTTCAGTCAGAGAGGATGGTTTAGCAGAATCTGAACCACGGGCAATAACTGCTGGAAAAGTAACCTAATCATCTAACTTTGACCTTTCATTATCTCTAACCTTCAGATGTTCTGGAACAGATTCACTTTGTTTTTTCACACACAATATGCAGCTTATTTTCACCCAACATAATTGATGAATATGGATGTATTCCTTTTGACAGTTGCAAATGGACCATATGATCGAGGTCATCAAAATCTGGTTGGGAGGGAAATGTGTAGATTCTTCATCTGTTGTTTCCTGTTCAGATTCATTGTTGTGATTTTCTAACTCAAGGTTTTCACCACTTTTGTCTTTATTTACCTCATGCAGGAAAAGAATTTTGTGCCTTAAAACATATAGTGGAATAAAGTACTGATAGTGATACTGATATACTTGAAATTTATATTTGAAAATTGTTTGCCCAATTTAGTATTTATAATTGTATTTTCTGATGAGTTGGAAGTGTGATCTGATGTTTTACTAAGTAGCACAAATGCCAAGAATGTTGAAGTTGAAATTCAGTATGTTATAAAATAGGTGAACATATTGTGACAAAGATGAAAATGTTTAACTCAAACTGTTGTATTTTACTAAGATAGGTCAATGCTAACATACAATCAGCCTTCTTTTACACAAATCAGAACTTCAACATGTCTCAACAATGTGTAATTTTCTTCAGTATGCACCCTTTGTGCTGCTAGTAATCTTTCTGACCTACACACAGATCCACTTCTAACACTGAGCTAAATCCCAATTCAGAACACAACTCCGATATTCGCACATAAACTGCTTCAGTGCTGGTGTCACAACTCGTCGATTCCTCACCTAAAGCCGCACTTGCTGAGTATTGAACTGCTTCTTGCACCGTACCACGGCCTGTCGACTCCTCGCCACGGAGCTTGGAAATACCACACTTCTATTCACTCGCAAAACTCGAATGACCGACTGATCCGTGAACTCAACTCGAAGCTCTAAGCACCAAACTCACTACTAAGTGCTCCAGGTCTTGTATCGGCGTTTATATGATACTGCTGGCTGTGGTAGATCGTTCCAGCAGCCGAATATTCTCGTCTTACATTTTGAAAGATTATCGAATGGCATTTGCGCAGTAATAACACAGTTCCGCCTCAGTCTGTCACGTTTTCGTCACGTACCTCTCCCGACCCGCCAAACAGTAAACAAAAGGCAAGGCGATTCCCCTAATCACACTTCCTTCGCGATGGCGGTTCATTTGCCCGACTCTCGTCACCTAAACAAGTTACGCGTTTGCCAATGTGATAGTGTGATATAGAACGTTAGGATTTAAAAAATTGCAGTTGTGTTGAAAATCTTTAGGTTATGTTACTATTTTCTGTGAAGTTGAGATTTAATATAAAGTAGATGGAACATGAATAAAGCAAACTTCATTTGAATTTTTGCCTATCTTTGAGATTCAGTGGGAGTATGGCCTCAGACACGGCATAGTCAGGTTTGTCTCCCAGTTCTTAAACTACTCCAGCTGGCTCGTATTGCGAGCAAGTTCAACAACCACCAGAAATGCTCAAGTATTTTAGGCGGTACAGCAGCTCATTTCTCCTTTCAATCAGGTGGAGACTTTAAAGTGGTGAAGTACCCTCAAGATAAAGCCTACACTAGCCACTGTGGTAGTTCATAAATGGATTTTTCTTCCACCAGAAAAAAATATATCTCACGCCAACTGTTTATACTCTGAGAGGAATTCGAACCTGCGGCCATTTCACAGCCTAACGTTACCAATTATGGCTAACGTGCCCAGCGTTCAATGCTTTGCAATTTGTCAAATCGGATACCATCCAATCTTTGTTTTATTTACATCGTAAATTGAATTCAAATAGTAGCTAGTTCACTAATATTGTAAAATGGATTTTAACAGATATGTTTACATTTTACACCGAACTATTTTAAAATTATTTAGTATCCAATAGTATTGTCGCGAACCCATTGTTGCCACGATGCGCGGCCGGCGCGCACAAAAGGACAGATGGAGCATCGCGGAGATTAAAAGGGCCAGACAAAACAGATAAAGATATATAACTGGAAATTTCAAGTGCCGTCTTGCTGTTTTTTAACAGAAAATACCGGTACTTTCTCTAACAGTGAGCGGGCATATAAAAGAAGCCGTGGGTAGTTTATCGAGGCAGAGTGGTTATCGGAACGGATTCGTGTGCCTGCAGCTGTGTTTTGTTTGTGCCGAAGTGACGAAGATTGTATTTGTGTATGTATATTACGTAATTCTGTTACTGCAAGGGTTGACCAAAGTGTGTTTCTACGGAAATAAAAAGCATTTGGAATTTATGCAAATTTGACTTTTAATTTCACGAACCCACAAAGTCACAGTATAAACTATTTCACAGCTTTGAATGATGAACGTTCGAGTTACACGTGAGTTTGAAACTTCGAAAGTAATGAGCGTTAGCATTTGCAGTGCTTAAAATATAGATCAGTGTTTTAATCTGTCTCTGTGAAATATATCGAGGTGAAAACATCGATTGTGTACCGGAAGTTCTTATTCCGGTTGTGTTGACACACGTGTTTCCCACGTACTAGCAGTGTTGTCAACAGACTAACATTTTGATTCATGCATGACTGTGTTGCAGGTGCAGGTGTGTGTTTCTTACACAGGTTTCTCATTAGGGTGCTCCGATAGAGAGTGAACACAGTGTTTGTTGTTTACTGAAATGCAATGGGGTCTACAGCAGAAAGTCTGAATGTTGCTAATATGAATCTTAACGGCAAAAATGATGCAGCAGAGGAAGACGACGTTGTGAACCCATGGAACGTGGTGAGCAAGTCAGAAAAGGGAATCGACTACGATAAATTAATTAGTGAGTACAGTTGTGTATTTTATTTAATCTCCAGTGTAAAATAACCTAGACATTCTGTAAATCGTTTTTTTAAAAATCCTTTTCCAAGTGAATTTAACGTGAAGGTTGATTGAATGCAGGTACTGTAAGCAATTTTACCAGATGGACTGGCAAACGCTCAATATAATCCTCGGGTAGTCCCGTGATGCTTTGTGACGTGAGTGGTCGCATATAAAATTTACTTTATGCATTGTTTATAATTATTTTGATAACCTTCTGGGATATTTCTTTATAGTGTTTACTTACATTCAAATTGAATTATGTGAACTGTTTCATGATAATTAGATATTAAATTATACTATGTGTCTAAATTATACGGTTAACTCGTTTAAAGTGTTCCTTTACATTCCTGAATCATATTAATCAAGTTAACAGTGAAAACAATATCTGATACTGAACGTATTGAATGTTTACATTGCTCCAACAATCTCCATATGAATGTGTAGTAATAGTCTCAAAATATAACACAAGCACAAAATTAAAATTTGGTTTACAATTGTTCTTGTAGACACTCTTTACACACCACCGTGGAATGATTATTGCAAATGTTCCTGTGACACATGCTGTAACTTTTCCTGGTAGATTGATCCTTGCTTCTTCCACATAAGTAGCACCTCTCTAACTTGTTTAAGGCTGTGTGACTTGTGTTCTGCAAATATCTTCAGTTCTGAGAAGAATCTTAGCACACATTCTTAGAGAGACTTATATAGTGTTCAATTCTGCTCTTTTTGCTATTTGAGTCTTTATGAGCTCCCAGGATATTGTCTCAGGAAACAAGCATCATTTGATTTTCTTATACTTCTGATTCACAGAAAAAATACACATGCATTGATCACACTGATGTGGGTTCACTATCTGTTGCTTCATCACTTTATTCATTTTCAACACTTGCTTCCTCTGTGTCTGAGTAATGCACATGTGCGGAAACATCACCCTCTTCTCCAGCATTCACGTCAAGTTCAATGTCACTTTCATTACTTTTATTTAGAGCTTCATTAAGCCACTGTGTAATTAGCAAATCATCCTCTAGAACTCCCTCATGACAGACCTTTCTCATAGTAGCCATTTCAACAACTGTTACATTAGTGATTGCGCAGGCTACATACAGCCCAGCTGTGCGCAACTGAGTTTAATCGCAAATAACAAAAATACTGTCGCGCTAAAATATATTTTAACTAACTGACCACTAAGAACACATTGCATCAACAAGCTACCAAAACCCCCACCACCATAAAAGCAGAAGAAGATGCACACTTGCAAAAACAAAATGGCTGGGCTACATGTATAGCTAATGCAACTACTCGAGGGATAATGAATATAGTTGTGTAGAAGTGATAATTTTGAGAATGAAGTGCATATCTCAATTAATAGTAATATTCATATTTCAGAACGGTTTGGCAGTTCTAAGATTGATGCAGACTTGCTGTCAAGGTTTGAAAAGATCACAGGGCATCCAGTGCATCACTTATTACGAAGGGGGATTTTCTTCTCTCATCGGGATTTGCAACAGATTCTGACAAATTATGAGAAAGGCAAACCCTTTTACCTCTACACTGGCAGAGGACCATCATCAAAGGCAATGCATCTTGGGCATCTTATTCCTTTCATAGTCACCAAGTAAGTTTATTCAATACTATCCCTGCCACTGTAATTGGCAGTTTTCTTTGGTGTAATGTAGACTTGTCTATTGTATCCCCCTCATCCTGTGGAAATCTATTTAATTTATTTACCAATTGAAATTACATTGAATTCATGACATTGCCAAACATGTTGAGTACAAAATAAATGTGAAGTACAAGATAAATGTGAGACAAATTTTACAAATACAAAACATGGCATATAAAATATAAAATTACCTATGTACAAATGACTTTTATAAATTGCCCTAAATTAATATTTACAGAGTTTGGTGAAATAGTATATTTTCAAGAATTACACTAAGACATTATTTTGAAAATGTTATTAATTCTAAATAACATCCTTGGACCACATATTTTTTAAATTCCAATTTAAATTTTCTTTTATCGTTTTTATTGTATGTGTATTGGAAGTTTATTAAAGTACATACAGGCAGCTACTGTAGGTTTTGTTTTAAACATGTGTAATGGTCATAAATCTGGCTATTAAGTTTTGTTATTTTGTGTTTTAAATACATAATTACCTCATGTATATATAGCAAGTCAGAGTAATAAATTTTAGTTTTCTGAAGTAATTTCTACAAGATTCTTGATATTTTAGAGCTAACATAACCGTAATTGTCCTTTTCTGAAGTAGTAGTACTACAAAAATCTGTTAGTATTCTTAGTTGGCATTTCTCCCCATACTATGTTTCCATAAGCTAAGCATAGGTATAATAATTCATAATACATCTTCATTAATATTTTTATATCAGCAATTTCAACAAGAATATACTTGAACTTAGTTTATTACACAAATATAAATATTTGCCACTAAAGCTTCACTTATCTTAAGAAATTGGTGTTAATACTTCTTTCTAATGGAGATAGATTTCACAAACAAATCACTTGCATCCTCAGTCCAAAGAAAACAAACCCTGTTGTCAAGGAAATCTCAGTTACCATATTTTTCTTATGTTTTTTTTAGTATTACCAACATCTGAAAACAAAATAAACTTAAAAACAGAATCAACTGCTGGTATTCAAAATTCATTACATGATGTTTATTTTTTAAAATAAATATCTTTTCCCAAACTATTAAATCTATCGGCCCATTTAATTGTTTTAATAATTTAATTTCAGGATTTATTTCATGGTTAAATGACCAAAAATGATCTGCTATGGCCGATTTATCAGTTTGTTTATACTTAACATTATGAAAATGTTCTTTCATACTGGTTTCCAAATTACATTTTGTCTTTTCAATATAAACCTGATCACAATCTAAACAATTAAATTGATAAATACCAGATTTTTTACTATTAGGAATTTTATCTTTTTTAGAAAAATGTAGTAAATTTTTAATACTATATTTATTTTGAGGAACTAAAGTTATACCACTTCTTTAAAAAAAAATTTGAAAATGTTTATTAACCCTAGGATGGTAAGTACATTTTTTAAAATTATAATCGTCTTTTACTTTTAATTTTAATTTGGAAACCAGAATGAAAGAACATTTTTGTATCATTAAGTATAAACAAACTGATAAATCGGCCATAGCAGATCATTTTTGGTCATTTAACCATGAAATAAATCCTGAAGTTAAGTAATTAAAACAATTAAATGGGCCGATAGATTTAATAGTTTGGGAAAATATATTTATTTTAAAAAATAAACATCGCGTAATAAATTTTGAAATACCAGAAGTTGATTCTGTTTTTAAGTTTGTTTCGTTTTCAGATGTTGGTAATACTAAAAAAACATAAGAAAAACATGGTAACCAAAATTTTCTTGACAACAGAGTTTGTTTTCTTTGGACTGAGGATGCAAGCGATTTGTTTGTGAAATTGATCTCCATTAGAAAGAAGTATTAACATCAATTTCTTAAGATAAGTGGAGCCTTAGTGGTAAATATTTATATTTGTGTAATATTTATTGCTTGACTGTAGCTAGCTTCATTTTCTATGTAATTAGTTGAACTTAGTTTGTTACAGACATTATTTGTTTGTCCCAAATGAAATGTTTGTCCATTATTACTAGTGTTATTCACCTCCTGACAGTATATTGCTCTGATCTGTTTCTTTTTTTTTTTTTTTTTCATTCAAATAAACATAGAGCTAGCAATGCCTCAGTTGGATATCTCTAAATACCTTTGAAGTAGAATTAAGTGTATAAATACAAAACAAACATTGTTGAGAGCAGTATTATTCAAAGTGGAGTGCATTGTTAGGTCTTTCCTAAAACAGGAGTTATTGTGTAACACTGTTCTGTAGTTGCCTTATGTGGCATAAGGCAGGTATATCAGGCACTTGGATTTGTTTTTCTCGGTAGTAAAAATGAAACCGACAACTGCTCAAGTAACGCTGACATAGCAAGTCTTAAAATAAAAGTGAATCGAGAAGATATTGACAGATCACTTCACTAACACTTTTTCACAGGACATGCTTCAAAAGCTGTTGCTCCCATCTTCAGCTGAGTCTCGACTAGATCAGGTTGTAGTGGTTTCCTCTTTCTCCGTATCGTCGATAGATAGCATGATGTATTTGTCAAAGATGTCCGGTGGTGGAATTTCAAAGTTCATTATTCTGTGACTATTTTTATTAATGAAGATTTTTTCCCATACGGAAAGATCTATGAGATGATTAACATGTTTTATTAAAGTTGTCTCCAAGTTAATGTCATGTCTGGTATCCAAAAGATGGAAAGTTACTACTGATTTTTCTATTTCGCTGCTTTTAATGTTTCTTATATATTCTTCTATTCTTTCTTCTCGATTCACTTTTATTTTAACTTGTGCTTCACTGTCTCTATGCTTCTTTCAACTTTTATACTTGATAGCAAGTGTTGTTGGTTTTTATTGACTCACAGGGGTTTATTTTGAAGCACTGTTAGGTTTATTTGTGAATATTTTCAACATCAATTATCCTGCCTATGAGAAATGTAAGCTGTAGCACCATAAATTATGTTTCTGTGTGGTTCTTTTTTTCCCCGTAATTTCTTCTAACTTTTGAAAATTGCCTGCTAAATGCCTGTTCTTTTCGGTTATCAACATGGCTAAAGAACAACTTCTCAAGTGATTTGAGGAACAGTGGATGATATGAACATAAATGGTCTAGACTTCAAATTGAATGCTCACTCTAAACACAAATTACTTGATACAGCAACAGAACAATCTGACAGCGACTGATAATGCAGCTCTTTCAACTCCAAAACTAGGAGATTGTGAAATGTTTGAGGGTAAAGATGGAACAAAGAATGCAAAGACAATTCTTGATTGTTGAAGATTATTCTTTCCTGATGTAATTGCTCGCATTGTGATATATACCAATCGTGAATTATAGACAATGGCTGATTGTTATTCATGTGCTATGTGAGACTGTCCTCAAGCAGATTTTGAAGAAATCTCAGCCTCTTTTAATGTTTCTTGTGGCGCATAATTTTATAGCTATATCTTTGGCTCATAGGACAGGCCACACCATGGCTGAGTGGTTAGACCTCTTGGTTCTCATCAAGGTGGCTGAGGTTCAATCCCAAGCGACCGCAAAGTGAGATTTGTGGTGGACAACACTGTGCTGGGGTGGGTTTTCTTTGGGATCTCCAGTTTCCCCTGCCATCTCATTCCACTGGTGCTCTATCTTCATCTCCTGTATCATCAGTGTCATCATCATCTGCAGTGCCATATGTAATAAAAGCTGGCATTAAATGCCACACACATTTTAGCTCTTAGTAGTTTAAGCATAGTTACAATATTGCTTATGCTACTTGTATGTTAACTGAAATGATATATATTAAAGATATTAAGAAGCTCATCTTGTTAGAAAAAAATCAGCTCTTCTTTCTAATATGCGACTCGGTGATTTTTTCTAAGTTCTTTACACTTTTGATGTTTTTATATACAATCATGATTTTTAATATAATTTCTTTACTTTTTAGTGCAATTTCATGCTGGAGAGCATTCTTTTAACGTTATTGTTTGTTTATTTCTTTACTGCGTATGTAGCCATATTGAAGAATTCAGTGCAACCAAACTATCCTTGTTTCTCCACTGAACGTAATGCTGCCAACAATCTTACTTGTCCCTAAGTTACACTATCTAGCAAACTAACACAAAGTACCTAAATTGCACCACCTAGGTAACTAATTGTATTAAACACACACAGTAGTCCCTAATTTACATTAATTAGCTAACTAATTACACTAAACATAACGATCCCTAGCCTAAACACTAAGTGCAATCGTTACACTACAGTGTAGACCTGCGTAATGTGTTCAATTAATTTTTGAAACGGATCTGCTGACCAGTTTTTGCAGTCATTGTGCCACAAACTCAGAAATGTAAGCATCCACATTTTCTTTACAAATGCCGCCCCTTGTTAAACAATGACGAGTCCTCACCAGCATGACTGTTATTTGTGTGCACATTTGTCACTGGGTCGACAAAGTGAACTGGGTGATTCACTGCGAGGTGCGCAGCCATCAACCCAGCCAGGCATCGACGTGAATGGTGCTGATTGCTTTGATTAATTCCAGTAATGATTTTAATATGCTAGGAGTACATTACTCTAAAAGTATGGTAGAGATTCCATGTTTTCCAACTGAAGTTTTACTTCTCATTTTATTTATAACGTTTAAAAGCTTCTCTTCAGATATGTCTGTCAGAAACATTGAATTAGTGATGCTATGCTTGATTAGATTCAAACTATAAGAAGTGGTATCTATTCCTTTCTTGGAAGTGTTGAAAACAGTGTTGTTATGATAAATTAAATTTAAAGGGAGTCGATTAATGACACTAAACAACACTTTTAAATTTTTCCGGAACATGTTTCAGAGACTTTGCCTCTATCCTCTACCGGCCATCGGCCTGAATCTATTTTGCTTAGAAGTTTATTAATATTTTCATTAAAGCCTGTATTAATTACTGAGAGATCCAAAAACATGCTAACCAGTTGCACACTGTTTTGCTTGTCTGTGCTCTTGACGTTCGTTGCCATCTGCTGCTATCATAGAAAGGCACTGATGAAACCATGCTACATTTTAAAAACTTCTTTTAAAGGCTTTACTTACTCATATTTGTAAAGAAGATGCTGAAATTGGCTACCGTGTTTTTCGTGCATGTTTGGCACCATTTTGGGAAACTATCCATTACTCACTGTAGTTCACGATGAGAAATGCTGGCATTTTTCTGTCAGATATGTTGTTATATATGTTCCAGGATGTGTGGGTTTGTGTAGTACACTTTATGCTTTGAGGAGTTACCTCATAAATAGAAATCAAAAGGGATTAGGTGAGAGGACCAAGGGTGCCACAAATGACTACTAATAATTCTGTACTGTAACACATGCTCAGTTGTTCTCATCGGAAGATTGGCTGTATGAGCTGTTGCAGTCTTGTTGAAAAATAGCAGTATTGTGCTCTCTTATTTTAGTTAATTGATGGAAATCAAGTACTTACGATAGTAAGTTGCCACAAAGTGTATCTCGGATACGAGAGCCCCTAGTGGTTTACCGGGAAAATATAGGAGTCAAATGGAAATTTAGTGTCATGACGGCAAGTTGGCCATGGTAGCTCAATGGGTTAGAGAGACTGGACGGAAACCAGGAGATCCGTAGTTCAAATCCCGGCCATGGCATTGAATTTTTCATGTTGACTCTATCTATTGTGGTCTCTGTTAATTCTCTAAAATAAGGAGGGGGGGAATTGTATTCACGTATGTATGAACATCAACTGTTGACTGAACAGTTGGCCCATATGACTCTTTCTCCACTAATGGAAAAATGCCAGCATTTCTCAACATGAACTATGGCGAGTGATGGATAGTTTCATAAAGAAGTAGCAAACACGTATGGATAACAATATTGGCCAGTTTCAGCATCTCCTTTAATAACATGGGTAAGTAAAGCTTTTAAAAGTAGTTGTTAAAATGGTTTCATCTGTGCCTTTCTATGATAGTGACAAATGGCACGAGCGCCGAGGGTGCGGACAAGCAAAACAATGTTCAACTGGTTAGGATGTTGTTAGGTCTCTCGGTAGATTATTTATTTCTGTAGGGTTCCTTATTGTGTCATTACCTTTAATTAGTTCCCTGTGTGGACAAGCAAAACAATGTTCAACTGGTTAGGATGTTGTTAGGTCTCTCGGTAGATAACTTATTTCTGTAGGGTCCCTTATTGTGTCATTACCTTTAATTAGTTCCATGTGTTGCTGCTTGCATTCACTTTTTATAAAGTCTCAGGCGGTTTTTGCATCATTGTTCAGTTTATCAATATGTTTTATGTATTCTGCTTTGGATAATTTATCCATTTCCAGTAGTTTCTTTTAACATTTATCAATATTTCTTTATCTGTTTCTAGTTTTATAATCCTGTATATATAGTGCTGATTCAGTTCTATCTTTTTTATCCATAGTTTGCTTATTCACTTCTTATTTTTGATATATTATAGGGCATGCAGTATCCAAATAATAGAGTATAAAAATGTTTCTATTTCTTATTAAATTCTATGTCATTGTAAATTTATACACATTACACACTTTTGTAACATACCACAAAGAGCCATTACATTAGAATTAGTGATTACCCTGACTACTTTTTTTATGTTTTGTGGTTCTGATATTGTATGCCTAATTTGTATTTGTACTGCATAATTTATTCAGTAGATGACTTTTTATTACATTCCTTTGGTATTGTTCCAGAGGTAAGTTAAGATTTCGTCTAAAATAGTTTCTGTAATATGTTACACTAGTTGGTTGATTTATTGCAATTTTGAGATTGAAAATGAGAGATTTTATGTAGTGATTTAACTCTACATATTTGTATGTACAGATGGCTCCAGGAAGTATTTGATGTGCCCTTGGTGATCCAGTTAACGGATGATGAAAAGTTTCTGTGGAAAGATATAAAACTGGATGAAGCAAATCAGATGGCTTTCGAAAATGCCAAAGACATTATTGCTTGTGGCTTTGATGTTGACAAAACCTTCATCTTTTCAGACTTTGACTTTATAGGGTAAAAGTATTTTAACAATATCTTAATATATTGTAAGAAGCATTTTTGTTTGTTTATTTATTTTTGTTTAGTATCAGTAACTTTAATTTCTATATGGAATACTGCTAAAAACAATTCTTAATTATTTTTTATCACTGAATATATTAGATTAAGGTTGAAAGATCAAATCAGATGTGAAACATTTTAATATTCATATTTTGACATAATGTCACAGTAGTCCATTGTTGGCATAGGAAGCCAAATACAATGTTTGAGCCCAGTCTGTGTTATTTAATTTTCAAGATCTCTTCAATCTTTCAAAAGCTATTAACAATGAAGGTTTTGCTTTATATAATTTGCATTGAATTAGTGTCTCAAAAACTTCAATTACGGGTCATGAAACTATTTTATAATTCCAGATGGGCTGAGAAAAAGTATGAAGAAATTGAAACAGAAGGATATGGTTACTTAGAAGTGTTTATGTTTCTAAATAATCCACCTCCTTTTTTAGTATGTTCTCTTTTATAGCAAAACAATGCAAAATGACAACAAGCTGGTCATTTCCCTGCTTTTACATTTACAGGGTAGATGGCCAATATAAATGAGAATCAAAATCGGTTAGATTGGTGAAGTTTTGATTTGGTTCTTGTTCTTTCAGCTTCTAGCGTATGTAAGCGGCTTACAAAAGAAAAAAAGTAAAGTAATAATAAAGAATTGCACAATAGCCATACTCATTTGCGCACACTACAGTTTGTAACATATGATATCTACATTTCTAACATATATCATTGGAGTTTAGCTACAACGATCTATGGCTATACTCTGTACTTCATTCCAGGTGTGATTAACTTCTTCTTTGAGTTCCCTGGTGATACCACTATCATGTTAGGGAATTCTTGGTCCTCTACCCCCTATGCCATTAGGAATCGCAACTCTGGATCAGATAGAGAAATCCAGGACAGTTGATCACCCCAATGCCTGGAATAAGAGAGAGAATTAAGTGAAAAGAATGAGGGAAAAGTGGATGAAAGGAAAGAGATAATTGAGCAATTGGTAGAATGATGGCGGGGGAAACCAGAGATCCTGGAGAAAACTCGCCCGTGCGCCGAGTTGCCCATTGTGGCTGAACTTTATGAAAAAGATCCCTCAGTTATTCTTTGCAGCTTTGAACCCTCAATCCCTTGA
The DNA here is from genome assembly GCA_030765055.1 of Mantis religiosa. Classification (NCBI taxonomy): domain Eukaryota; kingdom Metazoa; phylum Arthropoda; class Insecta; order Mantodea; family Mantidae; genus Mantis; species Mantis religiosa. Next base: position 148,080,424 of record CM060949.1, on the reverse strand, counting down.
ATGCAGCAAATCAATTGTTTGGCTGTGTTTGTTACTCATATGTGGAGAGCAGCTGTGTAGCTTTGCATTTTAAACATCCTGGGCGGAAGTAATAACTTTGGGTCCTTAACCCATCCCATGGTTAAAAATGTGAATTTTTTAATAAAGTAATGAGAAACAAAATACTTATTTACCAATCAAAAGCACTAAAAGTTATCTGCATTTCCAGGTAGCTCATAAATAATTCTGCAATGAACGATGATACTGGATTTCCCATTGTTAGGCCTGTTAGTTGGTAGATTTTCTGATTGAAACTAAAGCTGTTTTGTATGATGCACAAGTTAGTTAATTTTAAAAGATCTTCTGTTTCTTTTTTCAACCATAAATTACTATTGGTATTTTCTGGTGACCATCAAAGAATACAAAATTATAAAGCAAACTGCTTATTAAAAAATTCTTACTACAATTTTTAGCCTTTTTAGGACTATCCTGAAGTGTAGCATGTGAAATGAAGATGTATGTTTATTAGTAAGTGCTAGATGTAAGAATAGCTTGTAAAAGAGTGAGTAGAGAAAATCATGCAAATGCAATAGGAGAATTCTTTTAAAAACTAAATAAAGATATATTTCATGCAATATCATTCACATTCTGTTAATTATATATTTATTCTGTTAATTATATACTTAAAAATTTGACTTAATAATAATTTCTAGTTTTTATTGTATAAATGAACTAGGTTTTTTTTCTTTGCAGGCAGTGCCCTGAATTTTACCGCAATATGGTTAAGGTAGCAAAAAGTGTCACATTTAACCAAGTAAAGGGAATTTTTGGATTTGGAGACAGCGATGTAATTGGCAAGATAAGTTTTCCAGCAATTCAAGCAGCCCCATCATTTTCAAGTTCTTTCCCTTTCATTTTTGGAAAAGCAAATATACCATGTCTTATACCTTGTGCTATTGATCAGGTGAGCATTGTATATTTATATTTTTAATTCACCAGCATGTGTTTTACTATAAAGGCCAGTTTTTAATAAAAGGGGGGGAGGGAACTACCAGAGAATAATAATAGGACAATCTTACGTGTTGTAATATAACTTTCTATATACATCAAAATTGGTAGGTCTTCGTATATGATAGCATTTATTAAAATTTATCCTCATTATGTAATTCACTTAATGTTTTTGTCTAGAATAAGCACTTAGTGAAATACAACATGAGAAAAGACATTACAGTGTTAAGAGTGGCATGGAAAAATGCTAAATATTAAAAGCAGCTGTACTGTTAACTATGGAGCTATTTTCATTTTAAAATATGAACAAGTCAATGTACACACTTCGCTGAACATCATGTCGTAAAATCTTTTAATATTTTTTGTAGACTTTTGTTTCCATCCTCAGCATTGTTGCAATTAAAGGTTACCTTTTCCTCGCGTTTCTTTAGTCTGAGCTGAGGTGAACTTAATAATGTTGCTGAATGATGGGGTATCAAAATTTAGCAATCTCTTGTAATATTTAAAATTAAAATTTTTTCCCACATGATGAGTTGAGTATGGTCTTCAAAGCTTTTAACAATTTAATTTCTTTTCCAGTATTGTGATTATGTATCCAAAAATGGTATGGTAATGCTGAATTGTCAATTGGTTTAAAATTGATACTGCTTTATGCTCTTTCAGTCTGACATTCAGGTTCTTCTTGATCATTCCTCTATAAGGTCATCCACAACCATCATATTTAATTTGATAAATGCCAGAATTCACATCATGTGTTAAGCATTCTTAAGCGCTTTATTTAACAATTTCTTCAAACTTCATTTATTTTGGGTAGCCAATCTGATATGAGCAATACGAATATGGCATATAACTAAAGCCTCTTCTCATATGTTTAAATTATGGTTTAGGTATGGGATGATATTTTTGCCATAATTTCCCACAAATTAACCAAGCTGGATGGCTTAGGCAGTTTCGTCTGTGACCCACATTCGGAAGGTCCAGGTTCAATTCCCATGGCTGACCTGCCTGACTTCTGGGTTTCTTCGGGAATTTTCCCGGGTCACCACGTGAATACTGGATAGGTTAATTACATCCCTCGAATTTCCTGTTCCTCCATTTCATCTCTATTATCATTTCATATCATCTCTCTTCTTGTTGTCTCTTTCAGGGTAGAAGTGTCGGCAGGTGTCTCGGCTTTGCATGGCGGGATGATACCTCTTAGTAAAACTTCCTCCTTTGGTAGGACAGTCTCTAGTCTCCAAACCCACTCTGGTGGGGCCATTTTCAAACCAGACTAGGGTGGGATGCCTGTTGTACTGGACTGTCAGGGACTTTCCAACTGGTAAAGTGTATGACTCCTTGGGACAGCTGCCCTCTGTCTCCTCTTGCCTCATCCTTCCTCCAGGGGGTGCCCCACTTGGGAGCATAAATACAAGTTTGGACCTCCGTGCTGAATCCCCTCTGTACCATAATCCAGTCCATCCCCAAATTAAAATTTGATGCTATGAAATTTGAATTGTCAATATAAATGTGTAACATTTAGAGTTAAGATAGAAAAAAAACTATTTACTTACACTTTTTTTTCTTTCTTTTCTTAATAAACTTCAGAAACCTACATTTGTAGGCAATTATATTGAAAAGAATACCAGTAACCTGGTATCACACCAATATGCTGTATTCACAATTCTGATTTGACTTAATTCCTATCAGAAGACCATTATATGAATGAATTTCACCATATACCCATAATGTATATTTAAATAGTTTGTCCTGCTTCCTAGCCAAAATGATTAAACCTGATAAGATACAAAATGAGGTTGACACAAATTACTACTTCAAAGAAAATAGAGGAAACAAATTTGAAATATAACATATTTACATACCTTGCTTGGATTTTTGAGAAATTTGAAGCAGATATCAGTATTGGATCAGCTTTAAAAATAAATTCAGTTTGAGAAAGGTATTATTCAAGTCCCAAATGCCATATCATATGATAGAAACGTAGATGATAGCGTGTCTGCCTCACATTCACAAGGTCCCGAGTTCGAATCTCGGTCAGGGTGAGTTCCCTGGATAAGGTTTTTCCGGGGTTTTCCCTTATCCTGAAAGACGAATGTCAGGTAACTCTACGCTCCATGGACCCTGGACACATTTGAGCATCATTTCATTCACCGTCCGATATGACTTAACATTGGAGGATGTAAAATTAAAATAAAAAAAATATGATATGAATTTTGGCATTTATTAAATTAATGTGACAGCTGTGAAGTTCTTGTAAAAAATGGAGTATTTGATTGTCAGCTTGAAAGAGCATAAAGTAATCTGAAGTTATAGAGTAAAACAATTTACATATCTTGGGCTTACATTGGACTTATTATTGGCATATATATGAGTTATATTTTATGTTAAACCTTATCAGTATTTCTTCCACACTTATTGAGAAATATATCTTTGTTATAGGACCCATATTTCAGAATGACAAGGGATGTTGCTCCTCGCCTTGGCTACCACAAACCTGCTCTCATTCACTCAAGTTTCTTCCCTGCTTTGCAAGGAGCTCAAACAAAAATGTCGGCTAGTGATCCTAATACATCCATCTTTCTAACAGATACACCAAAGCAAATAAAGAATAAGGTATGTATCAAGCATTTACAATATAGAGTATGATTAGACCAACATATTAAATTGATAAAGATGAATTTTTAGAGAGTACACATCACACCAGCTAAAACAGCAGGCAATAGGAACCCAATAGATAGCTTACTATTATGCATTCTAGATGTATAATTTCTCAAGCACTCTACTCATAAATTTTTATTAGTCTATGGCATGCACACAATTATTTTATTTCAAAAATCTGTTAAAGCAGGTAATTCAAAAATGTCAGAAAAGGTTTTTCGAATGCAAAAAAGAGCCATAAGAATAATAGTGAACCAACCTGCACATGTGAGCTGTAGAGTGTATTTTAAGGAACTGAAAATTATAACCCTGCCATATTTATACATATACAAAGTTCTTTTACATATAAAAGCTAGTTTAAGTTACTTTAAAACATATGCAGTGACACACCAGCATGATACAAGAAATAGTTCAAACCTACTAGCAATTAATCATAATACCGTGTTATGCAAACATTCCTTCACTTACAGTGGTACCCAACTGTAAAATAAGTTACCTCTTTATTTAAAACAGATTGACAACCAAAAGATTTTTAAATTGAAACTACATAAATTTTTAAGTGAAGCATGTTTTTATTTTATTCAACAGTATTTGGAAAGTTAAGTTATATTATTATATTTTGGCATTTACTCTTATACATGCTTTTTTTTGGAATTTCTGTATTTAAATTTTGTACTTAAATTTTGTAAATATTTTTGTTTTTACATGTCCACAATCTTGTATGCAGATTTAAAGGATGAATGAATTGAATGGAATTGCTCAAAATCCTGTCCTTCAGCATTCACACATTCTGACATCTTTTTGATAAAATTTGCATTCTTACGCAAAAGCTTTTCCCCACTAATCGTAATTTTATGCTCTTAAAATTCTTTCAGTGCAGCTGCTCTGTGCGTGTTAGTTCTCATCCCACATATAATTGCATGCAATGAGATCTTTAGCGAGGCTTTTTATTATGTTTACTTAGTTTATTAGTGCTGCATGCCAGTGATGAGTGACTAGCTTAATGTCAACTATATGCCCGCCTCTGTAGCGTGTCTGCCTCACGTTCAAGAGGTCCCGAGTTTGAATCTCAGTCAGGGTGAGTTTACCTGGATAAGGTTTTCCGGGGTTTTCCCTTATCCTGAAAGACGAATGTCGGGTAGCTCTAAGCTCCCTGGACCCCAGACTCATTTGAGCATCATTTCACCAATATCATTCATTGTCCGATATGACAACGTTGGAGGACGTAAATTACAAAACAAAAAACGAAACAAAAAGTCAACTATATGATGGATGAAAATGCTCAGGTTTTTTAAGGCATAGTTTCTTTTATTGTATAAAGCTTTTTTAATTGTGAATACGTTTTTCTTAGGATCAATAGACTTACTTTCTGTAATAGGGGCGCTGGGGTAGCGCAGTGGTTTCGTTTGCAGCTCCTGTCCTAAGGGTCCCAAGTTTGTTTCCCGGCTCTGGGGTGGCGATTTTAAGTCGGCCCTATGCCTGCACCTCTGTCTATCACATGTGAAGTGTCCTCTATGCCCAACGTGGTTTGGAGTCCACGGTATAAGCTGTAGGTCCTCTTACCTCACTGTCATCTTCACTATTACACTACCATTGGAGGTAATGGACACCGCCCTCTGGGTGCCTCCACCTGAGAAATGGATCCGGTCATTGCATGGTTGGGCGAGATTACCCCGAAGGCCAAGTTTGCCATGTGGGGAGCGTTGGGAACAACCAACTTTTTGTAATAGGAGAGCTGTTTTGAGGATTTTTAAACTGTAAAAGAATCTGGAATGAATTTGGGACAGTTAGTGACCATGATAATCAGTTACACAAATACTTACAAAATATTTTGTATATAAATTTTCTCCATTTTCAAGCATGTTTGCTGATGTGAGCTGTAGTACCCTTTTGGTATTTCGAGAAACTTGCTAAAAATATTTCAGGATTTCAGAGTTCAAAAGCCTTTTCTTTGGTTTCCCAGATATAGATTTGCTGCCAAGTTATCAGTTTCCATTTATTATTTTAAGATCATAGGAAGATATTTATAACATGACTTGTAGTGCATAAACGAGTGGCCCCCGCTGGTTATTGTTTATATTTTAATTGCCTGAAGTTTGATACCAAAATTTCAAATACACTTTTGTCTTTTAATTAATCTTTTAACTGTTTCATAGAGGATATTTTGTTTCATTATTTGAGCAATAGTGTAACCCTTCTTGGCCAACATGTCTGTTTGCTCATTTGCAGAAATTCCAGAGTGAGATGGAATCCATTGGAAAGTTACACACTTATTTAAATTTTGGAGATGTTTAATTATATGAATTTTATCTATTTTTTCAACTTATGCTTTAAATGTTGGATTGCAGGTGAACAAGCATGCATTTTCTGGAGGACAAGCGACAATTGAAGAACATCGAGAAAAGGGAGGAAATTGTGAAGTAGATATTTCATACCAATATCTGAGGTTTTTCCTTGAAGATGATGATGAATTACACCAAATAGAAAAGGTGAGTATGTGTATACTTGACTGAAATTTAAAGATGGAAAAATGAAGATTTCTTCACTAATTCTGGTGCATATTTAAGCTTTAATGAGAGAACGAGAAACTGAACTGGAAAAAGTCTCAATGGTTAGGTGCCTTCTACTTTTGTGAATAAATCTTCTCACTTTTAGTATACTGAGTGAATTCCTTTTGAGTAGGGTACATGTTTTCTAATGGTTCTACTCCTTGTGTAGCATACATACTCTGCCACATACATTCACTTACCTTGTTGCACTGTTTGAAACAGATAAGGGTACACATTCGTGTCAGGGACTTTCTTTCCATTGGAGAACAGTCAATACTGTTTATTTTTTAATTCTCTTAGATGAACTCTATATTTTGGCCATAAGCAAGAATTCATAAAAAAATTTATTTTCTAGAGCTACACAAGCGGTGAACTGCTAACGGGTGAATTAAAGAAGAAATTAATTGATGTTCTGCAACCTCTAGTGGCTGCACATCAAGAAAGAAGAGCTAAAGTAACAGATGAAATTGTACGAGCATTCATGACTCCTCGCAAGCTCAAGTTCACCTATTGAATGCTACAGGTAACTTAACTAGAAGTGCTACATTATTATATATTATTGTAGTATTTGTATTGCTTCACTGTTATTAACTCATTTATGTGTGTTCGGTTGTAAATTTTCTTTAAAGGAAGGTGGTGGTGGAAAGAAGAGCAATTCACAGCTGTTTATATAGCTGATGGCAATGGATCTCGAATGTGCACTCAGTGCACCAACAATTGAGTGGTTGTACAGTAGTGAATGGAAGCATTCATTCCCTTAATTTTATATTAATTTATTTATAGAATAAATGCTGTTTTTATATAGTGCAATAAATAATGATACACTGCTGTCTGAACTGAAATAGGCTTACCGTTATAGCAGTACTTTTGTTTTCAAAGGCCAGTTCTGAATTTCAAAGCGGTGTTACCGTTGTTTGTTGCTTCAAATAAAAACATATAGCATTCAGGTTATAAACTTCAAGAAAACACCAATTAATACCGTATTTCATAAGATGAGCGAACTGTCTATAGTTTAAATGTAGAGTTTGCTTGAAAACATTGTAAGATATTTTACATATTCCATTCAGAAGCTTTATAATCTGTATTATTCATAGATTTCCTAAAGGTTCACCAACGACATAACCTCCTTGGATCTAAGGTCTTTGTTCTGCTTGTATTTTCACATCTTTACTCTGAATCTAAACAACAGCATGTGTTTTTATGATAAAATTAGCCCCAGAGCTGGACTTGATATAAAGAAAGCATTTTGTTACCTTCAGAACATCTTTTTCATATTAAATTTTGTTTCAAATAACCTTCCCCGCTGACATGTGCCCCTCTGCACACACCATTGCTTTCCCCTAATAAGCTAATACTTTTGGTGCCGTAGGCATTGCTTTCGCACCACATGGAAACCTGCAGTAAACGTCATAATTTTCAGGAAGCTAAATAAAAATCGTGCAAATAAAGGTGTAAAAAATGCAAAAATACAAGTTTTTATAATGAAACTCAATAATAATAATAATAATAATAATAATAATAATAATAATAATAATTTATTGTCAATAGACTTTGCAGTTTCTGACATTATACATATAAATACATATATAAATACAATTGTTTTTAATTACAAATTAAGGAATAAATTCAGCATGTCATATGTACTCACACTTTGAATGGTAATGCATGGCAAATCCAGTTCAAAGCAAGTAATATAAACAACTATGTCACACAAAGTATAAACTTGAAAGAAGCGTAGGGACAGTGAAGCACAAACTAGTACAAAATTGAATCGAGAATATATTGACACAATAGTACCTAAAAAACTCATACAAGATGGTCTTAAACTTTTGAATATACAAAATCCAGCTATAAAATTTACATTGGAAACAGAAGAGGATGGTGTGCTCCCCTTTTTGGACATCAAGATCAAAAAAATGAACAACAAACTCACTTTTGGTATCTACAGGAAACCGACACACACAGATAATTACATTAAGAACAACAGTTTCAACCCAAAACAACACCAACATGCCATTTTCAACAGTTTAATCTTTCGGATGATCAACTTTCCACTAAACAGAGAAGATTATCAAGAAGAATACCTACACATAAAAAAAGTAGCTATATCCAACGGTTTCAACCCAAATTTAATAGACAAAACTGTTAACAGACTCAACAAAGCTAAGAAAATAAAAGAAACCACCACCCTAGAACCTACAGGAGAAAAAGAGAAAAAACTTTTTAAAAAATTCACCTTCCACCCATCAGCCTATAACAAATTCCAAAAAATCTTCTCAAAACACAATATAACTCTTGCACCTCAAAACAGGTTTAATATCAGAAATTTGTTAAAAGGCCCTCCCAAAAATTCAATCACTACCAAAGAAAAACCAGGAATCTATGAGATCAAATGTGAAACTTGCCCTAAAATTTATATAGGAAAAACAATAAGAAATATTAACATCAGAACTAAAGAACATATGAGAAACATTAAAAATGGTGAAACAGAAAAATCAGCAGTGGCTTTTCATTTTTTGAATACTAGACATGACATCAATTTGGAAACATCTCTAATAAAATACGTTAATCACCCCATAGACCTTTCCGTATGGGAAAAAATCTTCATTAACAAAAATCGTCATAGAGTCATGAATTTTGAAACTCCACCACCGGACATCTTTGACAAGTACATCACGCCATCTATTGACAATACGGAGAAAGAAGAAACCACTACAACTTGCACTAGTCGAGTATCAGCTGAGGATAGGAGCAAGAGCTCTTGAAACATGTCCTGTGAATAAACAGTGTGAGTGAAGCAATGTGTCAATATATTCTCGATTCAATTTTGAACTATGTCACAATTACCAGTATACACTATCGTCAGTCATCCCGAGAGGCAGGTTTGAAGCAAAGGATCCTCCTTTTTATTTCATGTTAGGAATTAACATGCATTCCGAATACATTAAATCTGTTACATAATATATTTAATTCATGCCGTTATGAAAATATAAATTTGACAATTCTCTTTGAACATGTTAGGATGTATCATGTTAAATAATGGACTTATTTTTACCGTATGACAGTCTATACCACGACGACAGCTAATGAGAGGTGATTAGTTCATGTGAGCATTAAGAGACACAGGCTAATCTTATTTGAAACAAGAATGAGCTGCAATAAATAAATGTAAACAAATGCCACATAGATTCATTCTTATGTTCATAATGCAATAGAATAGGGTATTGTTCAGATAGTAATAAACCCCAAAATAAAGTACTAAAATCAACAGTGATTTATTCATTTGTTGAATATTCCACCAAAATAAAACCTAAGTTGAAATTAACTATAGTCACTTCAGTCTTTAGCTGCATCACTTGGGAAGAGTCAGTAATTATATTCACTTTGTTTCTCTATACTTAACTAAATCCAATTTCTAGCAGCAAATTATGAAAGATGAATCACTTAAAAAAAGGCAATGTAGAATCATTATTGACAGATTTTAAAACTGTGTCTAATGGCAGTTCATTATTAAAGAAAAACTAATGCAGTTTCATACAAATAGCTCATTTGATACTCATTTGCCTTTTCTAATTCTGGTTTCCGTGTATTTCTTTTTTCCTAGGTGTTAGAAATGCTCTTGCTTCCTTTAGTTCTTTATGTCCATGTAAGAAACGCTCCACGTGTAACAGTTATAGAATCTACAGTTTAACAATAATATTTACAACAGACTCTCCTACAATATTTTATTAAAAACATTCAACACAATTGATTTCTCACCATTTTTCTTGTAAAATACTTCACTAATTCACCTTTATTCAGGGATATTTTGTAACATTAATTTGATATCATGCCATTTTCTGAAGAAGATAATAGAGCAAGCATGGCTGAAAGCTTGAGCAATTTTATAAATATTGCTGGCTGCTCAAATGCTTACCCTGGCTTTATCTTGGTTAATAGAAACCTTTCAGATAACGTACTGATTATTCCTTTGGCTGAAGTGATGCATTCATTGGTGCTTAGCATACGTCTGAGAAACGAGTCAGTACCTGTCTCACTTTTTGGAGAATAATCGCATTATCTGAGAGGTTTCTATTAACAAAGATAAAACCAAGGTAACATTCTGAGCAGCACAATAATAACCCGAGCAGCTCTGATTAATAATCCTCACCGCGAAAGCTTCAAATCTTACATATTTTGTAACAGTTTATTAAAGCCTAACAATTTGTTAATGCTGCTAATTAAATGTTATAGCTATTTGGCATTTTGTAACCTTTTAACAAAACAAAATTTTGTTAAGATGAGCTTGTTGAATTCAACAACCCCAGAGAGCTTAATGTGTTTATTACACAAAAGAGTTGTATAGATGTCGTTTTAATGCTTCAATAAGAGGAAAAGTATAAATGAATGATTTATTAAGCATAAGGTGTACATAAACTTGGGCTATCCCTGAATTCGATATCTGGCCATGCTTTTCAACTGGACAGACCTTTGCTGTTATCCCTTACAATTTTTTGACATGCATCTAACAACAGCTTAACTCTTATCTTCTTTATTGAACATTTCCCTGTCTTGCCTCTTTTCCTGCTTGCTCTCCTATCTGTCAACATGTTTTATTTCCTCTTGTCACTATTAATTATTAACTGCATAGTTCACTCATGTTTGTAATGATAACTACAGGGTGCTCCACAAAAAAGCAGGAAATTTCTTTTAGATTCTGTAATATGAGTTAGACACATGTATTTTCTAAATCCTTTCATGGAAGTGTTGAAAACAGTGTTGTTGTATAAATTAAATTAATTGGGAGTCGATTAATAACACAAAGTGAGTGTTGTTTTGTGTTATTAATCGACTCCCAATTAATTTAACATGTATTTTCATTTATATTTTACTGACACTGTCATTAAAATGTTCATAATCAAAGCAAGTGCTCAAAAGCCAAATTCCCTTTGGCTTCCACACAGCAGCGTAGACATAACTAATTTTTGATGGCATTCTGGATAATTTGAAGTGTAACATTGCTCCAGGAATCTGTCAGTATAGCTTCCAGGTCATCAATGTTTGTGATGTCTCTCCTGTGTTCTTGAACCTTCTGTTGCATTCTACCCCAAATGTAATAATCTATCACGTTGAGATCTGGACTTTAAGATGGCCAATTGTTAGGTTCGATGAAGTCAGGAGTATTAATGTATCCATGTCATAGTATCCATTGCTGTATGGACCTTCGCACCGTCTTGTTGCCTTGTCCATTACATACGTAATATACACAATAGAACAGCACAAAACTATACAACTGCACATCACACATATTATAGCACATACAATTGCTCTTAACACTATACTCATACCCATTCCCCCTCTATCCTCTCTTCCTCTCTTTCCCACTATACTTCTCCTCTTCCCAATCACATCACTCTTTCCTCTGGAAAAGTATGATAGAAAATTGATATTTCATATTACATAGTTATTTATTCATCATAACATAAAAAGTTACAGATTATGCATGAATAAGTATGTTTCATGTGATAGCATTGGCAAATGATGCTCCTAACATACATTCTAGGATATACATTTTAATAACATAAATATTAAACATACATTTAAATAATATGCACACACATTCTAATTTTAAAAAATTCAATAAAATTGCATGTGGTATGAGTAATTACAGTATTCCATGTCTTAATTCACTCCATGGTTGAAGAAAACAAGTTACCAAGTAAACTCTATGTTTAAACTGTGATTTAGAGTAATTGCAGCCAGACTTTGTCATAGAAAAAAATTCTCCCATAGAAATGGTGTAGTGTATATTGATTTAAATTTCTCCATAATGGGTAATGAGGCGGGCAGTTACAATATTTATACACAAGGATTCTGAATACATAAAATACAAAATATTTGAATTTAGGTAGAAACATATCAAATATGTAATTAAATAGGGTTCTCATTATTGCAGGATTTACTGGTAGACTGTTTTAGTTATCTTCAGAAATGAAACGGGCACAAGTTAAATCTTAATGCTTAAAGATTGTACGGTGCCTTATGTTTCACTAGTGGCCGATCAGTGTGTGGTTAGTGCTGCAGCAAAAGGCATGCTGCTGCCAAGTTGAATATTTAAATTATAGTGCTTAGGTTTATCATGTAAATTATAATTACAATGATCCATACCTTTGGCACAGAAGGTGTTGGAAAGGATGTCCTTGTGCTGCCATGCATGTTTCACACTTTCAAAGAAAATGCCTGTTGACACACATTAATTCATCTTCTGAAATTGCAGTAATTTCTATTCTGATATTGTCTTTCAGATCTTCCAATGTATGCAGGTTGTTCTGATACACTTTATTTTTTAAGTTCCCCCATAAAAAAAATTAATATTGTAAGGCCTGGGGATCGCAGTAGCCATAGGAGTTTACTGATGAACCTGTCTTCAAAAATGTCCTTAATTGCAACGATAGATCGACTGTATGTGCTGTGGCAGAATCTTGCTGAAAATATGCCTGTGTTCACTCAATGTCACAAATATTCCAGGAATGGTTTGATTATTGCGTACCTGTACCCCTGTCCGTTAACTGTTTCCTCAAAGAATATATGCCCTATAATTTGGTACGCATTCATAGCACACTTAACAACAAATATCTGGTCATAGATAACATTTTGTGCATATCAGGTTTTCTGCACTCCAGTATCTATTTATGATGATACATGACCATGTGAAAAAAGTTAACTTTTGGTTCATAGGGTCATCATTAACATTACCTGCCACCCAATTGCAGAAATTTACTGTACTCACGTATCGCATATTTGGAGTTCCTGAACTACAGTTATCATATATGGTTTTAATTTCAAAAGTTTAGCAGCTTTCCAAGCTGAGAATTGTGAAACACCCGTTTCCTATGATAACCTACTCAAGAGATTTTTCTGGGCTTTGTCCCAACTTTTGTACTTCAGAGTTTTTCGTCTGTAAGCACATGTCGAGTTCTTTTGGGCTTTTTATCAAGAACTTGACCAGTTTCTCTGAATCTCTTTACAAGTTGATGAACTCCCTCTCTCTCTCTCTCTCTCTCTCTCTCTCTCTCTCTCTCTCTCTCTCTCTCTCTGTGAGGTGCAGGAATACCAGGAAATCGGTCTACAAATAGCCGTATCACTACTATACAAAATTCTGTTCACACATAGGAATCATACATGAATATGTGGTGTGCTAAGATATACACACTTCTTGGCATTATAACAGAACTAATCACAATTTGACCACGAAGAACACAACAAGAACCCGCACTAGCAAACATGCACTGATGCTGAGAAAAGCATCACTATCTCTCGACAATCTTGTGACCAGCCAGCCATCACTGCAAAATAAGGCACTGTCCTGGCAAAGAATATGGTGATATCAAGTTGGGCTAAAGTTTATTTATAAATCTTACTAGTCCTCAAATATTTTCAGAAAAGTAGCCCTTTGAAGTATATGCATACTTGCCAACTTTTCTTTGTGAGCAGGTTCAAAGTGTTACAGATTTTCACTACAGGCACAACAAAATGTTACATTTTAATGCATTACACTGTAAGTTAAGGTTACACACTAAAGATACTGTGCTAATTGGTATACATACTTTAATGTATGAGAGGGAAATTAAGAAAGCCCAAACGTGGCAAAAATTCTACTCAACGGAAGTCATGATTGACAGGTTAAATCAAGAGCTGCTGCATTTTGTAACCTCATTGGTGGTGCATGGGTTCTACCTCAAAATCTGTAAATTGAGGACTACCGTGAACCTAACTTTAGGTGTGTTTGCAAACTGTATGACGAGATATGTGACCATTACCATATAATTAGATGCAGAAATCGGTCTAAACCTTTATTGAATTCTGTGAGTGAAAGGCCACGGTGTGGCTGAGTGGTCATATCGCTTGGGTTTCGCCAAGGTGGCCCGGGTTCATTCCCAGGGGACTGCAAAGTGAGATTTGTGGTGGCCAACATGGTGCTGGAGTAGTTTTTCTCTGTGATCTCAGGTTTCCCCCGACATCTCATTCCACCGGTACTCCATCTTCATCTCATGCATCATCAGTGTCACCGTGTATGGTGCCGCATGTAGTAAAAGCAGATGTTAAACATGACACATTTCATGCATTGCAAGTGAAAAAAAGCAAACTCTATTGCACATTTTGCGCACATTTCTGTTATACTGTAATGTTATAGGGCAGAGCTTATCTGTAGCTGTTCATCATAGTTATTGTCTCTCTTTGCTAGTCAGCTACAAAATACTTTGTGTGTATATTTAGAATTTGATTACTCTACCAATGACCTCTAGAAGCCAGTAGTATATGGGCACCAACATTCAGTAATGGATAATGTTAATTGTAAAGTTATCTCTCTCATGCAAAATGTTTATTTTATTTGCATCCATGACTGCAAAATATAAGTTTCAGATTTTTTTGTGAGTTTTTTATTTATAGCTCATGTTAAGAAGCATAAAATATGAATTAGAAGTCTTTATAACATAAGAAGCTGCATGCTTTGCATATTTATTGTAAATCTAAAGCATTAATAATACAGATGAACCTGCTTTATACATAATCCAGGTCAAGTAATTCGTATTTATACATAGTATTTATAGGTATCAGAAAAAATATAATTTAGAACATGTTAATAGAACCTTGTTTATACATAATTCATAGTTGTGCATTTTAATTTTAGTGGCATAACACTACATTTTACATAATTAAAAGAGCATACAGTATATGATATCTTAAAATAAACTTATGCCTTTTTCGTATCGCTACTGACAAAGACACTAGCTGGTGTACGGCTTTCGGTGCAGTAATGCCTTAGCAACAAAGGAGAAGTAAAGATAGTTTTCCATATCTGGTGCTTACTGTTGAACAGTGATTTTGTTTTTCTGTTCTTAGTTGCTTTTAATTAGCCATTGAGAACAGAAAAAGGAAATTATATATGCTGGATCAGAAAGTAAGATTCATATGAAAATGACATGTAACCCACATAAAACCAAAACCAAAATTGCTTCAGACCAGTAGCATGGCATTGATGTTACCTCTGTTACAATAGCTAATATATTGAAAAAAAAAAAAAAGTATATCCAAATTTATATTGTTTTTTTGTTTAAAGAATAATGGAAAGTCTAAGCAATTCCACTGAATTAACTCAGTTGAGTTAATATGTGACCCATATGCTGGGATCAGTGGTTGGCAGACCCCCGAGACCAGTCATCGAGCACCCTCCAGTTCTAAATAATTTGTTATTTTGCCAGTGGTGCCCACCAGAAAATTTGGAGCTTACAGATCCATGTAGCATGTCTGTGACCCTGTGAGGCAAGCAGGCTTCAGTTTGTTTATAGCATGATTGTTGCCAGTGGAGTGAAAAGCAAACCTTGGGCTTTTGTGTTAATTCACTTATAACAGAAATATGGTAAATGATTTAATGTTAAAAGTACAATAAGAAGAATGGCATCATAATTTGCAGGTAAAAATGACTGTGATTGTGTGATCAAAAACCTTTTAAGTCAGTCCTTGAATTTGCATTCTTTTGATGAAAAATGTCACATAATTTCAGCAGGAAGGCCAACTCCAGATCTTAAACCTTTAAACACTAAACCACATGGGGGTTACGAAAGGCATTTTAGTAGCTCTTAGTATAATCGGTTTCCTTGGCTGTGTGGTTTGTGGTTGTGACAAATTATTGAAACTATTTTGTTGGCCATGTCTGCCTTTTTCTTTTTTAATGAAAAGAAGGCGTGGACTACAGGTGGCATCAGTTACATGGACAGATTTTGCACCTTTAGTGTTTGTCATGAAAATTCCAAAATTCATATTGCTATTGATTAATTGATTAATCCCTGCCGTGGCATTGAATTTTTCATGTCGACTATCAATTTATACTGCTTCTATTGTAATGTTAGTAAAGTTAAGAAAAACAAGAATTAGACTTCTTTGAGTGACACGTTCAATAATTATTATTATTATTATTATTATTATTATTATTATTATTATTATTATTATTATTATTATTATTATTATTATTATTATTATTATTATTATTATTAATTTATTATCCAAAAGAAGTAGCCCTATTTTACCAGCAAGATATGTTAGGGTTCTAGTTATAAAAACACGTAAATACAAATATCAAAATAACAGAACATGATAATAATTATAACGTTTTCAAAATTTGGCCAATAAAGTGCTCAAAGACTGAAGTGCAACATTTTTTAAGGAATAAATTAAACAACAATATTACAATATGAAAGATGTTGAATAAGATTATATCTCTTTTTGGAATGAATATCACATCTAAATATTAGGCATTCAACACTTTCACATTTACAGAGGTATCCATCAGGATAGTCTATTTGGAATCTTCGAAAGTAAGTTTTAAATTTCCCATGTCCAGTAGCAAACTGGGACAAAATAATATTAGGTGAAAAGTACTTGCAGTTTACACGAACATTAACAGTAGGAAAAAATAAATTCCGAGTGATTTGTCCTTTATCACTATTTATCCAAGTGCTGTTCCACATTTTAAAAATTTCTTTTTTCAATATTTTTTTTTAACAAATGTGATTGTAGACTATTTAAAACTGAATTCCTTTTGGATAATGCATAACGCTTACCGATTTCATCTGCCCTCTCATTTCCATGTATACCCGAATGGCCTCTAGCCCATGTGGTACACACGTGATTGGTGCTTGTTATAATATTGTTCCTTATGTTGGTAGCAAGTGAATATGTAGTGTATTTATCTCCGATAACACTGACTGATGCCTGGGAATCACTGTGTATACATGTGCATAAATATTACTGTGGCACCACTCCACTGCTTGATTCAGTGCAAAAAGTTCTGCCTGGAATATAGAGCAATTAACCTCAAGTCTGTATCCTCTATAAAGCAACTCCACTTTTTTTTTTTTTTTTTTTTTTGAACACCACAAAAGCACATCCCACACGAGCTAGATACAATTATTCAGTTGAAAAGCACAATAAAGGTGTGAAAAAAATGGGTATATAATGGGGTGATTGATAATTGCTGCTTGCTATTTAGCTCAACAAGAACTCCGATTCAGCGGCATCCATGAGTCTGAAAATTTAGATAACAGAGATAAGTACATACATAGAGCTCTTACACTTAATTGCTCAAACAGATGATAAGGTAGAGGAACATCTTCAGACTGCGACCATATTTTCAGGAACGTCAGATGATATTCAGAATGACATTATTGAGTGTATTTCTTGTGTTTTTATTATTGAAGTGAGTGAAACAAATTTTATGTAAGTAATCAAAATCACTGATGTATCAAATCTCAACAATCAACGATTCTTCATTACTTCACACCAGAGGGATGGGTTAAAGAAAGATTTGCAGGGTGTGGTGATGTTACTAGTGACCATACAGCAGTTATTTGTCCAAGCATTTGTTCAAACTCATGGAGGAATTCAAATCTGGCACGAAACTCATGTGGTGGTGCAACATGATGGCTGAAGAGCATAATGGTTTACAGTCAGTTATTATAGGGAAATATGAGCAAGCTTTATTTTTGCATTATAATTCAGTTTTGCAGCAATCAGCCAGTCAGATAAAGAAGTGTAGAATACTTTTTTCAGTGTCGGGACTGTCTACATATTTTTTTCCAAAATTGCCCCCCCCCCCCAAAAAAAAAAACAAGTTTTAGACACTGAAGTGAAAAAACACATTCCATCAGTGTCTGCCACAAGATGGAACTACAAAAACAGAATAGTTGATGTAATTTTCAGCTTGAAGACTGAACTTGCTGCCCTATTTAAATTAATGGCAGATGAGGATGAATGGGATGTTGAAACTAGATCTTGTGCATCAGGCTACTACTAGAATCTTCTAAGCTTTTATTTCAGTTTCTTATGTTTGGTGTTTTTGCTTGCACTTCCTAAGTCTTATTCATTGTTTAACATCCTTCAGAAAAAGAGATTTGATATCACTTTCTGCAAACAAACAAATCAGTGACTTCAAAAACAGTATGAAGGACTTGCGTAAAAATTTTGACAAATTAATTTGGTCAAGGATAGAATCTGATCAAGATTGTTGTGAAACACCAAAGAGATCGAGACAGTATAAAGGAGAAAATGATGCAAAGTCATTGTGTCGAGGAATACTTTGAGATCATAGATACTGGGCCAAATAACCAACAGAATCTCGGATATAGACCAACCTTATTTGGACAGTACTTCATTCACGGAATACAGGGCTTTCCCACAGAGTGCATTTAAGACGTTTCTTACTTATTATGGATAGAACTTCAACATACTGTGAT
The DNA here is from genome assembly GCA_030765055.1 of Mantis religiosa. Taxonomy (NCBI): domain Eukaryota; kingdom Metazoa; phylum Arthropoda; class Insecta; order Mantodea; family Mantidae; genus Mantis; species Mantis religiosa. The sequence continues at coordinate 148,061,958 of CM060949.1, read as the reverse complement.
TAAGAAACAAACTCTGATATTTGTACTCTTCCCCTGAATTTAGAAACAAAGCAGGCTACAAAGTTCACCAAGAGCTGTATGTCATGTGACGTAAGCTTAGCCACATGTATATAAGCTTCATGAATTAATATTCCAATGTGTAAGGACTATGATACAATGAACACAAAATTAATATAATTTTGAGTCGAACTAATACTCAATGCTCCATTTATTGCTAGTATTTACCTAGAACGCGTTTCGTTAGGATCTTCCTAACATCATCAGCTGTTGTGGACTAATGGATGTTGGTTTGGTGAACTCATTGGAGGCGACAGGTGCATCCAAGGAGTTCACCAAACCAACGTCCATTAGTCGACAACAGCTGATGATGTTAGGAAGATCCTAACAAAACGCGTTCTAGGTAAATACTAGCAATAAATGGAGCATTGAGTATTAGTTCCACTCAAAATTATATATATATATATATAATTTTACTATTCCTGCCACCAGTGTATCAGCAGAACAATCTTTTTCAGCACTCTGCAAATTACACACACTTATCTAAGAAAAACTCAAAATAGACTTTCATCTCTGTTGTTATCAGTGGAAAAGGGGTTGCTTAATAAACTTAAAATGCAACAGCAAGCAACATTTGAACGGCACATTGAATTGAAGTACAAATAGACAGTGTAAATTAAGAGATTGCAAATACATTTTAAATAAGGTATGCCACTATACTTCCTATTTATATAATTGCTTGTGTTGTTTTATGTTATACAACACCATACAACGTATATAATCACTCCAGAATTTGCAACTGCCACACCCCAGATTAAGTCTGAAGCAACTGGCAACACTTTATGAAGCATCCATTCCACAGCACTTTTTCAGACTTAGGAATTGCTAATACCATGCTATGTGCAGTCAACAGTAACAGAAATGCTATTTTGGAAATTTTTTTAAATTGAGTGCAAAATCAATTATATGCAGCCATCAGCCAGGAGATCTGCTGATTTGGAAATGGCTCTTTACGCATAATTCCAGCAGAAACAGGCTGCAGCTCTGCCAATCAGTGGTGACATGCTGAAAGCAAAAGTGATACATTTAACTAAAATTATAAACAATACCGTTGATTTTTGGGCTTATCAGGCTGGTTGAAAGGATTTAAAGATTGTCGGGGAATCATATAGAGAAAAAGTTGCAGCGAGTTGAATGACATCAAGGTGCACCACTGGAAGGAAGAGGTTCTACCAGGAATTATAAGCAATTATCAGGCTCAAAACATCTGCTTACTGTGATATCTGGCTTATTCTACAATCTCGTTCCGAGCAAGTTAGCTGAAAAGGGTGCCTCATGCCATGGAGAGAAGAAAAGTATATTTTGTATAACAGTTCTTTTTGCCAGCAACGCATACACATCAAACTACCTCCACTTATGATAGGAAAATCCATGGATCCAAAAGGTGTTCTACAGAATATGAACCCAATAGGAAGCCTTGGATGACTAATTTTTTATGGAACCGTGGTTAAAGAAACTGGGAATTAGGATGAAAAAGAAGCAGAAAAGATTCTGCTTTATATGGATCGATGTGCAGCACATTCACCTCAAATAATTCTTAAAAATGTTTGAGTGGAATGTTCCCCTCCTAACTGTATCAGTCATCTATGCTCACTTGATTTGGGCATCATTACAAATTTTAAGTTCATCATAGAAAAATGCTGGTTCAGTATGTAATAACACTGACACAGAAAATGAAAATCTTGCCATTAATTTACTATAAGCAATGGAATTTATTTCATTTGCCTGGAAACAAGTGTCATCCTCTTGAATCATTGTTTCTTTAAATGTGGTATTTTAAGGAAGATGCTCTCTCTGATGATTGTGATGGTACTGGTAGTGATGAAGTGCCTGTAAATGAGTTAGCTCTATGCAGGATGCAAATTTCAACCCCTTTGTGCATTTTGACGAGAATCTATTTGTAGGGAACTATAGGATGGGGATATTGCTGATGTGTGCCAAGAAAGTGATCAAGAAAGCAGACCAGCTTCAAACAACGCTGACAATAATGGGGATGACTGATCAAATCCTAAAGTGAGTGATGTGTTAAGTGGAAAACCATTACGTCAGTGGAAAACCTGTAGTGAAAAAGCTCCTAATTTGCAAAATAAGTTCTACTTCTTCTTATCTTGTTTTAGGATACTGTCCTGTTCATTTATGGTACTCTACCCCTTATGCTATTTTCGGTGTTGGGTGAGGGAGCCACAACTATGGATCAGAGAAAGAATTCCAAGGGATGGTCCCCAGAATGAGAGTGAGGGAAGTAGATGAACGAAATGAGGGCAAAGGGGATGACAGGAAAGATCATACTGGAGTAATTAGTGAAATGATGGTGGGAGTCCCAGAGAAAACCTGCCCTAGCATCATGTTGTCCGCCACAAATCTCACTTTGCAGTCATCTGGGATTGAACCCAGGCTGCCTTGGTGAGAGTCAAGCGGTCTAACCACTCAGCTATGGTGCAGATATGCAAACAACTCATATGCACTTAATGCAAGAAATGAGATGTTATTCAAATTAACTGATTTCTTTAAAGTAGGACCAATTTTAAAATGTTTTCATTGTATACATATTTTTGTTGTTTGTAAAATTTTACACATTTGGACCCATTTTATTGCTTTTATTTTTAAAAATATAATGCATTATCAAAATCTCATTTGTAAATAATTGAGTTACAATTAATCTTCTCTCTTCCGCTTGATAAATGCATAAATCAGGTTCAACTGTATATATAGTGCTGTGATGGGCCAGAGTTTATCTGTGCATCTATTCTTCGTGATGCTCCCCCTTCATCACCTGCAACGTGTGCATACTTTGTATTCTGCGATTCAAAATTTGTTTGCATCACTTGTGACCTCTGGTGAGAATCAGCAGTAAATGCAGCAGTAATGAATGATGTAAAGTAATCATTTATGTTATTCATGGATTGCATGATATAAATTTTACACTTTTTTAATAAGTTTTGTTTACATTTAATGTTATGAAGTGTAAAGTATGGAATAGAATCTTGTGTATTGCATAGAAAGTGATGTTCTTTGCTTCATTTAATGCTTATATGTGATACAGGGAAAAATAGCAGTATGTGTGAGAAGAGAACTACAAGTATTCAGAAATTCTTATAAAACAAAATTCCCCTTTTTTCATGGAATTTTCGTACATTAGTGCACTGAAAATTTTACACTTTCAAAATTGTTACATTTTGATGGATAAATTGGGTTTTGATTTCAGAAAGTTGGCTAGTATGCAGTGGTGTACATTGTTTACTGTGTTATAAATAGCATACATCTTTTTGATGGAAATGGTAGCATATATATTGTACATATGTCTGAACTCTTATCATAACCTGCCATAGAGTGATGCTATGAACTAACACTGTTTATTGTCTTGGGATCTATTTCAGCAGATGTTAGGTCTCTGTTTGGCCATCTTAACTTAAAGATCCCAATGATTTTAGGTTGTCTGAATTTTAAATGTAGGTTATGAGTTCACTTGAATGGACAATCTAAGCATTTAATATGGAAGATAGATTTTAACATTTTATTAAGCTTACTTTTGTACCAGTGGAATACTAGTATAGTATATTTATTTCCTTTTACATCAACAAATGGAAATACAAAATCAAGATTACAATTATAAAATCCATACTGAAATATGCCATATATTCCTAAATCCTGAAAATCCTATCATGTTATCATGTTGCCCACCATTGAATAGTAATTCGGTCCCCATACACCTAACCTTAGGTTTTTGTGTATTGGAGGCCCTTTGCTCCTTTTCACACTTTCTGCCATTTCACCTATCCCACTCTACATTTTTCTCTTAATTGTTCTTAGCCATCTCTCTTTAACTTTCCCTAAATAATTCCCTATATTTCTCCTGTTCTCTTCTCCTTTTATTGACAACATTTTTCTAATTACTACTTCACCCCCCAAATTGTCCCATTTACGTAGCCAAGCCTGCTCTCTCCATATCTTTGTTTGACTACAATTTAATATACAATGGAAATCTGCATTCTCTTCTCCACACAATGGACATTTATCTAGCTCCCTCTCTTGACCTATACCTTTCAAGTTTCTCACTCCTGCAGTAGAATACTAAGGCATTTTAAAATATGCATGATTTACATTAATTCAAACATCAGTGTTTAAACTGTGCTACTATAACTTTTTTATTTGTACATCTACCTTGAGGAGAAAGTTTAAATCTAATGGAGTGTTCACATTCCTATGAGAGAAGAAATGGATAATAGTGGAAGCATTGAACTTTGTTTTGAAACAGTGAGTTATGGAAAATATATTTAGCTAATCAGAAGAGGTGTAATTAAAGTTAAAATATTGTAAGATCTTCGGAAAACAATGTATTTAAAAGGAGCAGTTTTAAAATGAACTGAAGCACTGCTTTTAAGGTTGTGTATGCCTTTTTAAAGTATTATTAATTTTGTAAAGATGTTGGTTTTCTTTAGAAACCAAAACAGCATTGAAAGTGTATGAGTGTGTGTACAGAAAGAAATTTTTGTTATAAATGAGCTGAATAAATTATTTGTGAGGATTTGTTGAAGTGAATGTTTTTGTGATTGTTATTCCCTCAGTGTGCCTTGATTTCTGTACTAAAGGTAGAAAAAATGATTGTTTTCAGAAAAATTGTGACTACTCCACTTCTGGAATAGTGCTAGGTTCCAAGAACCAGGCCAAAATAATAATAAAGTATGACTGTAAATATGTATACATATAACAAGATACTTTTGATCATGAGTTATTTGATGACTTACACGGTTCTTCATTTAAAACCTAATGGGTGCACAATGCATGATTGGATGTGCAACAGCTGTCTTTGCTCTTAACCTCTACATATAAAGCTTGTATAAAACTTTTACCTTATAGAAGATGCTGGAAATGTCATCCACCCTCGGCTAAACAAGCATTGCCATGGAGAACACATTCTGATTCACACAATTAAGTTAGGCCACTGTATTGTTTTCGTTTCATTTCTAATATTTCGTTTTTGTTCTTCCAATGTATGAGGATCTGTCTCCTAAAATTTGTCTTTCAGTTTACCCCATAAGAAAAAATCAGCTTTAGATCAAGGAAACGAGAGGGCCATACACCGGCTTAATCACTATATCTTCAAACACTTCCCTAATTTTATTCATGAACTACTCTGCTGTATAGGTAGCAGCATAATCTTGTTGAAACAACTTATATGATTTCTCTTCTTCTGTCAGTTCATGATAAAATGTGGTTAAAATGTCATTTCAGTACCTCTCTGTATTTATAGGCTACTTTTAGAATATTAGAGCAACAGGGCAGCCCTCCATACAATTACATGCTTTACATGTGGTTGCCCCTTTTACTAATCATTGCTTTTCACTTACTGTCTTCCACCTATATCTAACATGTTCTCTTTTAGCTGCTATTCTCTCTCTTATTATGGCAGTTTCCACATTTTGTGATTTGGTTTTAATACACGTTACTAACGGAAATGACCACTATTGGTACTTATGTTTGACACTTTGAAATTACTCACTATATGTCTAATATTATTGGACCAGAAAACAAAGTCAATTACACTCTGGCCATTTGCATTTATGAAGGTGTATTCCCCCTGCTCATCTTCACCGTATTTCCCATTAAGAATGTCAAGCGCATTTATTTCACAAAATTCAATGAGTTTTTCACTTCTTCTCTCGACAATCTTGTCCTTGCTACGTCTAATATCATTTTTCCCTGTTATGTTATTATTTTCCCAATCATGTGTTAGATTTACGTCACTTTCCCCAATTCTTATATTTAGATCTCCCATTATTATAATCTCTATTTTAATGTATTTATCCCTTAACCTCTCAATGTCTTTGTCTAAGAGATAAAATATTTCGGGATTATGAAACTGTGAGGAGACTGGCGGGTTATACACTATACCTAAACATATCATGCTGTCATCTAGCTCCTTATCTTCTATTACAACCCAAAGCACTTCTTTATGCCTGGACCATGTTTCTTTCATTGTTTTACACAGAGACTTCCTAATAAAGAAACCTAAGCCTCCAGATATGGCAGCTGATAGTAGCTGAATTCATTAAGGTCACAGGAGAGGTGAAGCGTTGTGTGCTCTGTTAGGTTTCAAATGAAGAACCTTGTAGACTCTTCGCATCAAGTTGTGATTCTTAATCTGTTATGAATATTGCCAAGTGGCAAGATGAATCTTTCTCTTTCCCTTGCATTCAGCATAAACTCATAAATTTGCTAAACTTACCTTTAGCAGTACATATATCATATGTAAATTGTGCATATCATAAATATTACATGCTGTAAATTGTGCTCACTTAACTCACATTAAGGGAATGCACATCCTTCGTCGTATCAGTTTCCATAGATCTGGGCTGTGCCATGGCTGAGTGGTTAGACCGCTTAACTCTCACCAAGGTGGCCTGGGTTTGATCCCAGGTGACCGCAAAGTGAGATTTGTGCTGGACAGCACAACGCTGGAGCGGGTTTTCTCCGGAATCTCTGGTTTCTCCCGCCATCTCATTCCACGGTGCTCCATTTATGTATCATCAGTGTCACAGCCTGCAGTGCCGTATGTAGTAAAAGCGGGTGTTAAAACACTACACATTCATCTATTCATTCATTAAGATCTTAAATTGCATCTTTTATTGCCTTTTATTTGTGCATCACATAGATGTGATAGCATAATTATGTATGTAAATCTGATGGGCTGGAAGACTTTAGTGGGTTTACCCTCAATTGAAATTTAAAACTAGGGAAAGTTCCAAGGTTTCTCATCATATTTATACTTGTAAAACATATTAATTTGGAACTGCGTATAAAAACACTCAAATAATCATGCTACTGTTATTTTGAAGCTGCACAACTGGATCATGCTTATTTTTTCCTGCCTCTACTCCATACCACTTAGTATTTGAATTTCTCATCTCTTTAAATATATGGAGGGCCGGTTTCAATAACCAGTGTTAAAACTTGTCCAGCATTTTGTTTCCTAACATTATGTTAAAAGTTTAATGTAAGACTATAGCTCTTGCATTTCATTAAGGTTATACAGTGACTTAGCTAACATATTTCTAACATCAAATATAACTGAACATCAGCTTTCGAGAAGGCAGTAACTAAATTACTTGCTTCTAAATGTGCTCTGATGGACTTTAGTCCACACATCACAGTGTGGATGCAGACAACTAATTTTTATGGTTTTAAAAGCCATTTGTTAAAGAAATTGAGTGAATGGTGGGAATCTGATACTTATTAAAGGAACAGGATGTCTGGGAGAAAAGCTGCAAGGAATATATTTCATTGTATGCATTTCTCCAAGGTGCAGTAAATGCAACAACTTAAGCTAACATGAAATGAAGTGTCAAAATGCCAGGTGTGAAGAGTGGTTAGAACCGTTTAAAACAGATGGTGGACAGTGCATTGAAATTGTAGCCTTCAAAAATGATTAAAGATCAAGCAGACCCCTAACAAATTTTTTTCACGGCTCTTCTTTCTTATATGCAATGCAGCAAATTTTTTCTAAGTCCTTCACACTTTTTGATGTTTTCATACACAACCATAACTTTTAATATAATGTCGCGACTGGTGGCGACGCATACAAAGGGTTGGGCGCAGAGAGATTAGGGACAGATAGTGCAGTGTGGAGATAAAAGCTTGCCGAAACAGATATCTGACTGGAAGTTTCGATTTCTTGTTACAGAGTATTCCAGAAACGTCTAAAGAACATTTTAAATTTCTGCAACTTGGACTTTTAATTCTGCGAACCCACAAAGTCACAATAATTTCTTTACTTTTTAGTACAATTTCGGACTGGAGGGCATTCTTTTAACGTTATTCATTGTTTATTTCCTTACTGTGTATGTAGCCATATTGAAGAATTCAGTGGAGCCAAACTATCCTTGTTTCTCCATTGAGCCCAATGCTGCCAACAGTCTTACTTGTCCCTAAATTACACTATCTAGCAAACTAACACAAAGTAACTAAAATTAGGCAAGTGAGTCAACCTTGTATATACTTTTCTCCACTTACAAGTTTTTTATGAAGACTAGTTTCTGAGGACTTCTCCCCTATCGTCAGCTCTGTGGTTGACTGATGATGCATCCGGTGTCTGCATCTGGCTTGGTGTTGTGCTGCCATCTAACGTCCTGGTAAGTTTGATGATGTCATCTACCGCGGGAATTTCAAAATTCATCAAGAGGTCCTGTTTTTTCGTAATAAATATGTTTTCCCAAATCTGTAGTTCCAGAGGTTTCTTTGCCTGTTTGATCAGTTCTATTTCTTGTTTTATGTTGTGATTCTCAGACCAAAAGTGATGTGCTACGGCCGACTTGTCCATTTGTTTGAATTTAATATTTCTGAAGTGTTCTTTCATTCTTGTTCCCAGATTCCTTTTGGTCTTACCAATGTATATCTTGTCACAATCCTGGCAACTCATTTGGTAAATGCCTGATAATTGAGTTTTCGGTGTGCTATTTTTTAGAGGGTGGTTTAGTAAGTTGCGGATGTTGTGTTTGTTTTGAGGGGCTAATTTTATGTTGAAGCTCTTAAATATCTTTTCAAATTTTTTGAAGTATTTTGGATGAAATGTAAATTTTCCATATCTGGTGTTTGGGATTTCTAGTTTTTTTAATGTAGTAATGTCCTTTAAGTATTTGTTTCTTTTGTGTCTATAGATCAGTTTTTTGATGAAATTTGTGTTATAGTTGTTCAGTTCGGCAACCTTTTAGTAACAATGGCACTCCACTTTCTGAAATACTTCTTTTTATTCTATATAACACAAAGTAGTACCTAAATTGCACCACCTAGCTAATTGTAGTTAACACACACATACAATAGTCACTAATTTACACTACCTAGCTTACTAATTACACTAAACGCACGCAATAGTCCCTAATTTTCACCAACTAGCTAACTAATTACACTAAACATAACTATCCCTAGCCTAAACACTAAGTGCAATCGTTACACTACAGGGTAGGCCTACCTAATGTGTGCAATGAATTTTTGAAACGCGTCTGCTGACCGGTTTTTGCAGTCATTGTGCCATAAATACTCAGGAATGTGAGCGTCCACACTGTGTTTACGAATGCCGCCCCTTGTTAGACAATGTCGAGTCCTCGCCAGCATGACTCTCTGATATTTGTGTGCACATTTGTCACTGGGACGACAAAGTGCACTGAGTGATTCACTGCAAGGTGCATAGCAAACCCTCCAGCCATCAACCCATAGTAACCCCGCCAGGTATCAGCGTGAATGATAATGATGAACTTTTCATGCTGTGCATTTAGACTGTGTAGCGTACTTGCATCCCTTCTGTTGTGGCATATTGTCATCAGCACCTTATTTGTTTCCACGTCGATCATTCCCAGGATCCAGTTGCCCTCTACGACGTGCCCACAATGAAACTTGCATAGTCCTATTTTGCACCTGTCGATTTGAACGACATGGCTGGGACCGCCAATTTTCCCCCTTGCAGTATATTTAGTGTCATTTGCTACCATGCACAATTTGCAACAGTAGCCGAACCAGTCTGATACAGTCCGCGAGCTCATACATTTTACTGATTTGTCGAGCCATTTTCCAATTTTCAACAATGTACTGAACAAATCATAAATATTTGAAGAATGCACAGAACAATCAGCCTTCACTTCAAGCAGTACAATAGGCACTTTTGCTGAACAGCAAGCCAACGTTTGTAAAGCAATAAAACCTTAGAGGAAACATGTTCAGTATGTTCCAAAACTGATTTGCGCTAATTGCATCCACATTTTCTTTTGCATCAGTGTAGGACAGATGTCTGGAGCATTTTTGCTGAGCTTGGCTACAAATGTTACATATCCTTCTCATATTGACTGCAACACGAGAACCTGCAGGTTGTCTGCTTGCACATGCTTATACGTGCACCATTGGACTTAGAAAATATTCTTGTGTCGCACAAAAGAAATTTTTTCCTTTTTCACTTTTTGAAGCAATTGCTTTGGGAAGCACATGGATAAATCTCCAATAGTAGCTTTGGAAGTTCTCACCCTATCACTTACCATAAGTCAAAAGTGCCAGTAGAAGCAACATCTAAGAACTTAACAGTTTTATCATGAGAAAGAAGTGCATTTTGTTGGTATTATTCTAATCTCTTTTATATTTCCTCTACAACCTGATATTAATGTAACATTTAATAGATAACTAAAAATAAACAATAATATAAAAATGAGAAGGAAAAAAAGAACATTAAAAGATGCTAAATATGAGATTAATGGGGCTGGTGCTATTGTGTTACTGAAGTTACTCGTCTATTGAAAGTGCTAAAAGTTAGCAAAATCTGCACCAAAGGCTTCATCAAGCTTTCATAACATGTCATTGGTTTATTAATTCTTTTAAAGGTGTTATAGTTGGAAATGATGAGGGAACGAACTTCATTAAGAAGTTTAATTATCATTGCCGTCCTTTTCTGTGTCATTAAGTTGAGTACATATTGTACAAAAGCTTTAAGCTGGACTTAAGATTTCATGTTCTATTCAAATTTGTTACACTGTTATGTTCAGTTTATACCATTCTACTAATTCATCTGAAAATCTGTCAATCACGTCTGCTATAGTATTGTCTAGCACTGGAATATAAACAGATGTTTCCCAGTGATTTGGATTCTGTCAGACAAGGGGCTGTAATATATAATTTCATTTTGTGTTACTAAAACATTAAAATGATTTTGCCTGCAAATCCAGTGGATAATTATTTCACTAGTATTGTGTCCATGTTTTTAAACTGTGTTTCACATTTATGATGTTGCAGCCTCTATTTCTTTTGGAAATCAGTTTTTCACATTAGACATATCTACAATTATAATTGGGGATATTTAAGACATAGTCTATAGGTTTTGCATATATCGTGTTAATCAGGTCCATAGATTATTTTTCATATTCATAATTACACCTTTATAACATTGTTGTATATACCTAGAAGCTTGGAAATCTTCATAAAATTGTTGGAAATAAGCAATATCCAGTGGCTTTGAACCTGTTATTTTAATCACCTATAAGTTCTTCATACATAACTGTAGTAAATACCACTTTGTTAAATGCTGTTATTACCAAAACCAATTTTCTTTAATACCACATTTACAATAAAAATATTCTGCACTAGTGCATTTTAAATCTTTATATTATGGACATTAACAAAAAATGACATTAGATTTACTAATTATTTGATAAACAATTCCAACTGTGCTTACAAAAGCATTTTTATTCTGCTTTGTACATTTTTTAGAGGAAAATGAAGCATCTTCAAATGTTATCAACTTTTTGTGTTAATACTTTTTTGTCAATATTTCTTTCCACAAGCTCAACTGCATTTCTGTAAATTACACTCATTTCTTCTTCATTCTGGTATTCACTAAAGAATGCAGATTCTTTACCCAGTACCTTCACATAAAGCTACAGCTGAGACTCGTGTGTCTATTCACAGTTAAATTTCTTCTGTAAGTGTGTAAACAACTTTCTTCTTTGCTTCGTTGACTCTGCTTTGGAGTGTCAAACCCTGGACCTATGGTACACAACAGTGCAAAAGTTTTCCGATGGACGAGGGGGTTGGAGAGGCAAGGGGAACAAAAGTCTATGCTCGATTAGTTTAGCCTAGTGAAAGCAAAGGTCAGGTTTACCTGCTAATCAGCACTGACAACATTCCCTCCACCGACCACAGGAGGCAGGTAACAATGAATGTAATAACGTATAATCCTGCCTTTAAGCAGTGTACCCAATAATAATAATAATGTTGATAATGATAATAACAATAATAAAATTAATAACAATAATAATAGTTTTCTATGTTTAATTGTATCAAACTATTCAAAATGAAATTATCTGTTTCTCACATATTTATCTATACATATATTGCACATTTATTGGTATAACTAATAGTATTCATTATCTATTTAAAATAAATAATTCACTGAAGAAAAGTGATTCACAAAATACATATCTCGTTCTGAAGCTTTTCTGTAAATAATAATAATAATAATAATAAAGGGCAGAAAGGGCAGACCTTCTGGCAAAAAAGGGCAACAAAATCTTACAGAAACCTAACAAAAATCTGTCCTATCATTCGGCAAAAATTATAATCCAAAGAAAGTTTCAGAAAGAACTGATGGAACACCTCACAACAGAAAGCAATGAGAAACCATGGGCAGCTATCCTACACAAGAAAAACTTGATACCTGAACACCCAAGACATGAAGCAGTAGCAAAATTCAGATTGATAACAGGTCATGACTATCTGGCTGCACATCTTCATAAAATTAAAATCTTTAAATCTCCAAACTGTATCCTGTGTCAAGATATCGATTCCATAATGAATAAAGACCGCCTTTCTGTCTGTCCGGCTCTCAAAACATCACCCACAAGAACAATAACTGAACTATACTGGGAAGCAAGAAAGCAAATGGAATATATCCAAGCTAACGGGCATTAGACTACTACTACTAATAATAATAATAATAATAATAATAATGATAATACTGCTACTGCTACTAAAAGCTGACCAGGATGACTTAGGTGCTGGCATTCTAATCCCGAGGTTGCGAGTTCAAGCCCTGTCTAGTTTGGTGACATTTAAAGAACTCTTTAAAGAACTCTTGTGTGAAACCTCCGACATGCCGGTGATGCTAACGTGATTTTATATTTGAACTGTCATTATCAAACAAAATAATTATTTTATGTATTTTGTTGGTCGTTAAAAGTTATATATATGTTTTTGATTTGGTGGCTATATTAATTGCAGTAGTATGTCCATATAAGCTGCCCCTGAGAACTGTAACAAAGGAAATGTATTTATTTTCGGAACAAGATACATTTAATTTTAAATTAATTATCGCTAACCTATGAAAGGTAGAAGAATTTTGTTCCAGATAAAACTACTACTTTTGAGTATTAGAAATGCATTTATAAAGAAGAGATGGAGATTAAAATGGTTGAGGTATGTGTGTGTGAGAGAGGGAGAGAGAGGAAATAATGTCATTAAAAAAAGGATTGATGAATACCTAAGTTGATACTGGAAGGTTGTATAAAACCACCTACGTTTCATGTGACAAAATTGTTTTTATTTTCCAGTGAGGCTTAAATTATACGGAAACTGAACTGTCCTGGCGCAATTAACTGATAAGAAACCCACCTCCCTTCCGGAGGTCAGTCTTGCACGCATCGTAATACATTTGCTCGCATCTGTACATGCTCAAACACAATGACCCATTTCAGTGGAGAGATGGCTGGTTTAGAGGATAACAGAAGGTTTATTAGATTTAAATCTTATTGCAGTATCTGAAGGAAATGGAAGAAAAAGAAATTCCGTGTCACTTTTTTTTTTTTTTTTTTTTTTTTTTTTTTTTTTTTTTTTTTTTTTAAGAAATATCATGAAGCACAAAACAGCATAAGTCATCGCAATGTACTTTGGTGGCATTCCACTGAGTGGAATTTCATAAGAATAATACAATAAATACATTTAAATATATACATTATGTGGCTCAAGTAATTTATATCATATATATTGTGTCTGTGTGTTCGTAGAATTAAAAGTCTTGTTTGCAGAGCCCGCCTTAGGTAGCGTGGTGGTAGCATGTCTGCCTCACGTTCAAGAGGTCCCGAGTTCGAATCTCGGTCAGGGTGAGTTATCTGGATAAGGTTTTTTCCGGGGTTTTCCCTTATCCTATAAGACGAATGTTGGGTAACTCTAAGCTCCATGGACCCCGGACTCATTTGAGCATCATTTCATCCATTCCACTCATCGTCCGATATGACTTAACGTTGGAGGACGTAATCTCAATAGTTAGTTCTTGTTTGCAGAAATTTAAAATGCTCTTTATTTCAGTAAAAAGACGCTTTGTACACCGCTTACAGCAGCAAAAATGACGTAGCATACACAATCGCAGTCTTTAAGGTCGTCTCGTTCTGAGCTACACGTAAACAAACGAAAGAAATCAGTGCGGTACGCTTCAAATGTCCACACACTGCCAATTACTGCACAACTACATACTAAATTAACAACTCACTAGCAACTGACTCCCTCTAACACTTTGCGTGCTTTTTATACCTCCAGTCATTGTCCTAGAATGTAATCGATCGTTCGATATCAATCGCGACGCAGCGAAAGAAAGACGGAACGATCTCTGTCTCTCTCTCTGTTGGCAAGCGTTTAGCGCTGCGCGCCACTAATCTGTCTCTACCCACGCGTAGCTCCGGCTTTTCAGTGGCTCCAACCAACAATGCGATCGGCGACATTATGAATAGATGTTGGGACGCATTTTCTTACATCGTAACTTAAACAGAAACCTTTGCTTCCATCATCAGCTGTATATTGACTGGTAGTGTTGAAGTCTTCAAACCTCTGCTTCCCAAAATTGACTAGTAATCTTTAGGTATCTGACATTCATTCACATTACAAGCTCTTTAAAATTAATTTACCTCATTTTTACTTCATTGCTTTTCATCTTTTCCTGCAGTTACCCACTTAGCAACGATTATTTCCTTTCCAAGCTGTAATATTTTAGAAAATCTACTAGTGCTTTCTTCACAGTGACCTCTATCTTAGAGCTTCAAATGATGTAACATTGCTATAAGTCCAGTGGAAGTAATGTCTGATATTTGTAGCATAGAATGCAAATACAGCAATCAATAGTGCATATACAAAGTATGTTGTACTCCTTTCTTCTTGAGCTAATTTCGCTCCCAAATGACCTAGCTGTCGAACGGCCCTAAAATTCCATACACTCACTCGAACTAAGTGCTTTCTGAACCAAACCCTGTATCTCAAAACTCTTTTATGAAAGAAAGGGTAATATTTCGAATCAAAATTTGTCATCATATGGTTAAAATGTTTATAAAATTGGTGTATATGCACATTATATTCCAGAGGTCCAGAGGTAGTCCTAGTCGGGCGGGGCTATCCCCGTCCGGGTGTCTTATGCCGCAGTACCTAGCCGCTTTGCGGCTTAACCTGCGAAATGAGCTAGTAGTTCCATGTTCTGCTGGGGTGTTTGAAATTATTGAATGTTTGGAATGGGTTGCCCCCTTTTGTCGTGGGCAGCTGCACTTAATCGTTCTCCCTTTTTGGGAGACACGTTTTAATGTTTTGCTCCGTTATGGCTACGGGTTGTGTAGCGCTTGGTCCTTCGGCGTAAAAATTGTTCCCAGAGACATCTGGGGTTTTCCTTGGGTTACCCAAGGGGTCCCAAGACGTCTCTCGGCAGTCTGAAGGACGGCAAGCGTCTTTGATCTCTCGGGTCATACCTTCCCAGGGAGTTCACTAAAGGGTTGGGGTGAATTTGGATTTTGTCGTACATTGATCGTGCCCTCTCGCGAATGACATCGACAATGTACGGGATCTGGGAGTGCTCATGTAGGATATGAGCCGGGAATCTCCAGCCTGTATCGTAGATGATGCGGAGTGCCTTGTTCTGCAGCGTCTGGAGCCCGACGAAAGTGGTATTAGCCACTGTTCCCCAGATCTCACAGCCGTACAGAATCATAGGCGGAATGATCGCCCGATACAGTTGGGGTTTGAGTCGGATCGGCATGGTTGATCTGAAAATAGGGTATAGGCTTCCGGAGTGCGACGTGCCCCAGCTGGCGCTTGCCCCTGACGTGCGGAACGCAAGTTAACTTACCGTCCAGCGTCACCCCGAGATACTTCGCCGTTTGCACCCATGGGATTCGACGGCGCCGTAAAACGAAGTTCTGCTGCAACCGGTTGGCAATGGTTTTCGCCAGGAGAATAGCAGAGCTCTTCTCCGGGTTAATTACCATTCGCCATTTTGCGCTCCATTCGCCAATGGCCCGGAGCTGGGTTTGGATTTGCCGGAAGCTGTACCGTGTTGCTGATCTTAGTTCAGTACTGTGGTCTATTATTTCAATGGTGGCCGAAGCATATTGCACTGGTAGTGTCAGTATAACCGTTATTATTACTAGGATTAACGTCGTTTAATAAATGAAACCAGTGGTTCTAATGATGCTCAATCAGATGCAATAGGTACTCCACCGATAGTGGTGACATTTTTCGCTGCACGTCTACTGGCATAAGCGCTACCTGCAGTGATAACGCTGAACTAATCACGTCCATCGAACTCGGAAGTTCAGCGGACTTTTTCCTCAAGCAATAATTGTCGAGCTGTTGTAAAATTTAGAAAAAAAAAAAATGACCGAACAACATATCAATTTAAGATACTTCTGCAGATGCCTGTAAGTTTTTAGACGCGCGAACTAAATCCACGGCGGCCCCCCCCCCCCTCCTTAGTGGTTATCGCTGTCAAACAAAACGCATCGAAATCAGAGAAAGAAAAAAAAAAAAACATTATTTAACAGCCGTACCACCATTTATTTTTCTTGTAAATGTCAGTTTAATTTTTACGAAGTTAAACTCCATTTTATATATATGTATGTATGTGTATATATATATATATATATATATATATATATATATATATATATATATATATATATATATATATACAGACCAGGAGCAGGGTTTCTCATTTACGAGTATTTTACCTTTACCACCGTGTCTACATATGATAATGCAGAAAACGGGCTTCTTAATAGAAAAGCCAAATTTATTCGTAATAGTTAAATAAACAAAAGATCAAATCGCACTGCTCATTCACTCAAGAGTTTTTATTTTTTCCCCAGCAGAAGTAAACATTTCTTTTAATCGGCCGCTGTACGAAGCAGATAACATAAATTGAGCCCGCCTAGGTAGTGTAGATTGTAGCGTGTCTGCAGCACGTTCAAGAGGTCCGGAGTTCGAATCTCGGTCAAGGTGAGTTACCTGAATAAGGTTTTTTTACGGGGTTTTCCCTTATCCTTCAAGACGAACGTCAGATAACTGTGAGATTCATGGACCCTGGACTCATTTGAGCATCATTTCACCCAGTTCATTCACCGTCCGATATGACTTAACGTTGGAGGACGTAAATTACAGCAACAAAAATTATAAATTGGTTTAATTTTAAATATGAAGACCGAAATGGTGGCTGTGGTTAAAAAAAATAATTTTATGCTCTCTTTACATTACCCACTTATAAGAGTTTCTCTGTCATTTCTCGAAATAGCACATTAATCTGTGTGAATACCTTAGGCACTACCGATTGCCAATGATAGGCGAGCCAGGAGCCAATCGGCACGGATTTCTCCAGTCCCTTCGCCGCACCACTCCCCGCTTAAGCATAGAGTCATTATGGAGAATAGTGTTATTTCGTGCCAGACTCGAAATGGCAGATATCCATAGAATAATAACATAATAGTGTTCAAACTGAGAACTTACGACTTCCTTCAGCTACTGTGATTTTCAGTTGATAAGCTAGACATTTCACTACATCTTGAACATGTAAGCGAGTATACAAATAATTTAAAATCGTACTTCTTCCCCATTCTAAGGTATTGCCATGTCACATGGCACCCCTGTGCCAGTTATAAAATAGGGAAGGTGAATTGGTGGGTGGGTGGGTGTCTGTTAATGATAGAGCAAGAACAGAACAAGTGAAAGGATAAGTAATACATTTCATACTTAAACCAGGTTAAGATTTTCAAAAATAAATTGAATATTACTATAAAATAATACTAAAAGATTGATGGCTTTACTAATGACTCGACTTTATCTTCTGTAATATGCAAATGTAAATCAAATCCATGGCGTAACAGACCAAAGTGGGCCAACCCTAATATCGGCCTCACGCCCGCATACGCAAGATACAGGTAGGCGATCATCCAACCAATTCGGAGAGATGTGGTCAGCATCTCGGCAGCCCTAGCTGAAAAGTCGGCTTTCTAGACCAGAGGTCAGTACTAGCGTAGCTCCTCAATTTCCTCGCGATGCTGAGTGGAAACCGGTCATATACCCGGAACTTATTCACACCCAGTGGTGTGTCATTTCTGGGCGCGTTCCGTGGCAGGGATCCAAAGCACAACGCTCTACGCCACGGCGCAGAACAATCTGCATATGAGGCACCTATTTTGTTATGCTTTTTATATTGTAAGGATGTGTTTTTGCAATAGCTTGCTAATGTATCAAGATTACCTAATGCATTACATTGATGTACATAAAATTATATGCAATCATAATAGGTCGTGTGCAAATAAAAATTTAGGATAAATATTTTAAGAGTGCTATTTGTTTTCTTATTGCATGCCCAGCATATACAAGGGCTTTCTTTTTTCTTTCTAAAATGGTTTTTTTTTTTTTTTTTTTTTTTTTTTTTTTTTGCACGGACCTCAAAGAGTTCATTGCCAATGAAACGTCAGTACTGAACTTTTGGGGGAATGCAATACCTTGTCTGTCTACTATGTAAATGGTAGATAAACTAAAATTGTGTAATATGGAAGTGCACGTTTATTGACTTATCTTGAGTTATCTTACTATGAGAAATGACCCACCAATTCGTCTTACTATTTTAGCTACATGTACAAGTTAGTATTGCAGGTAATATTAATTAGCACAAGATGGTTGTTGGTATTTGAAGACGCCATGTCTTTAAAACAATTGAAACGACAACTTTTGCGTACACATGGAATGCTAATTCATTCCAAGTAATTTTAGGAAACAAGAAGCATTCAGGTTATTCTGCTCGTAAGCAGTTATTTCACGTCAGAACTAGAGGAAAAACGTAGGAAGTTGCTGCCAGTGCGCTATCCGAGCCGATCTGTATAATCCTCTTACGGGTCTATATAAATTGGTCTCAAAGCCACCTGTGGCAGGTGGTAGAGAACAAATAGCGTGTAGCGTGTTCAAACAAAACACCATTTGTTCTGAAACAATACGTCACAGCAAACGCGAGAGTAAAAACACGTAACTCGAAATCGAAACAAGTGAGGTCGGTGACCAGAAATTTTCCGGATGAACATGTGTCGCAGATTCTTTACCGAAATGCAGGATGTATGAGTACAAAATATAGAGGGCATCCTTAATTTACTCTACTGAAGTTTAAACTTAAAAAAAGTATAACTTATGTTTATTTTATAAAGATGAAAACATACAATCGTAATTTAAATCTTTGTTATTGCAAGGCCTATAATTCCCTTTGACCGTCGATATTAACATTTTTGTATTTTTTTCTGGCAACTAATTGAAAGTAGAGTTGCATTGCATAACAAATTTTGATATCAAACGATATGTTTAGAAGGAGGCAGTTCAGAAAATGGGCCGTTCTGTGCATCACTTGGAAGCAAAAAGTCGAATAATATCAAAATTTAAATGTAGCATCTGCTAAAGATGCGATGCTTTCTTTTTATTTTAAATATTCCTACTCCAAACTACTTTTAACATCTAAATGTTTCGTTTTTCTCCAAAAAGGGCTGTTTTAGATTTTTTTCAAATTATGTTTAAGAGATTTGCGTGAATAATAAAATGTATCTTGAATTTCCTGAGACGAGCCCTTTATTCGAAAAGAATGTTGTGTAATAATTATGTATAAAATGTAAACAGTAAAAGAGTTGATACAAACTAGATCTGTTGAAAAATACACACAGGGTTTTTAATGCTGTTGTTTGTAGCATCAGTTACTTCCGAGATATTCGTTATTGTTGAAGTTTTTGTCATGTTTACATTTGTCATGTATACGTGCTGTACCATTCATTTGTTTCAAGCGATTTCCTGAAAAAAAATTATAGAATCTCAAGACGAACATATTCCGACTCCGTTTTAAAGAATTTATCTTGAACAATATTAAATACATAGAAAAATTTTCTTAAGAATATTTCATAGAAGCTGTATGAATCTCGTGTGCGCCTGTGCCCCTTTGAATAGCATAACCTAAAAAACGTAGAGCTGGTTAAATATCGAACTTAGTTTAGCATTTGCATCTTCCAAGGATGCGGCACGGAGACTTAAAAAGAAATCCCCTCATTCCAAACTACCCGTAAGTTTAAAACAAACGAAATTAATGCAGTGAAGAATTTGGAAATAGCCTTTGATTTCTTCGTTTTGAATGGCTTTTGTGTAACTGGTAAACCATAAGAGATAGACGAAATCCAATCGCATAAAAATGTAGGTCTGGTTAAAGCAAATTATTTTTTTTTATTTTTTACTTGACGATTTCTGAAATATTCCTGTTATTATTTTAAAGTATTTATCTCAAATGAAAAGCAGTTATTCTTTTCTCCCACCTTCCAGACCAGGCAAAGGTGTACACATAGCGAGCATCTGGCCGCGCCGTGGCTAAGTGGTTATACCGCTTGGCTCTCACCAAGGCGGCCCGGGTTCGATCCCAGGCGACCGCAAAGTGAGATTTGTGGCGGACAACAGGGCGCTGGGGCGGTTTTTCTCCGGGATCTCCGGTTTCCCCCGCTATCTCATTCCACCGGTGCTCCATCTTCATCTCATGTATCATCAGTGTCATCGCCTGCGGTGCCGTATGTAGTAAAAGCGGGCGTTAAACACTACACATCATCATCATAGCGAGCATCTCTTAAAAATTTTGGATATTGCTTAATTGTACTTCCCAATTTTTACTGTCCCTACAAGGAAACATGAATTAAAATCATTTCACAAAGTATTATCTCAACATAAGTAGTCAGTAGAATAAACTTTTGTAAAAATAGTTGAATGGCTGGAAAAAAATCATGTGAATGTAACAGTTCAAATTTTTCCTTTCTTTCTGTAGCTTTTAAGTACCAATGAAGGGATAATTTACTTAAAAGAAATAAATTTAACCGACTCGTCACATAAAGAAATGTTTAGATCAATGATAATAGTAATAGTAGTAATAATAATAAATTTAACTTTTGAATTTTTGAAAAATTTCGTAACCTGCCAATATCCAGAAAATAACTTATTGTATACGTGTTTCCAGCAGAAGCAATGTACTTATAAAAATAAATATTAATAGTTTTACAAGAGCGAAAAATAGAAAGAATAAAGATGTGAACATTAATAAAATATAAGTGGAGAAGTGTGAAGCACTTATTTCCATCGCTTCTAAGTGAAGTCAACAAAACTACTCTCATGGTAGTGGTGTACACCTAGCTTCCAAAATTCTGGCGATCATATTTTGCCTTCCTTTTAAAACTTCAGATGTTAATATGCAGTATTGTCTATTTTCGCGAATGTTCTTATAAACCATAAAAATCGGATGTGTTGCATTCACTTGACTTTCTCTGCTCTTGTGCAAACTATTTTTACAAACTCTTATTCTCTTAATCATATTTCTTTCTTGTTTGTGAAAGGGATGGAAGGGGAGAGCAAGAAGCGACATTCAGCTGTAAGCTGGTCGCTGCGATGACTTTGAAATTTCGTTCTCTGTGGTCAAGAGAGAGAGAGAAAAAAAAAACTAAGTTTCCATTTGAGGAAAGTGAAAGTATTGTTAAATTCAAATAACAAATGGTTTCCTCCACAAAAAAAAAATAAAGTATCAAACATAAATAGTGTTTTGATGTGATGTACATGTTTTGTGTAGTAAGATTTTGCCTATATCTTACATTTACGAGTCAACCAAAGCAAAGAAGACTTCCAAGGACATTTCCTTTAAATTCAAAATATACCTTTAATTTTTTATGAAAGATCTTATCGCATTTTTAATGAAATTATTGGTCAAGACACTTCCATATAACGGCTAGTTTGGGTCGTGATTTGTTTTTAAAAAATCTTTGTGTAGGTTCCTTGGAAGATGACCTGAAAAGCCAAGTTTGGTATTTAATCGACTCTTCATTTTTTAACTATGCGTAAACATGTTTTATTATTTAGGGGACCTGAAAAACATATTTCTACCAAATTGTCTGTCGAATAACTTCCTTTGCTTACTGTAAGTACGTAACGAGAGAGAGAGAGAGAGAGAGAGAGAGAGAGAGAGAGAGAGAGAGAGAGAGAGAGAGAGAGAGAGAGAGAGAGAGGGGGTAAAAAGAGATCTAGTATGTTACGTGATTTTGTATAAATTATTCTTACAAACACTTGTGCCTTTATCGTGTTTAATCGAGGTAAACATATGCAGAAATTGACTTATTGGTAATTTTCTTTTGTGTGGGGATAATATGATAAAACAAACACAAAACCTACATAAAAATGTAGTTTTACAGTGGATTGCTGCACACTGGTGTTTTTGGAAATGAAACACCTGATATTTTAGCAAATGAAGGATCTAAAATCAATTTAGTAGAAAAAAAGTAATCATATGAATCAATTAAACGTACTGTTAAAAGAAAAACAAATTATAATCAAAAGATAACACTTAAAAATCAACAGTCAAAATGGAAGAAAATTTTGAATGATCCATGAATAGTACCCGATTTAGCAAGAAAATGTTCTGTTCCTGCATTTCGACTGATCACGGAACATGATTCCAAATTGTTTATTTTGCTCCAAAGAGCACGATGGACATGGAATGTTTAAAAAATTGTGGATCCCTTGCAGCTTTTGAAATTCTGTCAAAATATTTGGAGGCAAGAAGGGGAAAGATTTCATTATTAACTCCTGAGTAATAGACACACACACACACTCACACACACACACACACACACACACACACACACACACACACACACACACACACACACACACACACACACACACACACACACACACACACACACACACACACACACACACACACACACACACACACACACACACACACACACACACACACACACACACACACACACACACACACACACACACACACACACACACACACACACACACACACACACACACACACACACACACACACACACACACACACACACACACACACACACACACACACACACACACACACACACACACACACACACACACACACACACACACACACACACACACACACACACACACACACACACACACACACACACACACACACACACACACACACACACACACACACACACACACACACACACACACACACACACACACACACACACACACACACACACACACACACACACACACACACACACACACACACACACACACACACACACACACACACACACACACACACACACACACACACACACACACACACACACACACACACACACACACACACACACACACACACACACACACACACACACACACACACACACACACACACACACACACACACACACACACACACACACACACACACACACACACATTCCATTCATCGTCCGATATGACTTTACGTTGGAGGACGTAAATTAAAAACACACACACGCACACACACACTTATGTGAAGTAATGTATTCTTTTTCCCAGAAAATTAAATATATACATTTCATTTGTCGTGAAAGTATCTTAAACATATATTATTAATCAAAATAATTAGAGCTATTTTTCAGAAAATCTATTTTTTGTATAAACATTCCATTTAAGCTTAATTTGGGGTGAAGGATTCTCTTGAATGTTTGGTATCGCATCCTTGGAAAACGCTGAACTTATATACCAAGTTATATATCTCATATAGATAAACACTCAACACATCTTTTTTAATGTTTTTTATTTTTTATTCAGAGGGTGTCAAAACATGTATTTCAGGTAAAATCTCCATATTGAATTATTGAGTTGAATATAATATTTGCCCTAAATATATATGTAACAGAGATGCTGGAGACATAACCTAAAATGACACTATTTCTGCCTTTATATTACTGAGAAGCATTTAGTGCACTTAGAGATCCTCCTACGTCTTTTTCTATATCTCTGCAACTAATTTAGTGTCTGAAGACTTCTGAAGCCTTCAGTTTGTTTATTTTAATGAACAAAACAACTTTTTACGATTTAAGTCCCTATATGAAAACATACTTTAAAACTTTGAACAGTTATTAAAACTAAAGCAGATCTATAGCATTTTTAACAATAAGATCCATGTTTATGAATTTTGAACTTTTTTTTCAGATGAATATTAATGATGCCACACTTGACGTCTTTTCTTAACCAAGTCATTTCATGTTATAAAGGTGGTCTTAGTGTTCGCGATTTTGCTTTTACTGGTGGTACATTTCAAATAGTTATAATACATCCAAGTTATGCTTAATTATCTGTCATAACTGGGAGAATATGACAAGACAATATAAACATTCTACGGGGCTGTTCTCTGCCAATCAGATGGCGAAAAAAACGCGACACATTTGGTGTCCCCCCCCCCCACTCTCTCCTCCCGCTGATATTTCTGTCAGTATAATTCCAACAGATACCAATTAGGTTCCCCCTGTGACACATCATCATCTGACAGCTAGAAAAGGTAAGTCAACAAGACAATGTTATATATATCTTTCAGACTTGATCGTAGTTTAAAAATATACGTACGTGGTAAATGAAATAACATTCAAAAATTTGCATGGCATGTGAAGTAAGTTTTTAAAAGTAATTTCCAAATTAATGCAACATTACACGTAAACATTGTATAATCCAACCACTAATTAAAGTATACTTCGATAACTTTTGAATTAAACAATACTTCGTTGGCACAAACGGTCCCTTTAAAAAGCTCAACAATTGGTTAGCACGACTTTGTTTTTAACGGTCAACAAGCTTTTGAAAATATGTACACTTTTTATTCCAAGAAGATGAAATATGAACACAAATGTTTATTGCAGTATACTTGGGACACTAATAATTTTTAAGATTGTTGTAACTATTTCGTAAGAAGGAGATAATTCAAATTATAACAACAAAATTAACACACAAAAATTACAGCTGAAATAGAAGCATATATATTAATAATTTGATAACAAAGGTATAATAAATTAATACTTCCAGATAGTATTATAGATATATAACTCATTTAGCAATGTAAGTACGTAATTAAAATGGAATGTACATTCTCAAGCATTTCTCTACACGTTTTTGTTTATTTTCTCTATGGCTATAAACGTTTCAACAAAAGAAAGTCTCATTTGGTATACATTTCGTGGTAGGTACATAGGAATAAAGGGGACTGAAGCGATAGTTAGAAGTTCAAAAGCAATTTCGCTATATCTTGGCTTTGAAATCCCATACTGTTTCCGCCCGTCTTGGTAGCGTAGATGGTAGCATGTCTGCCTCACATTCAAGAGGTACCGAGTTTGAATCTCGGTCAGGGCGAGTTACCTGGATAGGTTTTTTCCGGGGTTTTCCCTTATCCTGAAAGACGAATGTCGGGTAACTCTAAGCTCCATGGACCCCGGATACATTTGAGCATCATTTCACCCATTTCATTCATCGTCCGATATGACTTAACGTTGGGGGACGTAACAAAAATGCTGTTTCCATTACTTCGCGAAGAATAACTGATGATGACAGCCTTAAAAATGACAGAGGTGTTTAAAAGTTTTTTTTTTTTTTTTTTTTTTTTTTTTTTTTTTTTTTTTTTTTTTTTTTTTTACAAAAACGGATATCTCGTAAATGGTAAATTCTATAAAGAAATTTAAAGTACTAAATTTAGTTTCAGTGAGATCTCGGGTTTTGTAAAGTTTTTGTTAATCGTCTGAGGTTTATACATTAAATAAAATTCATTCGTGATAAGGACTTCACGGGCTAGTCTAAGATATTTGAAACTATGCTTATTTGTCATGCAAATATTTTAAACATCTATTTAAAATTACCTATAAATTATTAATAATTTTTAGAAAATATAATAATAACATTGTTAATATGAAGAGTGGCATTTAACAGACATTCCGCAATTTGTTTTTTTAATTTACATCCTTCTGTGTTAAGTCATATCGGATGATGAATGAAATTAGTGAGATGATGCTCAAATGAACCCAGGGTCCTTAGAGCTTAGAGTTACCCGACATTCATCTTTCAAGATAAGGGAACTACGGAAAAAAAAACCTTATCCAAGTAACACAACCTGACCGATAGTCTAACTCGGGAGCTCTTGAACGTGAGGCAGACACGCTACCACTACGCTAGAGTGGCGGGCATATTGCCAGATAGTTCAAGATATCTCACTTTTAACTAAATAAGTTAAATAGGTGGTATTCAAATATGTTTTATCTCTGATAAAACAATAAATAACGAAAAATTTGTGATGTGAAATGTAGTTTAAGGTAAGGGACTTTCCTGTTGTATCATCAGAAGACGAACTTAACAGACAAATTTGGTATTTAACCCACTTTTCGTTTTTGAGTTAAGCTGTTCTCCCCCCCCCCCTCTCTCTCACTCACACACAAACAAATCCACCTCTATAGCTTGGTGGTAGCGTGTCTGCCTCACGTACAAGAGGTCCCGAGTTCGAATCTCAGCCACGGTGAGTTATCTGGATATCTTTTATCTTATCCTAGAGTTTTCCCCTATTCTGATAGACGAATGTCTGGTAGTCCTAAAGTCTAATGGATCCTGGACTCATTTGAACATGTTTTCACTCATCGTACGGTATGACTTAACGTTGTAGGTTTTCCCTTACTCTGAAAGATGAATGTCTGGTAACTCTAAGCTTTATGGACCCTGGACTCATTTGAACATAATTTCCTTCATCGTTCGATATGATAACGTTGAAGGTTCCCCCCCCCTTTTTTTGAAAGATGAATGCCTAGTAACTCCAAGTTCTATGTACCCTGGACTCATTTGAGCTTCATTTCATTCATTATCCGATATGACAACGTTGAAGGTTTTCCCTTATTCTGAAAGTCTTGTAACTTTAAGCTCTATTGACCCTGGGCACATTTGAGCATCATTTCACTCATCGTCCGATATGACAACGTTGAAGGTTTTCCCTTATTCTGAAAGTCTTGAACTTTAAGCTCTATTGACCCTGGGCACATTTGAGCATCATTTCACTCATCATCCGATATGACAACGTTGAAGGTTTTCCCTTTTTCTGAAATATGAATGCCTAGTAACTCTAATCTCTATGTACCCTGGACTCATTTGAACTTCATTTCATTCATCATCCGATATGACAACGTTGGAGGTTTTCGCTTATCCTGAAAGATGAATGTCTGGTAACTCTAAGCTCTATGGACCCTGGTCACATTTGATCATCATTTCACTCATCGTCCGATATGACAGCGTTGTAGGTTTTCCCTTATTCTGAAAGATGAATGTCTCGTAAGTCTAAGCTCTATGGACCCTGGGCACATTTGAGCACCATTTCGCTGATTTTACGTTGAAGGTTTTCCCTTAATCTGAAAGATGAATGAATGTTTGGTAACTCTAAGCTCTATGGAACCTGGGCACATTTGAGCATCATTTCACTCATCGTCCGATATGTCTTAAGTTGAAGGTTTTCCCCTATTCTGAAAGATGAATGTCTTGTAACTCTAAGCTCTATGGACCCTGGGCACATTTGAGCGCCATTCCGCTCATCGTCCGATATGACTTGAAGGTTTTCCCTTATTCCGAAAGATGAATGTCTTGTAACTGTAAACTCTATTGACCCTGGACACTTTGAGTATCATTTCACTCATCGTCCGATATGAATTTACGTTGAAGGTTTTACTTTATTCTGAAATATGAATGAATGTTTGGTAACTCTAAGCTCTATGGAATCCGGGCACATTTGAGCATAATTTCACTCATCGTCCGATATGTCTTAACGTTGAAGGTTTGTCCCCTATTCTGAAAGATGAATGTCTTGTGACTCTAAGCTCTATGGTCCCTGGGCACATTTGAGAAACATCTCGCTCACCGTCCGATATGACTTAACGTTGCAGGTTTTCCCTTATTCTGAAAGATAAATGTCTCGCAACTCTATGCTCTGTGGACCCTGGGCACATTTGATCATCATTTCACTCATCGTCCGATATGACAGCGTTGTAGGTTTTCCCTTTTTCTGAAAGATGAATGCCTAGAAACTCTAAGCTCTATGTACCCTGGACTCATTTGAGCTTCATTTCATTCATCATCCGATATGAAACGTTGGAGGTTTTCCCTTATTCTGAAAGATGAATGTCTGGTAACTCTGAGCTCTATGGACCCTGGGCACAGTTGAGCACCATTTCGCTGACTTGATGTTGAAGGTTTTCCCTTAATCTGAAAGATGAATGAATATTTGGTAACTCTAAGCTCTATGGAACCTGGGCACATTTGAGCGCCATTCCGCTCATCGTCCGATATGACTTGAAGGTTTTCCCTTATTCTGAAAGATGAATGAATGTTTGGTAACTCTAAGCTCTATGGAACCTGGGCACATTTGAGCATCATTTCATTCATCGTCCGATGACAACGTTGTAGGTTTTCACATATTCTGAAAGATAAATGTCTGGTAACTCTAAGCTCTATGGAACCTGTGCACATTTGAGCATCATTTCACCCATTTCATTCTTCTGAGAACGTTAATTGAAATAAGCGCGCGCACACGCACACACATATTTGGTCATATGTAAAAGTAGATTTCTTTTAACTTTCTCTGGTACGTAGAAAAGTATCGCATTCCATTCGAGAATTCTATATTGAAATTTCACTGGATATACGTTTGGGACCCCTTAATCTGAATAAGGCAGTTTTTCAAAATTCTGCGCGTACGAGTGTGAACTGCAGGACACAAAAACGAAAATGTGGTTAAATACCAAGTTTGGTATTCCAAAGATGCGACACGAAGATTTTCGAGAAAGTCCCCCCTCCCGTACTACTCTTTGCATGACAATTTTGAGTAATATAAGTATTATATGTTTAAGAAAAGTTTATGACAATTGTAAATACTTTTGGGCAGATCTCGTTAGAACATACACTTTATGGGATTTATTTTTGTGAAGTGAATTATTTTGGAGACATTCCTTGCTATTTGAATAAATTTTACTTGTATAATACTTCTACTTTTCTAAAATGTAAAATCGAAATTCATTTGTTTGTCTCATAGTCACACAAAGAAAACGGAATTTCACGTAGTAACCAGATTTAAAATGTTTGATTATCGGTTAAAACCTACTGTCATTCCTATATTCAACTTGTACCTAAAAGAAAATTAAGAGTAAGATAATATTTACAAATGTGTATCTGGCTTAACAAGAAGTAGAACCGAGCGGGATGGCACAGGCGGTTTCGTCTGTAGGCCGAGGTTCCATTCCCCTGGACGACTTATCTGACCCATGGGATTTTTCGGAGGTTTTCCCGGGTCGACAGGCGAATGCTGAATAGGTTCATTACTTTCCCCGTATTTTCTATCCTTCATTTCATATCCATTATCATTTCATATCATCTCTCATCTGGTGGTCTCTTTCATGGTAGAAGCGTCGGTAAGTGTCTCGGCGCTGCATGGCAGGGTGATATGCTCTAAATGAATTACTTCCTCCTCCGTTAGGACGGTTGCTGGTCTCCGAACCGGCTGCTGGGACTGCTTCCGAACCACAATAGAGGAGAATGACCGCTGTCCTGTCCTATTAGGGAGGTCTCCATCTAAGTAAAAATGCAGGGTCCGTGCCCTCTGCACTGTAGTGACTCCGTTAGATGTCCTTGTTGTTCTCTCGTCTAATCCTTCTTCCCAGGGATGTTCTACTTGGAGGCATAGGTACAATGGATCAAAACTGGTCGTAGTGTCGTAGTAATCCTAATCCCAAGGCAACGTTATATGGACGGAGGTGCACCACAGTCACCAGGTTCTTTTGTATTTGTCTCTTGAAGGAGGCGGGGCTCCGGTAGGCTGAGAGGAGACAGGCCGACCGATGCAGGAGCCCCGAAGGGCTGGTCCCATGTACAAACTAATACTCCACGATGACGTCTAGTAGCTGCCCTCTCCGGAGCCAAACACCACGCCCCTGTGCAACGAAGGTTCAGAGAGCAAATTCTCTGCCATGCAGCCCTCGAGACACCTGTCTAAGCCGGTTAGTCCTGAATGGACCAAGCGAATGAAGGCTGAAATGAAATGAGAATGAAGGGAGACGAAAGTCGAGCAGATTCTGTAGCTTCGACACTTCGATTAAAAGCAAAAGGCAGCTGTCGAAAATGTTCTTTGTTGTTGATTGACAATCCATTTTGTGGACCTGAAAAGAACAAATATAATACAGGTTGTTTCAAAACGACACCAAACGATTATAGCCGTTGCGTAGTTTATAACTTAACTAGTCCGAATTTCGGTGTGGCAGCTTCGAAATTCTGTTAGATATAATTTTATTACATTATTTTGTGATTAGGCAGCGCAAGAGCCACTGGTGTGCGAATCTCAAAAGTTGTTATTGGAACGCACTGGCCACGAAAACAAAAACATTACTCCTTGCTCTTTATCAATGACCCTAGCCTGCATTTCAGGTAATGGGGCAAAGGGCAGTTACTTGTGGAAAAAGTGGACTAATAACTCGGACATTTGCATGGTTGCTCTTCAGTGTAAAACTACACATGCCGTCCTAACAAGGAGGATTTTGCGCGTACTTAGATAGCAAATCCAAGCAATATGGAGCGCTATATGAACACCGAAATGACGGATATGGTTTTGATGGTTGGAAGTGCTGAAGGGAGTTCAACGAACGCACAATTAATTTAGTTTCATTAAAAATATGAATTGTAAAAATAGTTAACATCAATGATAATATTTATTTAACTTCAGAGCATTTTGTTATGATCTTAATTGTACAATACTTTCAATCACTTACTATAAATATCAACAGCTTCCTTTTCAGTTACAAATGCCTTATTTAGTGTTATCGAACACGTGAGATAAAATGTTCGTCTCATTGTATAAACCATTTAGTTTTGGTTAATTAATCTACAATTCTTTGATGTTGTTTTCTATTCTGTTTATCATTTAATGCTTCCATCATCAACCTCACTAACATTAACTTCTCTCTAGAAGGTATAAGTTGCATATGTCCACCAGTTTATTTGCCATCATGGACTGCTATAACGTATTTTTGTAACACGTTTAACACCCATAAGCAATAATTAAGCAATAGCCTCTTTATTGCGGTTTCATAAGCCAAAGAAAACTTTAATACTAGCAAGCTACTTGCGGAGTATGCCGGTATGGTTACAGTTACAGCACGCGGCACGGCGTGTGACCTATACCTGCGAACTCCGACAGCGTGAGGCACGTGTCTTTGTTCCTTTCAATGCCTAATCCACACTCATTCTGAAGCATTTTTACGCGGCTCTATTGGCGGTAAAACGATCTATATGTGTCAAACAGAAGCTGAGCAACTACTTCTGTATGTTCGTTCATTGTCGTTTTGAAACATCCTGTATAAGCATAGGTATGAACGCTAAATACATTAATTTGCAGAGTACATAATTCTGAATTGAATGACCTAAAATGCATTGCAAAAACATTTTATTTTGCATGCAAAACTTCCACTTGCCGGGGACTTAGGTGTCAACACATTAATGAAATACAAAGTGTTGCTTAGGAAGTTAGGTCGGAAACCCTCAAAATAAGTAAAGCTTTGTAGGAATTTTGATGTATCTAAAGTGTGAACCGATAAATAAGCATGTTCGACAAAAATAACAGTTGAGTTGGTGATGCAGATGGAGTCGTGTGCATGCGGCTCAGATTGTGAAGCGCGGACCATGAGAGTACCAGCAGAAGAAAGGGCCGGGGACGGCGTCGCGACGCTAGAGGACCATGCTGTGTCTATACAAGCTATGCCCAACGTCACTTGGCGACTCAATTCTTCACAGCTTGAGAGAGGTGAGGTTCAGGTGATTTGAAAATGACTCTTAGAAATGTTAGACGCTGCATGCTTTGGTGGTTGGTTTTCAGACTGTGTGTGCCTTGTAGCTTCTTCTTCTTCTTCTTCTTCTTCTTCTTCTTCTTCTTCTTCTTCTTCTTCTTCTTCTTCTTCTTCTTCTTCTTCTTCTTCTTCTTCTTCTTCTTCTTCTTCTTCTTCTTCTTCTTCTTCTTCTTCTTCTTCTTCTTCTTCTTCTTCTTCTTCTTCTTCTTCTTCTTCTTCTTCTTCTTCTTCTTCTTCTTCTTCTTCTTCTTCTTCTTCTTCTTCTTCTTCTTCTTCTTCTTCTTCTTCTTCTTCTTCTTCTTCTTCTTCTTCTTCTTCTTCTTCTTCTTCTTCTTCTTCTTCTTCTTCTTCTTCTTCTTCTTCTTCTTATTATTATTATTATTATTATTATTATTATTATTATTCAATGCACTAAAAGAAAATGAATTTTTCACATTGCACAGCAAAAATGGGTAAGCTTCCTGAAAAAAAAAATTCCCTTTCCTTGAGAAATATAGCTGCTTCTTCTATAGCTTCTTCTTCTTCTTCTTCTTCTTCTTCTTCTTCTTCTTCTTCTTCTTCTTCTTCTTCTTCTTCTTCTTCTTCTTCTTCTTCTTCTTCTTCTTCTTCTTCTTCTTCTTCTTCTTCTTCTTCTTCTTCTTCTTCTTCTTCTTCTTCTTCTTCTTCTTCTTCTTCTTCTTCTTCTTCTTCTTCTTCTTCTTCTTCTTCTTCTTCTTCTTCTTCTTCTTCTTCTTCTTCTTCTTCTTCTTCTTCTTCTTCTTCTTCTTCTTCTTCTTCTTCTTCTTCTTCTTCTTCTTCTTCTTCTTCTTCTTCTTCTTCTTCTTCTTCTTCTTCTTCTTCTTCTTCTTCTTCTTCTTCTTCTTCTTCTTCTTCTTCTTCTTCTTCTTCTTCTTCTTCTTCTTCTTCTTCTTCTTCTTCTTCTTCTTCTTCTTCTTCTTCTTCTTCTTCTTCTATGGATTAGGCAATTGGCCTATTCCGGAATCATTTGCATCTTAACATTGAACTGGACTGAACTAGTTGGGGATTCGTCTCGGAGGTCCAAACTTGGTCTATTGTATTTATGCCCAAGTGGCGCACTCTCGGGAGGAAGGATGAAGTGAGAGGAGACAGAGGACGACCATACTAAGGAGTCACTACAGTATAGAGGGCACGTTCCCTACACTTTACCAGTTGGAAACTCCCCGATAGGCCAGTACAACTGTCATCCCACCCTAACCGGAGACTGTCCTATCGGAGGAGGAAGGTTCGCTCAGAGCGTATCATCATGCCATGCGACGCCGAGGCACCCGCCGACACTTATACTGCACCACGTAGGTCGGTCAGGGGAATCGAACCCAGGTCTCCCGAATGCGGGCCACAGACGAAACCACCTGGATCATCCCGCTCGGTTATTTATTACTAAAGTACTGTTATTCATACATTCATTTAGAATGTTTTATATTAATATGCTCATTCAATTAGTCGCAATTTTTTTCACATATAAGCATTCTCAGTTCTGGTGTGTGAGCTGAATAACTATGATCACTAGAAGAACAATGGAATATCAGTCTTGTCAGTTTCTTTGCTTTTTGTTTGTAATTCAGATACTGATTTTGATGTATTCGCATCATCTAGTTCTGCTTACGGAAAAGGTTTACGTTATAAGATTTTTCTTCGAAGAATTCAAATTTGCTGCAACGTGGCTAAGTGGTTAGACCGCTTGGCTCTTACCAAAGCGATCCGGGTTCGATCCCAGGCGACCGCAAAGTGAGATCCGTGGTGGACAACACAGCGCTGGGGTGGGTTTTCTCCGGGTCCCCCGGTTTCCTCGCCTGCATTCCATCAGTTGCTCCATCGTCATCTTTCGTATCATTTCATCTCGCCCTCATTCTGTCATCCACTTCCCTCACTCTGGTACCAAATATCGAGCTGATCACCCATCCTGGATTCTCTCTCTCACTGATCCAGAGATTCCGTTCCTCAACCCGCATAAGGTTTAGGAAGAACAAGATTACCCTTACAAAACGTAGTGGTATAAAAGGGCAGTTGAAGAAGAATTCAAATTTTTAAATTGAGTAACAGTTTTGAACACTCATTCAAAAATGAGTTAAAGTAATGTTATTAATCGGATATGTTACATGCACATGCCTTTCTTTATTCACTCTTCCACAAAAAGAAGTTTTTTTTTTTTTTTTTTTTTTTTTTAAATTTACGTCCTCCAACAGTCATATCGGAAGATGAATGAAATGGGTGAAATGATGCTCAATGCGTCCGGGTTCCATGGAGCTTAGAGTTACCCGAAATTCGTCTTTCAGGATAAGGGAAAACCCCGGAAGAAACCTCATCCAGGTAACTCACCCTGACCGAGATTCGAACTCGGGACCTCTTGAACATGAGGCAGACATGCTACCATCTACGCTACCGAGGCGGGCAAAGTAGCTTTATGAAATCATATTTTCTCTTCGGAGATAAATACGTGTATACAGGGTGTCTCACCTTACTCTGCGACCTAAAATATCTCCGAAATGAAACAAAATATGAAAATTCCAATTGGCCAGGAATGTACTTATGTCAGGGGCTTACACAATGAGAAGGTATGCACAATCCATAAACGTAAACAAATAACACTTCCAACACCAAGTTGCTTTTTTTTTTATGGAACATGTAAGTTTATTCTAGCAAAATGACAACTAGAGCTACAGTTAATGATAACATTTGGTTCCGTTTTTCTAAACACCTTTACTAGGGCCTATAGCCCTCCGAAACTTCATTGTTCTGCATTACATTCAGCATGAAAATGCCCCCATAAATCACCAGCTTGAAATCCACAACGTCTCTGGAAACTAGTGCATAATGTGCGGGACATCCATCATGCTGGAACCACATTGATAGACGCGTTTTCAGTCCCACATCATCCATGAGAAGGGGTAGAATGTGTTGCAAAAATGATGCATATCACTGTCCGTTTAATGTTCTCTGATAAAAACAAGGACCTAAAATTCGGTTACCAATGATTTTCAAATAAGTGGATAGGACGGGAGGTCCTGTGTGATGGCCAGCTCGGTCACCAGACTTGACGCCATTAGACTTCTTTCTCTGGGACACAGTGAAAGATAGACTGTATCAAGAACCGCCAACGACAGTACAGTCGCCCTGTTCGAACGGTTACCATAGATTTATCTTATTAATAGATACCTCTCAGATAACGCACTGATTACTCCACGTGGAGTGAACATGTCATTTGTGATTTCTGCGAATTCCATTGGCTGAAGTGGTGCTTTCATTGGTGCTTAGCACACGAACGGGAGGCGCGTCAGTACTCCTCTTTTTCTTACAAGAATAATCAGTGCGTTATCTGAGAGGTTTCTGTTAACAAAGATAAATCCATGGTAACCGTTCCAGCCGGGCGACTGTACAGGATATCCAACATCGTATTATTACGGTGTGTATGGCAATGTCTGTAGAAACACTGCAATCCGTGTAACACTTTCTTGTTACCAGATTCCAAAAGTATATTGATACAATCGAAGGGCACATCGAACATTTGTTGAAGTAGAGTTTGTCAAGTCAACGCGAGTGCAGTTGCCGCTCATAGGAAACGGACCCTACCGTCCACTAATGACCGTCATAAATCTGTCTCCACACTTCAGAAAAAGAACACTGTCGTTGAGGACCAATAGCAACCCTGATTTTCTGGAAATGACAATCGCATGTTTACTCCACGTGGAGTCTCAGTTGCCAAAGTTCCAATTTCCAGTTGATCTGTTTCATTCGTTACTGGAAAACCCTAAAAAAAAAAGTTATAACGGGAACTCTTTCTAGGCAAATTCAAGCGCTTGTTTTGAACACATATATGCTGAAAAATAATCTTGGTAAGGGGTCATGCAATGAACCTGATAAATTCTGGGTATTCACCGAAATATAGTAAGAACAATTGTGGCGAAAGGAATACCAAAGACGCCGATCAAGTGTGAAAACAAAAGGGAACGTTTCTCTAACGTTTCTATAATTTCACTTGCGATTTAATTCGCCGAGAAATTTATAGATTCTATGCAAAAGGCAGAGCGCCCACATTAGATGAATTGGTTGCACATTTGCAAGAAATTTGTGATTTTCCTTATGTGCACTGCATTTCTGCGCGGCCTCCTAAAGGAGCTGGGTTTCAAATACCGCACTTTGAATCAGATAAGGTTTATTATGGAATCCAGTAGAATTGTAGCTTGTATATTTGTCAAAACTAAGGAAGTTTCGTAGTAATTGACATAAGATGATTTATTTAGACGAAACCTCATACGATACCCATGACGTATTGAGAAAGGTGGCAACCTTGCAGAAAGGTCTGGGAGAAGAAGGGCCGGTGTCGTAAAAGGATTATAAGGGTTCGTTAAAAGAGCCGAACTGCACTCGCGTTAACTAAACAGAATTTAACAGGGTTCCGCCGGGCAAGACACGACTGGTGATTTGTAGGCGTATTTTCCATGCCGGATGTAATGCAGAACATTGAAGTTTCGGAACACTATAGGCCACTAATAAATGTGTTAAGAAAAGCTGAACCAATTGTGTTACCATTAATTGTAGTTCTAGTTGTCATTTTGCTAGAATAAATATACATGTTTCATTTAAAAAACGCAACTTTGTATTGGAAGTGTTATTTGTTTACTTCTGTGGATTGTGCATGCCTTCTCATTTGTGAGCCCCTGACATAGGTACATTCCTAGCCAATTGGAATTTTCATATTTTGTTTCATTTCGGAGATGTCGCAAAGTTAGATGGGACACCTTGTATACAGAAGTGCCCGCCTCGGTAGCGTGGATGGCGGCGTGTCTGCCTCGCGTTCAGGAGGTCCCGAGTTCGAATCTCGGTCAGGATGAGTTACCTGGGTAAGGTTTTTCCGGGGTTTTCCCTTATCCTTAAAGACGAATGTCGGGTAATTCTAAACTCCATGGACCCTGGACTCATTTGAACATCATTTCACCCGGTTCATTCACCGTCCGATATGACTTAACGTTGGAGGACGTAAATTACAAAAAAAAAAAAAAAAAGTATACAGAAGTTGTTTCATTATAGGTATATAACGTCCTGAATACAAATGGAATTCAGAATACTGAAACTAGCCAGATTTGCAAAAGCCGATTGCTGTAATGAATTCAGAGTTCTGTATTACTTTCATTAAATTACAAGAAACAAACGAATTTCGAAAGTATACACTGTACTGGCACCATCCTTAGTTTATATGGCGATGCAAACAAAAGCACGTGTACGTGTGCGACATCATTGGCTTTTTAGCATTGTAACTTTCTACGGATGAAACACATAGTTTGCCTATCATTTTTAAATACTTTACATCTAATAAAAAATATATAAACACCGTCACATTATTACAAAAGAATCAAACAGTAATTAATTGGTGTTTTATTTGGTATATGTAAGCGTAATTTTTATGTATTAATTAGAGTGCATGATGTGCTTGCGTAGTTTTAAAGCAGAATGAAGTAGGAGAATCAGTTTACAACAATATTGCTTCCGTCCAATATCTAAACATCACAGAGGGAAACCGTTAAAAAGTGGTAAAAACCAAATATATTGAACGTGTTCAAGTTCTTCTCGGGAAGCAAACCAGGTGAAAAGACGATTAGAAATCGACGTTTCGGGAGCGTACATCTCTTCCATCATCAGAATGTTTATTAAATGTTATAACCACAAATGAATCACTGGATATAACACAAATATAAACAAAGACAAAACACTATCAATATTTGCATTTACTGTTTTCAGTAAATTAGATGCCAGGTCAGAATATGGCGTGAGTATAGGAATTAATTGGGTCAAAGAAACGTAACTACTTAACTTGATTATCAATACACTGGCCCACAGAACTTTGTATATCTCTGATCCCAACCACTTAAAACAGAAATTACAGCACCTGAGACTCACTTTCCGTCAAAACGGCTACTCCGAACATGACGTTAAAACCCCGATCACCAGAGCTAAGAAAGGCAAACCTGTAATACAGCAAGCGTCAGATAAGCCTACCGCTACAGCCTGCATCACGTTTACCGGCAACCTATCTGGTAGAATCAGCAGAATGCTAGCCAAATACAACATCAGGATCACCCACAAGCCACCTCCGAAGATTACATATCTGTTGAGACCAGTGAAAGACAAACTGGACTTCCAAGTTCCGGGAGTGTACCGCATTCCCTGTGAATGTGGGAATATAGGACAAATCGGAAGGACCATTGCTACCAGAATGAACGAACATGAACGGAGCATTCGTTTAATGTAACCGGAGAAGTCTGGACTGACAGAGCATTGTTTTGATAGCGACCATAGAGCTAACTTTCGGGAGACGACCATCTTGGCAATATGTAACAGTTAATGGGGGCGGAGAGTTAAGGAGGCCATTTCCTCCGAGAGGTGCACGCTTAATCGTGGTGCTGGATTTCAGTTCAGCTGCTCTTGGAAACCGGCCTTAAAATGGAAATCCGTCGACTTAAGAAGCACGGATCTATACATCTTGCTAATCAAGTTAAGTAGTTACGTTTCTTTGACCCAATTAATTTTCTGTACTCACGCCATCTCCTGACCTGGCATTTAATTTACTGAAAATAGTCTTTTGTTCAGTAATGCGAATATTGATAGTGTTTTGTTGTTTATATTTGTGTTATAGCCAGAAATTCATTTGTGGTTATAACATTTAATAAATATCCTGATGATGAGAGAGATGTATGCTCCCGAAACGTCGATTTCTAATCGTCTTTTCCCTGGCTTGTTTCCCGAGAAGAACTTCAACATATTCGTCGCCAGTAAAGCTTCAGGTCTTAAAATATATTGTATGTGGTTTGCAAATTGTGTGAAAAATACCGGACTATGGAGGACGTTGTTAATTTGTCAGCAGAATATATCGGTGTTTTAGGGCCAAGTATTAATGCCGCTCAAAGTGAGATTGTGCAAACGGGTCGGCTTTCCTCTCCAGGAAAACATCGAAGAAGAAAGAAGCCAGTTGTGGAAGGTGAATGTAATGAATTTGTTTAAAGTGCTATTCGTCGCAAGGTTCATAGCTTCGTTCAAAGAGACGAGCCACCATAATGTGCTTCAAACAGTAAACAATAATCCCGATTTTCCGTGCTTCCAAACCATTCCATATCACAAATGTGATACCGAAATTAAGGGATGCGATGTATAAAGAATCGTAATGGATTTCAAAGAAGTCTTGTATGTTTGTTACGACACGAACAGGTGCAGTTGGTAGAGTTGTTTAACAAAAGACACGGGAGAAAAAGGGTTTTCTTAGTGAGAATCCTGAATGGATAGCACTTGACTTTGTTTGTAAAGGTATTCTACGGACCCTTCTTAATGGCATGACAAAATAGTCACAAAGGGAATCTTTGGTTGAATAATGGGCTTCCAGAAAGTGAAAGCTATACACCCACGCGCATCTGTGGAGGACAGTTCGTGGCTGGCAAGCCATTAAGAAAGTTCTCTGGTTCTGTCTTGGTCGAGGGCAGACCAGAAGTGATGAGAGAAGATATTTGTCGGTTCGTATGTACGTGAAGAACGAATTAAGTTTATCGACTAATAAGCATTCTACCTTCAGTCTCTCTAAACAGTGATATATTGGTAACCCTTGGTCGGCAACTTCGAGTTTAATGCAATAATAAAGGAAGCAGTCATTAAACCAGTTTGAAACGGGCATTCCAGTCTCATTAAACTATTCCTCATCCATACCCACGCATACCCTGAGATTAACCTCATTGCTTTACCCTGAGCTAAACACTATTTGTTTCAAACTGTCCCGTTAAAGTGGAACTATTTACTCGCCAATATAATTGCTTCAAATGACTGTTTTAATTAATACAAATAATAGTTGATGTGACGTCAGTAGCACGTGTGACGTCACTCCCCCACTCCTCCAGCTCTGGTATAAGTGAATGTGAAGTGTGAATCTCTGCCTCTTTTTGTGCAGGTCTTGGACCTAACAGGATGGAATGCCCTGACGGTGAAAGGTAATGGTCCGATTTTTTGGGGGTGGAAAACAGGAATAAAGGTATAGGAAAAACCAACAACAGGGTATGTGGGTATCTGGGCAGGAAGAAGGATGGGGCATGGGAGGGATGTTGTTCTGAGGTGATTCTATTTATTGGGGCCTGTGGTGCTATTTTAGTTTGGGCTGTTTAGGCGAAGTTGATGGCCGGTACCGCCGAAGCAACCCGGCTGTTCGTGGGTGAAAACTTGGGCTTGCGGATAATCCGCTTGTGGTGGTCAGGTAGCAGCCATGATCCAGGAGACCCTGACTGCGACCTGTGAACTGTGGTGACTATTGAATTTTATTTTTGGCAAAGTGAGCAGCCGCCAGGGCCGCAGATGTCGGGGCTGCAACCGATGCCTTCAAGGGCTCGGTTCCGTGGAGGGTTGCGGCGAGGCAGGTCCTGTGGCGGCGTCCAATGGGCGCGGGAGTCTCTGCGAGGCTGGGCGTGTGGAGGCGGTGCTCCGTTCTCTCGAGCGAGGGTTCTCCGGAGGTCATCAATGGTCTGCGTAATGTAGCCCTGGTGTGTGCGGAGGGCTTCCTCAAGCTTCCTGCTTGGCGCTCGGGTGTCGTTGATGTAGCCGACGATCTTCTCGAGCTTAGCCTTGCAGTAGTTTAAGGCCTCGGAGGTGGCGCTGGCGTCTTCCTGAGTAGCGCTATGCGGGGCTTGGGCGGCTTCTCTGACATCATCCAATGTCTGACGCAGGGCTTCCTCCCATGTAGCTACCCGCGCCGTCAGCTTCTCGATGGATGCCTGCAGGTCTGCGAGTGTGGCGGTGAAGGCGTGCAGAAGTTCTCGGTGTTCGGCGCTGGTTTGCGTCCCCTGGTGCTGAGTGATTTGCGCGTATGTGCGGCGTTGTGGCTGCTGCGGGAAGTGGCGTGAGGTAGGAGTGTGAGGCTGGTGTTGTGGAGGAAGTGGAGTATGAAGGTGAGGCTGGTGTTGGCGGTTAGAGGTTCGGCGTAGTTGCTTGGGATTTAGGGGGCATGAAGCTTGTCCCGTGAAGTGGCCTGCGGTGTTGCAGGTGGCACAGTAGAGGGGACGGTGCGACAGATCGTGTCCCTTGCAGACTGCAGTGAGGCACGCTGCTCCACAGTAGTGGCAACGAGGCTCCTCACTGCAGGTGACGGTGGTGTGTCCGTATTGGCTGCAGCGGCGGCATGGAGTGGTGCGGCCCCCCAAGCTGGCTTCAATTGGGAGCACCTGGCCGAAGGCAGGGAGCCCGTCTCTCAGCGCAGCATTGTAGTCCGCTTCGGTAAGGAATTCCAGTCTCACAAGGGGTGTAAGTCCCTTGTGAGTGGTGATGCGGGATGCCTTCACCAGGGAAGGCCAGCGGAGTCGGGCGGTGCTGAGGATGAGTGCCTCAGGCAGTTGCCTGTGCACTCCCCTTGCCACTGCACTGAAGATCGGCGGAGATGTCGAGCAGAGCGGTGGCGGCGGCGGCGGCGCGGGTTCAACCGGCGGGGCGGCTGCTTCTTCTGCTGTCTGCTGCGGCGGGCGAGCAATTGTTGCGGCTGTGCTGGGCTCGAGCGAGCTCGGTGATGGCGGTGCAGGCTGCTCTCCCACAGGTTCCATGGGAGGAACTGTGTCGGCGTTTTCTTCAGCTCTGTCAGGCGATGCTGCTGTCGGCGTTCGGTGCTTCTTTTTCTTCGCTCCCATGTTGTCGGTGTGACGGCTGAGCTCCGAATCAGCTGGTCCGAAGTGTCATCTATACTTTTTGTAGTTCTTTTGTAACCTGATAGAAAATCCCAAACTCTCGCCAAGCCGGTATTCCATACCTCTGAGCAATTCCTTCCCCCCCGTACAATCTGGCCATGTGTTCCTTATCTATCCTGTACAATCCATGGTTAGCTCGCCACTGCGTGATTGCTGTGGCGCAGGAATTATCAAAGCAAAATTAGGAAGTGGAAGTCGTTTAACGAGTTGGTTCGTTGTCAGATTCCAATTAGGTACTTAAGGTCTTTTTTTTTTTCAGTTGCATGCCAGTAGAACTTTCAAGTCATTACCAAAGGGGTTACACGCAATTATTTAGCACTATTATTCCGCAGAAAGCCATTTGCCTTAACTTTTAATTTATACATGAGGTTTGTGTAAAGAAATAAAATATGTGATTGTTGTAAGCGTTCAGTTACTTTTTAACGTACAAAAGTAAAAATATATTACACACATTTGCATTTAATCTTAACGTTTAAGTGCTACCACACAAGCTACTCAAACTTCGAAAACGGCAAGGCAAAACTTAGCATAGAAGTTCGTTGACAGCGCACATGTTTGCTACGTTTTGGATAAAATAGCCTTTATATTCCTTCCAATCACAGATACCGGCGGAGTAATACATTTTCCCACATTATTTACATCGCCACATAAACTGAGGACGGTGCGGACATATTGGAAATTATCTCTATGGACACTGGGCTCATTTGAGTATCATTTCACCCATTTTATTCATCATCCGATATGAGCTAACCGGTTAAAGTACGTTAATTAACAAAATGTTGAAAATTCAACTAAAATAGAAGAAATACATTGGCAAGAGTTAATGCCACCAAATAATTATTTGAATAAACTGTACGAGTATATTTGGTGAGAATTTATTTGCTGTAAAGTGTTTTATTCTATTTAACATGATTTACCAGTTACACGAAATTATGCATTAGATTTCACAGGATATTCCAAGAAAATTGAAGAACACTTTTATTTTTAATGTAAATATCTTAAAATGTATTTAATATAAGACAAAATCGAAAATAACGACTATTTTTCACGCAAATACCAGTTTGTGGCGAGGGGAGGGGGGTTGAAAGGTTAGGAACAGTACTGTCATTTTTAGCTACATTTGAAAACAATTAGTCTGGGTTGGGTATTTACGTTATTTACGTCCTCTTATGTTAAGTCATATCGGACGATGAATGAAATGCGTGAAATAATGCTCAAATGAGTCCAGGGTCAGTAGAGCTTAGAGTTACCCGACAGTCGTCTTTCAAAATGAGGAAAACCCAGGAAAAACGTTATCCAGATAACTCACCCTGAGCGGGATGGCTTAGGCGGTTTCGTCTGTTGCCCACATTCTGGAGATCCGGGTTCGATTCCCGTTGTCGACATGCCTGACTCAATGGGTTTTACCGAGGTTTTCCCTGGTTGTCAGGCGAATTCTGGATAGGTTAATTATATCCTCCGAATGTCCTGTCCTTCCTTTCATCTCCATTATAATTTCACATCATATCTCATCCGGTGGTCTCTTTCAGGCTTGAAGTATCGGCGGGTGTCTCGGCGCTGCATGGCAGGATGATATGCTCTTAGTAAAATTTGATCCTCCAGGAGGACAGTCTCCGGTCTCTGAACCCGGTCTGGTAGGGCCGTTTCCGGACCACAGTAGGATGTGATGTCGGGGATTTTCTAACTGGTAAAGTGTAGAGACTCTGCCCTTTGCACTGTCGTGGCGTCCTAGGGACGACCGCCCTCTCTCTGTTCTCATCTCATCCTTCCTTCTGGGGGTGCCCCACTTGGAGGCATCCGTGCCGAATTCCCTCCGTAGCGTAGTCCAGTCCAGTGCACCCTGACCAAGATTCGGACTAGGAGCCTCTTGAACGTGAAACAAGCTACCACTATCGCTACAGAGACAGGCTAAATGTGTGTATCTGTGAACAGCATAACTCAAGAAGGGAAAGTAGGTAAAATACCAAACTTGGTATTTAAGTTAAGCATCTTCCAAAATGGCGAAACAACAAAATCCCCAAGCCCAGGCTACCCTTTATATGGAACATGTTTGTAAAGGTTTTGATTAAAATATATGTTTAATATATTTTAAAGACAAATGAATGTTTATTATTAATTTTCTTGGAATGCTCTTTAAGTTTTTCAATACGCGGAAAGTCGTTATTCTGTTTTTATCTCTTGACAATGCAAAGAGAATGGAATGTCAAAACCATAGCGGCCAGCTGTGCCCTTAAAAGATTTGACTATCGCATAAGGCCTGCTAAAGGTGGTGCTGCGATAACTTGATCCCAGTCAACCACACTTGACTTGGTTCTTCATGATTTATGCTTGTCACTTAGCTAAGTGATGACTCATACCACGATATGCTCTATTCTCTTGCTGGGTAGTGTATGGTCACATGCAGGGAGCGATTGTCGACACCGGACCCGGAGTGTTGGTGGTTTCGCAGAGTCTCCTGATGGAAGGATGAAGAACTCTCAACATTTGTCAGGGAATTCCACAGCCTCTCCCTGCGATTCTGAGGTCTTCCTCTTCATACCTTCCTCTTGAAGGTGTTAACTGCAATAAATCAGTTTAGACGAGGGGCACTATTTTTATTTTGAGCCTAATAAATAAAAGAAAGTAATTTC
The DNA here is from genome assembly GCA_030765055.1 of Mantis religiosa. Lineage (NCBI taxonomy): Eukaryota > Metazoa > Arthropoda > Insecta > Mantodea > Mantidae > Mantis > Mantis religiosa. The sequence goes on along the minus strand of CM060949.1, from coordinate 148,018,032 downwards.
TAATTGAAAACTGCTTTATTGTTTTTCAAAGTATTCTCCTTTATGATTAATATACGTTTGCATCCGTTTGAACCATTTGTCAAAGCATTTATTCCAGTCTTCTTGAGACAACTCCAAAACATGGTTTTTGAAGGCATCAACGGCTTCTTCTGCCGACGAAAATCGTTGTCCACGCAATTTATTTTTAATGTTGGGGAACAAAAAGAAGTAATTGGGTGCCAAATCAGGACTGTATGGCGGATGATCCGTCAATTCGATTTTTTGAGCTTTCAAATACTTTGTTGTTAGGCGAGATGTGTGTGCGCTCGCATTGTCTTAATGAAGAACGATCCTACAGTTCTTGTTGGTTTTCCTTACTTCACCGAAGACTTCGGCAAATAAATGGTTGTCATTCGGCATTGGCCGCTTTACTTTCCTCTAAAGGCACTGCTGCCGCATGGCCAGTTTGGCTGGAAAAGCAGGTAAACATTTACTTCGAAGTGTTTCAAGTACGAACAACTTTTGTTGGGTTTGCTTCATATTGAAACACCCATACAGTCGACTGATGTTTACGTTCCGACTCATACGTATAAATCCATGAATGTATGAGTATTCTTGTATACCAATCGACACGAGCATCTTTTTAAGATTGCGTCAAATTATATGGGATCCAACGAGAGTAAACCTTTTCTCATGCAATATTTTTCACGCAATCATGCAATATTTTATATATGCTGGTAAAACTAATTGCCTAGGGTTGCCTCAATCTCGCAATATGTCGCATAACGATCTTACATTATTAGTTTTTGAACAGCAACAATGTTTTCTGGCACAACTGATTTTGGACGACTTTAGACTTCATCATTGAGCGAACGGCGGCCACGACTAAATTTGTTATACCAGCATTTCACAGTGGCAAAGAATGGAGCTTCATCGCCAAATGTGGAAGTTAGTTGATCGATGCATTCTTTTCTTGGTAATTCACGTCATAAGTCGTAATAAATCATTGCACGAACATTTTCACGAGTAAATTCCATGTTTTTGTTGAGACACAATCTTCAAGTAAATGTAAACAAAACAAATGAAGCTCTATTGACACAATGTCTGAAGCAGATAATGGTCCACAATGTCAAACTTTCCACTGGAAACTTAGATGGCACATACAAGATTCAGGGTTGCCAAGGCTCAAAATATAAATAGTGCCCCTCGTACAGGAGTGGAGAAGATCATATGAGTGCTACACGTCAACTTTTTCGAGGGTTTTCCAGGGTTGCTAAAGGAATTTCTCGTTCCTCCAATTCACCTTTATCCTGCTTGCCTATTTCAGGGTTGTGTCGGTGGAAATCTCCACGTTGCGTGGCAGGGAGAATGGATGCTCTCTGTAACCTTTGTCTTCCGATTGGGGGTGATCTCCTGGTCCCGGGACTCCAATGGGATGTGTAAACCTGCAAGAAACATTGACATACCACAAATGTTACAAGCACATATGGCCTTAAAGAATTAGATGATTGAAAATGTCATGTTTAATCATTTAATCAAGTTTGTAAAACTTATAAATCATTTGGACACTTCTTAGATCATAAGAGGTACTTACAGAAAGTACTGTCACGTTGACGAACGCTGTTTTGGAAGGGAAGAGTCGGGCAACTTAGCTGGCTGGCGGGCTGCGAGTAGCAAGCCTACAAGACCAGTCACGAGACCGGGGCGGAAGTGTGTTTTTACTACGCAAAAGACCTTTAGAGACTGTTTCAAGAGGTTTCTAGCTCCAGAAAGATCTACTGTACCCTGCAGATATATAAAAGTCAATGCAAGGTCTGGAGCAATCGGAATTGAGCAGCGAGACAATATACAGTGAGTAGTAGTGAAAGCAGTGCTATGCTTCGAGCTGAGTACCGCTCCAAGGGAAAGGAGTAGGCAGGCCTGGAACCAGCAACGAAGAGTTTACTTGTGAGTATCGGAGTTGTGTACAATCAGTGTGCAGCTCCGTGTAAAAGGTAGGCCTTTGTAATAGTCAGATTATTAGCAGCATAAAGGGTGAAAACAAAGAAGTTCTAAGGGAACTTTTCTGCCGTCGTTTGTCACAGTATAATACTTCCAAAATATGGCAAATTATTGATTGTGGATGGCAGTTTAAGCAGACGAAATGCACACAATTTCTTTAGATTGTGTATTTTTTTTGAGAGAGGAGATTAAAGGATGTAACGGACTAACAAGGAGGATTGCTTATTGCTTACATTTTATTATTTTCTTGATGCAAATTCTCTCATTTGTATTTATTTATGCTTTTTATAGACTACAAGAAATCAGCTTGTGATAGAGAACGGACAAGAATGAGGGATATGAATCGTGCATTTGATTTGTTAAGAGAAAGACTACCTCTTAGCAAACCTCCTGGCAAGAAACTCTCCAAAATAGAATCATTACGGTAAGCAGCAACCATAAAATTGATCTTTATTTCTTTCAACTGTAGATGCAAAAACGTATTACACTCTAGAGTGATTTATTAGAAATGGTCATACATATTAAAAATGATGTTAATAAGTACTCTAGAATATTGCTAAATTAAACTTTGGAAATGATAGTTAACAGTTTTTAAAGCTGTATTTATTAAGGGGACAGGTAGGCAAATTTGTCAAAGAGCTGATGTTTTCTAACATTTTTATTTAATGGCCGTTTGAACACATTTATTTGTTTTCCACCACTGAATTAATTTAAAAGGCTATAAATGTATTTTGTGTTGGGATTTTTCTTTCTGAAAGTGAATGCTATCTTTCAAGCATTTGTATTATTTAAACTTTTTTTAAAGTTATTAATTTAGAAAAGAGAGTTTCCCATTAATAGTGTATTTATGACTGAAACTATATAATTAAAGGGATAAATCTTGGGTTAAAAGGAGTAAATTAAAGGAGTGTCTTTTAAAACTATATAATAAACAATCTTGTGCAGCAGTTTTCTGATATTTTGAAAATTATAGCATTTGTAGCTATGCATAGCAATGAATTAAGGCATTTTCTCATATTAAAACTATAATATTTGTATAATAAAGACTAACAGTTCAATAAAAATTTTGCTGCACAAGATTTATCATTACTGCATAAGGAACTTGACCACATAATTCTATTGCATTACGAGGGTCGGCTGATAACTTCCGGATCTCACAATAAAAGTAACTTTTTTCTTTATTTATCAATATAATCTCCAGAAAGGCTAATACATTTGTCATATCAATGTTATAATTTCATTAAAAGTCTCTGTAGGGCGATTTATCACGATTCTCAAAATAGCTGTTTACCGCATCAATGACCTCGTTGCTGTGAAATCTTCGTCCTTCAAGAATATTTTTGAGGTTCGGGAACAAGTGGTAGTCCCTGGGTGCTAGATTTGGTGAATGGGATGATTGTTCAAGCAATTCGAACTTTAATTAGAGCATGTTTTCCATTGCAATGACTAAACGATGGGCCGGAGCATTGTCGTGAAGAAACAAGATTCTTTAAGTGGCTCGTGGCACTGGTGTTCATATAAATAATGAGCCAACATCTTTTGCTTCAGTCTATGTCCCAGAATATTTAGTGTACATGAGAATTATCATGAAATTGACATCAAAAGCAAGATCAAAGGAGAACTAGATAATTTGGAAACACCAAATGAGCAGATATCATCATCCACAAAATTCTTGCTACAACCTCATCACTCAAACGTTGCAGTAAGCTTGCGTAATAGTCCCAAAAATACTTTTACCATTTTCAAGCAATCAATAAAAATAATTTCCTGTGCATCCAAGGAAACACTTGCCATAACCTTATTAGTTGACGAAATTGTCTTTGCCTTTCTGGAGCTGGTTCACCTGTCGCAATCCACTGTTTTGACTGTGCTTTATTTTCTAGAGTGTAGTGATGTATCTAAGTTTCATCCATGGTTATAGCTGTCTCAAAAATTCACTAGGATTTTTATGGTAGAGCTCCAAATTCTTAACAGAAACAGTTTTTCTTAGCAACTTTTGATCAGGTGTCAACAAACGCGGCACCCATCTTGCACAGACCTTGTGAAAGCTCAAAACATTACTTTCACGTTCTTTTGATATGTTTACAGCGTCTGCTGTCTCAAACAACTTTAATCTGCGGTCTTCCAGTACTACGGAGAATTTGTTCAGTGATCTCTGGAGTTGTGTGTTCCACAGGGCGTCCAGAGCGAGGTTAATCACTAGTGCTCGTACTTCCCATTTTAAACTCTGCAATTCACCTTTTAATCTTTATACGAGATCTGTTGAAAAAGTTCCGGAACATGTGTAATTTCGCACCAATGGACTGTTGGAGCGAAATGTAGTTAGCATCCCTGCACGCACCTGTGTTTAATGTATAAATGTTGTATGTATGTTAGTTATCGTTCAGTGATGTATTGAGTAGAACGTTGTTTCACACAGTTTGCGAATTTCGAGATAGCAGAGTTAGAGGAGCAACGCGTCTGCATTAAATTTTGCGTGACACCCAAGAAAACCTTTATTGAGACACACCAAATGATCCAGGAAGCCTATGCTGACAAGTGCTTAAGCCGTACTCGGTGTTACGAATGGTTCACGCAGTTAAAAATGCCCGGCGGAAGTTAAAGATGACCCTCGTTCAGGACGTACTTCGACGTCTACCGACGACGCTCAGCGATGTTGTTAGGAACGACAACGAAATTATGCGTGCCAATCGAACACTGAGTGTCCGAGAGATTGCAGAAGAATATAACATTTCAGATAGATCATGTCATGAAATTCTGGCACAGCATCTCGGAATACATTGTGTTGCCACCAAGTTCGTCCCACGGCTCTTGAGTCAAGACCAGAAAGATCATCGTCTCGTAATCTGTGAGGAGCTTTTGGGTCACGCAAATGAGGACGAGGTGTTCCTTAAGAGAATCATAACTCATTCAAGCAATAATCCAAATTGTACTGTTTCCTGGGGAGTGACTTAACACGTGGAAGCATCTATAGATATGGTCTTAGTACCCCAACATGTTTGACAGTTATTAATAAGGAAGCCACAAATTATAAAAAGGTCCGTATAGGATGATTAAGGGAAACAGGCACTAAATATTGCAAAGTTAGTTGATTTCAACTGTTTCTTTATACTGCCAAAATTCCAAATATAACAATGTACGTATTTTCTTTTAGTTTAGTATTTAAGTTTAGTATATGTCAATTAAATGTCCTTGCCACTGATCGCAATTTATCATTTCTTTAAATACACTGAAAATGACCCGAGAAACACAGGGAGAAATGTGGAATAAAAATTTAGAAGGAAGCGACGAAGTGCAGGTTGGAATGTTCAGCGTCCGAGATCCCTGTCGGAAGCAATAACAATAATCCTTTTGAAAGGATTCTGGAGAATCTTTGCCAACCCATAGTGAAGACTGAACCTTGGTCTCAACATCATAACCGTAGACCCACGTCTCATCACCAGTTAAGAGAATCATAAATGGTGATACCCGCCTCGATAGCGTGGTGATAGCATGTCTGCCTCACGTTCAAGAGGTCCCGAGTTCAAATCTCGGTCAGGGTGATTTACAGTTTGTCCAAATTCTTAACATCGCTCCCCCACCCCATGGTCTCTCGGCACTTTAAATTAGTTTAGCCTCTTCCCTGCCTGGTCCGTAATTTATGACCTGGCATTTTTGCTACACTGTTGTCAAATGCTCTTAGCCCAAGGTTCAGAATTCATAAATATAACGAATTATTTTAAAGTATAACATTACACATAATACGTACAATGTAATAAAATGCACTTTACATATTCCTGTACTGCTATTACAAATAAAAATAATTATCCTTTAAAAAAAGCCTTCATAGCCATCCAATTATCCGAGTCTAAAAGCCAACCAGTTGTATGAAATGTTAATTTCAAAGAGTAATATGTATTTATAAAATGTAATATGGTTACGATTAGAATCTATAATACAATGTTAAATGTGGTTAATAAGTGTAAAGTTAAATGTTAAAATGTAGAGGTTAGATACACAGTATAATGACACCCTAAACATAAAATGCACGATTTATTCATCTGATATTGCAGTAACATACCTGAAAATTTTAGTCTTCACCAGAATCAACCGACAAAGTGTCGTCGTTGTTGTCGTCGTCGTCGTCGTCGCCGCCGCCGCTGTCACTGTCGTTAACATTAATGATGAACCTGTCTTCCATGTCGAAATCAGATTGAAGATTTCCGTATTTTTTTCCACATCCTCTACATGTTTGATGTATTTCTGCCACTGTTGTGGAGTCACTTCGCTACATTTTTCTTTTAAGACTTCTATTATATCACACACTGGTTGCTTCCTTAGATTTCTAGATGCCACTGAACGCTTTATTTGTGACCAAACCATTTCTATCGGATTTAAAATGCAGTGATAAGGAGGTAACCTTACCACAATATGTCCATACGAAGCGGCCATTTCGTCAATGACGTACTTTTTGTCTGTCCTGTGGTAATAACCGTTGGCTGATTAATTCAATCAGAACCGGTATTATGGGAGCTGTGTACGGAATAGGGATGTTATTTTCCTCCATGTATTCGAAAATATTTGCCTTTTTTCCAAGAGGTGTTAAGGTTTCGGATTTAGGACACGACTGTGATAAGGAACGCTATCTAATACAATCGCGGATGGCTCTTCTAAACTACGCAAGATGCTATTTTCAAACCAATCTTAAAAAATGTGTGCATTTATTGACCCATGGTAATCTGCAGGTGCATTTGCCATGTTTTTATGCGTCACAAATAAAGCATCTTTTACAAAACCTGATCTCACCCCACAATGTATAATGACAATTCTCTCACCTTTACTGAGGGGTGTAGTAATAAATTAATTGTCACTATAATCGGACCAGTTTTTCATACGGCAGGAATTACTGCCATACCACGTTTCGTCTAAATATATGCCATTGTAACCTTGCACACGAAGTTGAGTGATTTGATTCACATATTTATACCTCCACGCAATAATTTCATTCGACTCACCTCTAATACATTTCCTTTTCATAGCACCATGCTCAAATCCCATAGATAATAAAAGACTATGCACTGTACTTTTGCTATACGGAAACACACAATCACTTCCAACCATCTTCTCATGCATAATTTCCGTTAATTGGCGAACAGTAGGAGATTCACCTTTCGCGGTAACATTCGTACATAGTCCTATGCAATAAATCACGATTGAAGTCGTCAATCTTGTCAAATGAAAACTTAGTTTTATTTAATTTCTTTTTAGTTGGAGTGCTGTAACTAGCGATGTCAATTGATGCAATTTTTCTGACCGTTGTTATTCCTACACGAGCTGCATCGGCAGCAGGTAGTACCCCCCCCCCCCCCATTTTCAATTACACTTTTCAGAAAGTTTCTAAAATTCACTAACATATTTGCGCTCTGTTTTCTGATCTTGCTTCCTCTCCCTATAACGTCTGTATTTTTGCTTGGAGTCATAGCTGACGATTGTATTAAGATATCAGCTGCGTTCACATCAGAATTTATTGAGTCACCATTCGTATAAGCCCCGTTAATTTCACCATGTATCAGTTCACCACTCGCATTTCCTTCGTTAATCTCCTCGTTCTCGTTATTAACACACTCACTATTTAGCCGCGGTCTGAAGAGAAACCTCTTATTTAGCTTACTAGCAACACAGAACTGATGTACAACTAGTATATTTTGCAACAGTGCAATTCTGCCCAAGAAACCCACAAAACGCTTAATTCTATTGTACTCAATAATGGCTTTATAACGAGAGGGTGTGGAGTGGAATTTACAGGGTCAGTTCCTGGAAATAGGTTTGTTAAGAAATTGGACAAACTGTACCTTATCCTGAAAGACGAATGTCGAGTAACTCTAAGCTCTATGGACCCTGGGCTCACTTGAGCATCATATCATCCATTCCATTCATCGTCCGATGACTTAACGTTGGAGGACGTAAATTAAAAAAAATGGTGATGAGACGTGGATCTACGGTTATGATAATGAAACCAAGGTTCAGTCTTCACAATGGGTTGGCAAAGATTCTCCAAAACCAATAATAGCTTCGTATAAGAAGGGGCAGAATCTTTCAATGTACTTTGCATTCCTTTAGGCATTAAGCCTTTCAAATGGAAGTATTTAATCCCTGCTCGTTTTTATAAAATCCTCCGTTTTCGTGAATCCTCTACACTTGTCTTGTTTAAAATGTCATCCAAAAACTAAACAAGGTATTGATCTGAACTATGGATACCAACTAGTCAAGAGTTAAACTATATGATTCTATGAGGGTGGTCTGAAAAGTTTCCGACCTCAACATGAAGATAGCAGCACTCGTAAATAAAAGCTAGTGAATTTCGTTGTTCATCTGTTGACAGTTACTCACCAAAGTTTCAGCCATTTTGGACGCTCAGTTGTTAAGTAACAGTCGTTTGAGTGAGTTAATGTGAGTGTTTTTATGAAAATGGACAAAATCGAGTTTTGAGCTGTCATTAAATATTTGTTTTTGAAAGGCAATACACCTACGCAAATCACACAATTGGATTCTGTGTATGGGGACTCTGCACCATCATTTACTGCAGTGAAATTTTGGGCAGCTGAATTTAAACTGGCCGTAAGAGCTTGGGAGACGATGAACGTTCGGGACATCCAAAACTGCAACTACCGACGAAAACATCGCCAAAGTTCACCAAATTATGCTAGACGACCGCCGAATTAAAGTCAGAGAGATAGCAGAGGCTATGAACGTGTTTGTCACATATTAAATCAATATTTAGACATGAGAAAGCTGTCCGCGCGTTGGAGGCCGCGTTTGCTCACGTCAGACGAAAAACGTGTTCAAATGAACATTTTCAAAGCTCTGTTGGCTCAGTTTAGGCGCAATAAATCCGAGTTTTGGCGCCACTTAATTACTGTAGATGAAACTTGGATACGCTATTATACACCCGAAACAAAAATACAGTCCAAACAGTGAACTGCAAAGGGGGAACCGGCTCTAAAAACACTGGGTTTTTTTTCGGCTGGGAAAGTGATGGTGACTGTTTTTTGGGATAGTCATGGAGTTATTTTAATCGATTATCTTCAAAAAGGAAAAACCATTACAGAAGCATACTGCGCATCATTACTTGACAAGCTGAAGGCAGAACTTGCGGAAAAGCGACCACATTTGCAGAAAAGGAAAACCCTGTTTCACAAAGACAACGCACCGTCTCACACCTCAGCGGTTGCAATGGCAAAAATCCACGAATTACGGTTTGAATTGCTTGACCATCCGCCTTACTCACCAGATCTAGTCCCAAGCAACTTCTTTTTGTTCCCTCATCTGAAAATTGCGCTCGGAGGACAGAGATTTTCGTCAAATGAAGAGACAATCACCTTCGTGAACAATTATTTTACAGAGATAAACGTCGAGTCTATTTGGACGGGTTAGAGAGATGGAGCATCACTGGGAGAAGTATGTAGAGTTACAAGGAGACTATGTTGAAAAAAAAAAGTCTGAAAAAGTGTCTTGTATCTTTATTAGGTCGGAAACTTTTCAGACCACCTAAGTATTGAACTGGTCCGGTGGCGTCATGTCTATGTGAGGCCTAGGACTTATCAGCATACTCTCATATCCAGGGAGTGGGCTTTTAATAGGAAGTGCGTCAAATTAACAGTGCGCCGACCAGAGACCGCGGAAGCACGGCGACCTTGACAGCACCGCGGAAGGCAGTACACAGCACACCTTGTTTCAAACGTTGGAGCAACATGATTCAGGGATAGCAAATACTGTAATGTTTAGCCATTGGTCGCATGTAGGTAATAAAAGGCATTTCAATTCAGTTTTTAATGTAGAAACATTTTACTTACAGACATCGTGAGCACAGTTATTGCAGTGTACAATGATGTATTTTCTAAATGCATGGAAGGTAAACTGCATTCTGGTTGCACTCATACATACTTCATATTTTAAAAACTACGCGCCACATCACATGAGGTAACGGCATCGTACAGAAAAGAAGCAATATGAGGGTTGCTTGATATTTCCTGATGAAGTAATGCATCCCTCCTTTTAAACATATCAGCATATCCAGTATTCTTCTCTAGCACACTTTTTAGTTTATCTGACACCCTTCACCAAGTTCCCTCTGGTACTTGATTCTGTGTGTCTGCAACTTGTTCTATTTTTTTAATAGCTTCAGGAAGTTGTTGTGCAGATGACTGTAAATACGTAATTGAGCTGCTTTATTACTAAAATGCTTCTGGATATACGAAAGATGATCATACAAGGTTGGTGGAATAGTTATGCAACGAACAGAATAAATATGACAGTCGACCAAACTGACTGTTGTGTAGCAGTGGAAATGTCTGTCCCTCAGACCTCACGCTACTTGAACTGTATACTCTGTGCTGTTAATACCATTCCTCTGTTTACTTACTAAACCTCTCTCCCTGCTCATATCATACAGTGGTTTAAATAATGATAGACTTGAAAGATGGTAACATATTCTTGAAGTGTGACTGCTAATTGTATTTTTCATATGATATGTCCAGTGTACCTGGGTGTTGCTCATGGTTGGAAAACGGAAACTGAAAGAAAGAAAAATCAGACACATACCAATTGTTCATACAAAAATCTAAAGTGTTACCTTTACATGTATTTGTCTAACCACTCTTCTTTAATTTGATATAATATCCAAAAACTGTTCTTACAAAAGCATAGTTTCCTATTTAGCGCATGTTAATCCTGATAAACCTTTGTGGAAATAGTTTCCTTACATATTTGGCTCTAGATACAGGACACTGAACCAATAGTTACATTTTTAAAAGGAGAATGTTAGGTGCTGGACTTGAAACTTCATATTCTTTTATGACCAAAATAAGTTAGTGATGACAGCCATTCAAAGAATGACAGTCAAACTTTAAATCAGTAACAATTTCTCAACATGTCAGAAATGGCTCTTGCCATTGGTTTAAAGAAATCTACTTTTTTATATAGTTTTTATCTCTCCATTATTGTTGGCTGTTAGATAAAATTTTACAAAATTTCTTTAAATTGAAGAGGACTTTATAGGCTGTTCCCAGAAAATTAGAGATACTTATTTTATTTTCATGTGAATAGTTGTAAATTGTATGGTAATTTATTCAGAAACATTATCATTTTGAGGCAATAAAGAGTAATGAAAAGTTTTTCTTGTAAAGGGAAGTTTGGAGTGGGGAAATTTTCTTAAATATCTTTTTGTTTCATCATTGGAAGGTATTGAACTGTTTTTGAGTTATGCTGTGTAGAGACATTTTCATAAAAATGTTTTTCTAGTTTTCTTCTTTTGGGGGGATTCAGGGTACCTTAAAACATGTGCTTCCAGTGAAATATCAATGCTGAATATTTAGATGGGAAGCAAACATTTACTGTATGTGGTAAGGAAAGTAAAACATGTGTGTGTTCCGATAATAGAGATTTTTGTTCAGTATGGATTGGTTCTTTATGGATATTTCTTACGCTTTGTCTAGTTGTGTAGATATGCTGGTTATGTTTTTAGTATTACAATAAAATATAATTATTTGTCACAAATTTCACTTATATTTTTATGAAAATTGATGAACTATCCACAGAATTCAAGAGACTAGCTTTGTAAATCCTTATTTGCAACTTCAGTCAATTTATTCTTGTTGTTATTGTTACAGCTGCTAGGGGATGGATAAGTTTTATTACCAAACTAAATAATAATAAAAAAAAGCTTAAAAACAGAATAATTGGTGGTATTTCAAAATTCATCACATGATTTCTGTTTTTTTAAATAAATATGTTTCCCAAAGCCATTAAATCTATCAGACCATTTAATTGCTTTAATAATTAATTCTGAATTTATTTCATGGTTAAATGACCAAAATGATTTCTCATGGCTGATTTATCAGTCTGTTTATACCTAATATTTTAAAAATATTCCTTCATTCTGGTTTCTAGATTACGTTTGGTCCTTCCAGTGTAAACCTGGTTGCAATCTAAACAGTTAAATTGATAAATGCTAGATTTTTTATTGTTGCAAATTGTCTTTTTTGTTGAAAAATGTATCAAATTATTTATATTGCATTTATTTTGAGGAATCAAAATTATACCAAATTCTTTAAAACTGTTTATTAGCACAAGTTTGGTCTCTTGAATTCTGTGGAAAGTTTATAAATTTTTTTTTTAAAAAGATAAGTGAAGTTTGTGACAAATAGTTATATTTTACTGTAATAATAGTTGTTAGCTTCTGTTGTTTACTTATTATATTTTTAGTGTTTACATTAAAGAAAGAACTGAGGATCTCATTCTTATATTTATGTGCTTGCTAGTGTAAGACATAACATAATATTTAATTACAGTGGAAATAACTGTATTGAAAATGTTATTTAATGTACACATTTTGTTTGGTTATAAAATGTTTTGGCTAATTCTTTTTCAGATTAGCAATACGTTATATAAGGCATCTTCAGGCTTTATTAGAGTCCGATGTGGACATGGGAGCAGAGAGTGCAGCAGCTATGTACTATGGAGGATCTGCTTCGTCATGGAGCAATAGTGCATATTACTATCACCATCACCACCATCACCACTCACAAATGATGGACCCTACAAGCGCATCAACAGTGCTGGGTTATCCAATGGAATACCAATCTCCTTCTCCACAGGCTCCGATATTCTGGCATAGTCAAGACTCTTCTGAGATGGTGTATACAACTTGTCTAACACCAGAGTATTCTTTGTAAACTGCTGTTACTCTCTCTGCACTAGAAATTATTATAAGTTGTCTATTTGTGAAGAACATTGCTGTTAAAAGTTGTGTACTGTGAGCTGTAGTGAAGTATTTGCAATTAGAGGTACTTTAATAGAAGAACAAGTAGACTGGCTCATGTTAGAGAAAAAGAAATACAGTCAGTCAACAGTTCTAAGAGAAAAAAATAGAAGAGATTAAGACTTATCATGAAAAGAAGTACAATAAAGTTATTGTCTTGCATTATATTTTTAAGACAGAATAACTGATGATTTGCTCACTCTCCACAACCAAATCAATGTCATTATTATTTGTAATATATATTTATACTTAAAGATAAAGTTAATGTAACAAATGCCAATGCGTAATGAATCAGTAAACAACATCTGGTACACGGTTTTCAATATTTGGTTGTAGAAATTGAGTGCTCAATATGGTGTTCAACAGATGCCAGGCTGGTATGTATAATTAATAAATATAGTCCATACACATCCCATAAGGGCAAAGACCTCCTGTTTACACAGGGACAAGCTCGTGCTTAGGCTCAAAAGGCAAGCAACTCATTGGCAGCTTTGTCATGCTGTTAGTGCTTCTTCTTTTTCTGTTGCTATTTTACACTCTTATTTATCTCCCAAGAACTTCTGCACTGCACATTTCACATGTTGCACTCACTGTCTTGTCCTTTTATCTCTCTTGATACTTGTGTACTTCCATTTAAACAACCTGAGACTTCTGATGTTTCTTGGAGCAATACGTTTCCATGGCACTCCACTGTTATGTTAGCCTTTAAGGTGCTTTAGTGATCTTTACTAGCATCATATATCTCCATTACTTTCATATTTATTACTTCTTGTATAGTGATAGTGCTTAATTACTTCTTGTATAGTGATAGTGCTTAGTTTATGATTCTAGCGCTAACTGTATCAAACTTATTAAACACATACAAGTGCTGTAATACAATGTTACAATAACAGATCTCTCACTGCTCCACTTTGAAAATATTTTTTGTTATCTTTCAACAGATCTAAAATATAATGGACAAAATTTAAAAAGCGCTAACTTAATATCTCAAAAGAAATGCATAGATGCCTACTCAAAATGTGAAAATACTTATTTAAGTTTCAAATTTATAAAAAGCTTACATAGAGAAAAATGGAAAAAATAAATTAAATTAATCATATGGTTAAACAGCTACAACAAATAAAGGTATGGTTTTCCAATGGATTCCATCCCACTGTGGGATTTCTGGGAATGAGCAAGTGGATATGTTGAACAAGAAGGGTTGGAAAATTGCTCAAAAATGAAAGAAAATATCCCCTATCAAATAGTTAAAAGATTAATTAAAAACATTTTCACAACCATTTATTACAAATATCTACATTCCTCTGAAAAACTTAATTGACTGGCTGAGTGAACATTTGCTCAAATCGGATTAATGACTTCATCAGTGCTCTTAATGTGGTAGAGATAACTTAATGAATACAATCACCTAACTATATGTGAAATTCTCAAAAATCAAGATCTATCTCTAAATACTGTCAAGCAGTAAGAAGAATGATTTATTATGAAATTTTGACCATTAGACACACACACACACACACACACACACACACACACACACACACACACACACACACACACACACACACACACACACACACACACACACACACACACACATTAGAGAGAAAAAGAATTTCGACTAAGGGAATCTTTATATAAAATAGTTTACAAAAATGGTTATTATTTTTTTGTTTTGTTTTATACAGACAGAGGAATACAAATATTATAAAATGACTGCCAAAACTGTTGCTTGAAATGTTACAGGACTTTAAGCTGTACTGATATATTAGGATGTAAAGTAATTTTTATAAAAAAGTTCTTTTTAGTTTTGCCCCCAAAATTTGGAATCTATTGCCCATTCCTCTGCTTAAATGTTGTTTAATTTAAGAACTGTCAAATACAGAACTTTTTTATATTATAAAGTATTTAAATATAATTATGTATCATATTTACCAGGACGTAAAATATTTTATTCATATTTTGGATTACTTTTGTGGTACTATATATATTTTAAATAATGGAATTATGTTTATTTTACAAATTTTTATATTAGAACTATTTATATTGATTTTAAGTTTTTTTCACCTTTATTTATATTGTTTTTAGAACTTTTAGGACTAGAGTTACATTTGTTGCTCTGGGATGATTTAAAATAAATTAAGTAACACCACTAAAACAGTGATATCATAAACTTATTATTTTCTTTAAGTACCTATGAGAAATAAAGCTTGTTAAGCACTGATAATGAGAGGTTTTATTGTGAAATCATTCTTTTCTAACACTTTCACAAGGTTTTCATGACCACACCCAGCAGGGTTTCCATAGTAACTGGGTGTGGTGCAATTGTGGCAGGCTACATAATAAAGATTCTTCTACAGTAGCTTAGCTATGCGTAGGCAGTGAGAATATTAAAGCTTGCAGTTAGTTTTAACTAAAATTAGGTTAAAATATTGATTTTATTAATTATTCTTTTCAATTTGTCTTATAAAATGCTATAATTGAACGAGGTGATACACTTTTATGTTAAAATAATGTTTGGTCTGGCTTAACTATTTTATGAGAAAAATAAATATAATTCTAAGCTAAATATTCATCCATCTGTATTGACAATTTGCTTATAAAAGCATCTGAAAAACTGAAATTGATTTGAAGAATATACTTGTTAATATAAATGGATACAACTGCATAATTTTACTGTAATTATTAAGAAAATAAAAAAGCTGTCCTCTTTTATTTCAACTTTTCAATTAGAAAGACCTTACAATGATTCTTGTAAGCTTTATTTATTCTTTACTCAGCTGCATAAATCGATACATGCTTAGAATGTCCAAAATAGAGTTTCCTTACTTTAAATGTTTATGATTGTTTTATGTATTAAATAATACATGATACTAGAATAGTGTATCCTGCGCTGTGGTATAGTGGGCTAGAGCATTGTGCTTTGTTTCCCTGCCATGGAAAGATCACTTTAAGTCCCAGGTATAGGACTGGTGTCCGCTCAGCATTGTGAGGAAATTGAGGAGCTACAATAGGTAGCGAATCCTGGTCTAGACAGCCAACTTTCCGGCTGGGAGTGCATATCTTCTGCCCGTATTGGTATGAGTTTCCACCTCTGCATTGAGCATGTAGGTGTGAGGTTGACAATGGGTTGGCCATATTTGCAGGTTGTTACACCACGATTACTTACTTTATTATTAGAATTGTGTACCAATAAAATGGTAAAATCACTCAATATTAACAGTGTATACTATGTGCCTTTAGTATAAAATATATGGTCAGTAATACAGAATGTTGTTAAGTTTCTTAATTGTATGAAGTGAATTAAAAGCATTTCTACCCAGATGTTTCATTAATACAGAAAATCGAGTACACATTAAATTAAATAATGTGAAATCAAATGGATTAAGGAATCACAAGCCATCAGAGGGTCATGTTTATGTAGGATTTACATAAAATCTCATGTGCAGTAACCACAGAGATGGGGAACAAGGTGGTCACGTTTACGGAGGAGCAATTTGAGGACTATCAGGTAAAGTGATAACAGTTATAATGAGAAAAATCATATCACCTTCCTTCTAGTTTGCTTTTCATAGCATTTTCCTTCTGCACATAGTGGAAAGGAGACATTTTTAAGAACCTTTCACAGAATTACAGAGCTTTTAAATATGGAGCACAAATATAATATTTACATTACTAGGACAAAACTTCATGTCCTTTAAACCAATGTATCTATGAAATTTGGCAAAAAGTTGTATACAAAGCTCAAATTAAAAATTTGGTAGTATGATAAGATAAATTGTTTGGTTCAAGCAGCATTTCTTATTAAAATATCAAAAAGTGTATAATTATAAATAAACAAATTAGTATCTTATAGATTTGACATACATTGTTAATATTTTGCTTTACTGTGTTTTATGTTCAACAGTTATACAAAAAGATCAAAGCAATGACAAGAAAACTGGATTTTTGAGATTCCGACCCAATTTTTGACTTAAATGTTGGTTATGCATACACTACCTGACTCACTAGTTGTCAGCTGACAATGGGAGTGAATGTTCTTGAAACATGTTCTGATTTTACAAAAGTAAGTGAGGTAGTGTATACATAACTGATGTTCAATTAATGTGATTATCTTTACTGTTCAAAAACTTCCAATTATTTGAACAAGAAAATATTGGCAGTTTTCAAATGTTATTTTCATCAATAGATTTAAACCAAAAGAGTGGATATTTTAGAAATGGTTAATGCCAACATTATTTCACCTGAATTTAATATTTTAATGAAAACTATGTTTTTCCTGTACTGCACCGATTATTTCTTACAGATTTCCTATTGTATCAAATTATGTGATAAGGAAGAACTTTAAGTCTATTGGCAGAACATTTAATGTATACAGTTTATGACAATGAAGATAGCTTTAAGATAAAATATTTAATCAGAATTAAACATGTTTTTCTGAGAAAATAAAACAATGAACTTTTTCCATGCCAAGAGCTTTTGGGGATGGAAGATATCTCTTGAAAATCCATACACAGATGACTGATTTAAATATGTAGTGATACTTATGTATATATTTATTTTTCAATTATGCTGTTCGCACAAACACAGGAACCATCTCATTAAAAGTGAATTTTTTCCTATGTCAGTCTCAAAAAATTAATTTTTAAAATCTTAACATGAAATTTTTAGAAGGAATACAATCTTCTACCTTAATCAACTGGTTGAGAAGTCAAATCCTAGTCTTTTTGTGTTTCACAGACTAATTTCCTGTGTCTAAACCCTTATTTTGCTTCCTATTTTTTATGCATTGTATTCTGAATGTAGTAAGCAGAAGCAAAATTTCAGAGTGCAAAGATAGATATGCAAAAATTGCACTTGTAACTTGGAGAAATGCCATTAACCTTTCACGGGAATTTGCATTTAAAAGTCTGATGTATTCACACAACTTTTCCTATATACTCTTTTATAAACAAGCTTACAAATTCCAATGTGTAAGGAGTCTCATACAATGAAGCACAAAATTAATAAAATTTTTAGTCAAACTAATACTCAATGCTACACCTAGTCCTAGTATTTACCTAGAATGTGTTTCGTTAGGATCTTCCTAACATCATCAGCTGTTGTCGACTCAAATACTTACAAATACTTGCTCCTCTATTATTTGTTGTCAAGATAAATTTTCATTACGCATTTGCACATTTTGTTGTAGGTATAAGAAGGATGCAATAGCTAAAGCAAAAGTTAGATTTTTAAAAGGTGGATCACTATCTGTAGACCTTGGAATTCCATACCCTTTGTATGACCAGTAAAAATATGAGTAGAGACTTAACATTTGGGGGAAGCAAACCAAATTGAATCATTATCAAAGAATATCTCAGAAAGGTTAACATCATAAACAATTTTTACTTGACTTTCAGTGTACTTAAATAAGATATACTTACATTTTTTGTGTATCTCTTACAGTTTATCAATTACATTTGTAAATTGTCTGTCTCTCACATTTTTATTTTTTGAGGGACTAGTTTCAGAAGTTGTTTCCATTCTCATCCTCAATGGTCTGACAATTGTCTGTTGCTGTTGTCATCTCCTGTCTTCTCTCTGGTGGTGGAACTATGAACTTCTTTATCAAATTATCGGTCAGTGGGATTTCAAAGTTCATTACTCAGTCCTTATTTTTCCATCTTAAGATGTTCTTTCACATTGTCAGTTTGTTTTGGTTTATTACCCCTAGAAATAGTTTTTTCAATTAATTTGGACGTTAGGTTTAGTTTTAAGAAATGGGAAGGGCCATTAAGTTCCCTATGCACTGCACCATTTTTTATCTACTCTGTTTCCTTGCATCTAGTCTCAAAGAATACCAGAATCCTTAATAAAAAAAAAAACCAGCTTCTGGGGAGAGACATTGGTAATTCATGCTTAGATATGAATGAATGGTTAAAATATTTAACCCTGAGTGCTGCCAGTGATTTGCAATCAGTTAACAGATGAAATGCGAATTCATCTGATTTGTTGCATCATCTGCAAATTTTGACGTAAATTTGAAGGTGTAAACAAAGGTTTATGAAATCAAAATCTCACAATTGATTGAAATGTACTTCAATTCCAAAAGATAAGTAAAGTTTTTGTTACAAATAATTATATTTTTGTAGTTGGACATTACTGTTATTAAATTCCTCCAAACATGCATAATTAAAAAAAAAAAAACAACATTAATTCAGAATAAAGAGAACTTAAAAAAATGTCAAATTACTTTTCTTGTAGAAGGTAGTTTTGGAAAGGTGGGATTGTTTTGAAAATCTTCATGCCACATCATTGGCAGATGCTGAACTTAAATAACAAGTAAGCTATTTAACTGATTTTTGTTTGTGAGTTATACACACATGCATGTCACATACAGACATATAGGCTTTTTCTTTTTAAAAATACTTTAAATGGTTTCAAGGCACCTCAAAGCATGTACATTTATAATGAAATATTAACATCAAACTTGGGTAAAATGAATACATTCTCTATTTATTATATTTAAAAACTAGAGAAAGTAAAAATGAGGGAGATAACAATCATAAATATTTGAGGATTACATTAATAAATGAGCTTATGAATGACATCCTTTTTTATCTTTTCCTGAGCACAGAATAAAATTTAGATAACAATGCAATAACAGTACTGTTGGCCAGTGAAATACATAAACAATTTAAGAACCATATTATTTTATTTTTCATTGCAGTCTCAAATTTAAACTCTGTTGTGTTTCAGGACTGCACATTTTTCACCCGCAAGGAAATACTGAGGTAATATAACAAATTATACATTTTGTATGAGTAGATATGTGAGACAATACTAATTCTCCAAAATAATGTGTGAGTGCCAATAAACTCAATGCTACAACAAAGAATTACAGAATTCATATATGTATAAAAATTGTCTACAAAACTACATGTATGTGAGAAAGACTGATAGTGTTTAAGTGCGCTTAAAAATGACGGTCTCATGTTGTAGATTTATTGGCATGTGAAGGAACTGTGAGACAAAATTCTGGCATACTGGCAGCACGTATATAATCTTGGTGGTTGATAGTGTCATTATTCATTAACAAAGAAAATAATTCTTTTTAACAACAAACCATTAAAGAATTCATTTGTATATGGTCGGCCACAACTGTATAAGCTGATATGTATATAAATTCTGCCTAAAAAATGCACCTCTATAGAACAGGATTTAAATGAGAAGCAGTTAACTAGATAAAAAGATAAAATGTTAAGTAAGCTCATCTTTAGCATACAGGTGCAATACCAGATGCATGTACTGACATTTTTATTGAGATACATTGTGTTACTTTGCAGCTTTAATGTAAGCAAGTCATTCACAATGAAAATTAAGAATAAGTATAACATGAAACTTTAAGCATAAACTTATTGCAATATGTTGTCATTCAAATTGATAAACAAAAACGAAACAGCAGCCAATGATAAGAGAATGTGAAACATCTGAGCTAAGATGATGGGTTACAACTAAATTGAATTTACATCCTACTAAATACAGTGTTGTAACTATGATTACATAACACATATGGTAATTTACAAATTGTGGAAGGCAATTTCCTCATACTTCAGAATTTTATTACATGATGCGTTAACACTTGTGTACCTCAATTGGCCGCAGAGATCACGATCACTGTGAATGCAGAATAAGAGGAGACATAAATCACATATTTGTTGCTTGTCCTCTACAACGTGCAGTCACAGAGACATTTCTATGGGACATAGCACATATACACCTCATGGGACCCTATCAGCTACCATTATTATTAATCCCATATTCTGGGCTGATATGTAAGGTCCTATTTAGATATATCAATAGAACAAGAATGAAAATGTAGGTGGATAACACTTCCTCTTCATCATATTTACACTGCCTAAATCAAAGCTTCCTGTATTCACTGTCATATTCAGATGCAGTAGTCAACTCTTCAGGTTGGCAATAGCATTTAAAAATAACTTCATGACAAGACAAGACAAAGAGAGTATGGAATCACAAATAAGGTTAAGTACATTTATGAAAATAAACAAGCTACCCACTTAAAGGACGATACATCACAAAAGAGCACCACCTAGCACTACAGTTTATTTTGTTGCAATTTTTATAGATATCTAGTGCTTCTTGACCTGTAATCTCACATAGAAAGGAAGCTAGTCACCAACATGGACAGAGGTCAAGAAGCACTGGGATACCTATAAAAACTGCTAAAAAGGCAAAAAAGGACAAATAAAATCTTCCTATTCCTGGCCTGTAGTAACCCATAATTAACACAAAAACTAGGGAAGAAAAGGATTTTTCCTCAAATTCCTAACCCTAGTCACATTGTTGTCATTGTTGTGGAAGGAGATGGTCATACAATTTGTTAAGAACAGTCTGTTAATATGTATATCCAGAATGTCAATATCCCAATTTTAAGAGAGCATCTGCAAAACAAATAGGTTGCTAATACTCCAAGATAATGTGAAGTTGCTTAAGGGTGAGCATATACTGGCTGATTAAAATTAGAAAGTGCTACCACACCCACCCGACAGTCTGGCCCACCTCGGTAGCATAGATGGTAACGTGTCTGCCTCACGTTCAAGAGGTCCTGAGTTCGAATCTTGATCATGGTGAGTTACCTGGATAAGGTTTCTTCCGGGGTTTTCCCTTATCCCGATAGATGAATGTCGGGTAACTCTAAGCTCCATGGACCCCGGACTCATTTGAGCATCATTTCACCCATTTCATTCAACGTCCAATATGACTTAACATTGGAGGACGTAAATTTAAAAAACACCCTACAATCTAGAACAAGTCTGTTTTCCTCAACCAAAACATCTACATGAAGTCAACATCAATATTTCTGTGAGTTTATGCATTTAAGAATTTGATGTTATAAGAGACTGAAATAGAAACCAGCATTCAGCATTGGCAAACACCATTAAGCTCCAAAAGGATTATTCTGAACATTGATAATTAGTAGATTAAAACAAATAAAATTCTTTCTGGAATTATTTAGCACTTTGCATTATTTGTAGGATTACTCTTAACACCTGTTAGTTTCTTATTTGATGCTTTTTCTTTCTTTTGAGCTTAAAAATTGCAATGATCAGGAGACAATGTGAAGTTACCTAGCTACTTCTACAGCCTCTTATGACAAATATTGTCAAAGTAGAACAAAAACTGTAATCATGAACACTGTTTCCACTTGCTACCAAATTGATTTATAATTGTATGTTTTTTAAATTTTATCCATCTGATAATACATTTTCTGGCTGCTCTTCTATGTTACAGAGTGCATAAACGTTTTCGTGAAGTGAGCCCAGATCTTGTGCCAAAATGCATGACAGGTGATGAACCAGATAGTATTAAAGTTCCTCTTGAAAAAATGGAGAAACTTCCTGAACTGAAGGTAAAATTAGAGATAAGTGGTACTTTGTATTGGAAAATACATTTTTTACGTGCAGAGTAACATTTTTATCTTTTAATTTATGCTCAGCAAATTGTATCCAGGAAATGCCACATTTGTTATAAATAAACTAATATTTCACTTATAAGTGAAGTTGGTTACCATGTGTTTTGGTTTATTTATAATATTTGAATTGCTTCACTTTCAGTAGCTTCAGTTTTTTGCAAAAGCCACCGTTTGTTATTTGCAGACAGTGTTTTAATGTTTGGTTTTCCAAGGCTGCTGATAGCACATTTCTCATGTGCCAAAGGGCACATGCCCTACCTTTAATTTTGAACAACTTTTTTTTAACCTTTAAATAACTTTTTCATTGTCTGAATGGACCCTTATTCTGTTCACATGAGGTCACAGTTTTTTTTTTTTTTTTTTTTTTTTTTGCAGACTTGTGGTTTATAGAAGATGAAATACTAATCATATTTGGCTTACTTATTTTTGCAATGCAGTATCATAAATTCACATTCATTGATTCTATTCGATGTTATTTTTATAAGTGGCACACTATCACCTAATAGGGTGCCACTTATAGCTATCATTTACATACAGTGGATGGTGTGTGAGTGAAACCATTCATCCTTTTATTCTGAGGAAATATGCAATATTTATTATTTAGCTACTTCTCTCTGATCAATGCAAGAGAACAACATACTGTATAAGAAGCAGCGAAGTTGCTTCTCATACAAATTTTTATGGTGGCAGAGCAGTGATTATGATGATGATGATGATGATGATGATGATGATACTAATGATAATAAAATTTATTGTCATTAAGATATTACAGCAATAGACGTCAGAACACTATATACAATATACAACAGCGATAAGGTAAAAGGAGCTAAGATAATTAAAATTCTTACTGTCACACAAAATATAACCAATTTGAGTATAAATAAATGCTCAGTACAAACTGACAAAATAAACTTAAAAATTTACTGGTAAAACATACAAAAATAAAGAAAATAGAACACAATATGATTGGAGAAATACAATAGCAATAATAATAGCAATACTAAGCTGATAAAATACAACACAATTAAAAACTAGTGACAATACAGCAAAATACATTAAAAATTGAAATTAATTAAGATGAAGTATTATTTTCAAAGTATTCTCGAACAGAATAGTAAAGGTTAGCCAGCAATCTGTGAAAAAGTCTGTCTTTAAATCTTTAAAAAGGTAACTGAATTGAATTAATGTGATCATTGCTCTTTTAACTGCTTTAGGAAAATCCATTCAAGCAGAGAATCTGCCAGGTGTTCTCTCGTGATGGAAAGGGGAATCTCAACTTTGAGGACTTCCTGGATCTTCTATCTGTGTTTAGTGAACAAGCTCCAAGGGATATCAAAGTATTTTATGCCTTCAAGATCTATGGTGAATGTAAATTATATTATGTGTTTATTTTAAATGTACATCTATTTTATGAAACACATTCAAATTTGCCTTTTGTTTTCTCTGTGGGCTAGTTTACTACTATTAAGGTTAATTTGTGTTTTGATAATTGTTCTTTTGCACTAGTTATGTTTAGGCTCAAGTTGGAAAGTTGAATCATACAGAATGACTTATGTCAAATTGACATATTAATTACTTGGCTGGAAATTCACTTAATAAGCAGTTTTTAATGCCAAATTAAGCAGGATATTTTGAGTTTTGATTTGATCTTTTGAGATGAGGAGATGTTTATTCTTTATCACTTATTTTTGTCTCTGTCTTTATGCCTGCAACTTTCATAGCTGACGCATTTGAGTAGGTGTACCCAGTCTCCTGTGACAAACATCTTAATGACCTTCGTGGTGACCACTCCAGACATGCTCTTCACCAACAATAAAGATGAAAATGTTTGCATTTTCACTCACCAGAGATCCAGTTGTTACCAGTGCCAGTATTGTGTTCCTTTTTCTGATGGGGAGGAGGACTGTAAACATCAAACTCTCCTTGGCAAGCCTTTTGAGTAACTGTAATTGATTGATAATTGCACTCTGTCACTTACATTTTCATATTATTAAGGAACTAGTTTCAGAAGCAGTTGCTTCCATTTTCAACCTTGAAGGTCTGAGTACAAATAGTTTTTTCAATTAATTTTGACGTCACTGTTACTAAATTCTTCCAATCATGCATACTGTAATTGAATTCGAATATTGCTTCACAAGAAAGGGCAGTTCATTTAATGTGTATTCCATTTTCAGGACTACAACAAATGTCACATCTTGTTACACAGAATCAAAACTCTTGAACATTCACATAATTTGACAATAATCACTCCTTATTAAGTGAATTTTCAGCTGAATAATTAAAGAAGGTAATGTGTAAAATTTGCATAAATCACCATATATTTGAAAAAATGCAGAAGAAGAAGCACTTACAACTTTGCAACTGCCCATTCTTGCTTTTAACCCTTTTGTCATTAAGAGCATAATGATTCTGCTAAACACAGGATCACCTCCTTCATCTTTTATGGATGGTATGTGCCATGCACGAATTAGAGCTGTGTTAATTTAAATAAAATGCTTTTTCCAGTTAACTTGTGGACAGTATCATTTGTTTTACACATAATGTAAGAACTGTAGAATGCTTTGAAATAGTTGGAAAACCTATTTGTAGTTGGTTTATTGACACTTTGGCATTTAGATTTTTAAATTATCGAGGGACTAGTTTTGGAAGCATAATTCCATTTTCAACCTCTCTCCAACTAGCGTCTGTTGTCATCTGCTCTCTTCCCTCTGGCAGTGAAACTATGAGTTATATCACCCAAACAAATTCAAAACAATCTTTAAGGAAAAAAAATATCATCTTGGCACTTACTAATAGACACTCAGTTTTAAATTTGTTAAATTCAAAAACAAAAGATGAAATCCCATTAATTAAGAGATACAGAATGTACCAAATAAGTTGTAAGGATTGTGCAAAATGCTACATAAGTCAAACCAAAAGAAACCTAAAAACCAGAGTCAAAGAGTACTTTAGAAACATCAAAATGAAACAAGAAGATAGTCAGCAGTAGCATTTCATTTTTGGAATGAAAATCATGACATTGATTCAAATCCAAAATTATTAAAAGGAGTGATAAAGCAAAATAAATGCAAAATAAACTGACAACATGGGAGGACATATGCATATGGAAAAATAAGGACCGAGTAATGAACTTTGAAATCCCACCACAAGATAATTTGACAAAGAAGTTCATAGTTCCACTGCCAGAGGGAAGAGAGCAGATGACAACAGATGCTAGCTGGGGAGAGGTTGAAAATGGAAGCAATGGCTTCCGAAACTAGTCTCTCGATAATATAAAAAAGTGATGAAGTGTCAATAAACCAACTACAAATAGTTTTTCCGATTAATTTTACATCACTGTTACTAAATTCCTCCAATAACACATAGTTAAAATTTCAGTAAATATGTTTTCTTCCTCATTTAAATGCCTTAAAAGTAACAAATTGATTTTTATGTTAATTACCTCATGTAGCTAAAATTAGGCAAGTGAGTCAACCTTGTATATGGAGAAAGGTATATACAAGGTTGACTCACTTGCCTAATTTTAGTAACAATGGCACTCCACTTTCTGAAATACTTCTTTTTATTCTATATACCTCATGTAGATTTGCCAGTTGGAATTAAAACTGATAATGTCTGTTCTACAGTGGTCAAATGTGCTATAAATGGCTAAAAATGAATGGGTTAAAGGATAATTGAGATTATATTAACGATTTATTGGAATGCCTGAATTAGATGGGAAAAAGTAATGCACATTTGAGTTTTCGTTATGATGGTTCAGTAATAGAGAATTAGGATGAAAAGTTGAAGAATGATTTTTGGTTTTAATTCGAGACACAGCATTACATTTGTCTACTCTCAGTTCCAATTTACATCTGTGAAAGATTTTGTTCCATAATTACTTAATTATTAATTTCATGGCATATGTTACTGTAATGATTTTATCCATATTCTGGTGCTTAACAAATTCAGAGGTCCTGGGCTCAATTTTTTTAAAGCAGAATTCTTTTCTATCTCCCCCAAGAGGCTGGAATATGAATGACATTGTGAACACATGTTTGTGGTTTAAAGCCTAAAGGAAAGCTTATTGGTAGACTATTTCTTGAACAGATAACCAATCCTTTCATTATGGCATTTTTCCAGAAAGAATGAAATATGCATTAATAACTCCCGTGCACAAAGGTGGTACATATGAACAAAAAAACTATCATCCAATATCAGTCTTGACAAGTTTCTCAATAATATTAGAAAAATTAATATATGTTAGACTAAGAGATTTTTTGAAAAAAAAAAAAAAAATTAAACAATTGCCAACATGGTTTTAGAACAAATTTATTGACAATTACAGCTGTAACCACAATAGTAAATGAAATAGCACTAAATTTAGATGTACAAAAGGATACTGCTGCAGTAATCTGTGACATTTCAAAGGCTTTTGACTGCATAAGTCATCAAATTCTATGAAAAAAAAACTTGAACATTATAATATAAAGGATCAAAACTTCAAGTGGTTTCAGTCATACCTGTCCAGTCGCAAACAAAGTGTAATTACTAAATGTAACCCTGGAATTTATAAATCAAAATGGAGAACAAACACCAGTTGTGTACCGCAAGGCTCTGTGCTGGGTCCTCTGCTTTATATACTGTACACCAATGATTTACTTCATGGTATAAGTGGGAATCCAATATTGTATGCAGATGACACGTCAGTTATTTTACAAAATATAAGTCATCATAGTTTGCAAACTGATATAAGTAACACATTAAACAACTTAGATAAATGGTCCTGATAATGGTATGAGCTTAAGTAAAACAAAAAATAGTGTTATACAATTTAAAACTGCTACGAATGATAATTTGAAACAGGATAGCTTAGAGAATAATACTACAAAAGGTTATAGTAAGATATTAGGAATACACATTGATCAATATTTAAAATGGAATATCCATATTGAACATATAACCAAGAAATTGTTACATGCCAGCTTTAAAGATTCATGCAAACCATTATTTAAAAAATTAAATATTTTAACAATGCCTTCTGTATATATTTTAAAGTTACTTATATATATATACATATATATATATATATATATATATATATATATATATATATAAATTATGACAAATTTATGCAAAAACAAAATCGTCATCATTACAGCACTCGTAAAGAATCCAGCATAAAATACCCTATGCATTGACTAACACTATACGAAAAAACGCCCTATTATATGGGTATACAAATATATAATAAATGGCCTAAAAGGTTCAAAGAAATAAAGACTTAAAAATTGTTCAATAAAAGTATAAAAGAAATGTTATTAGATAAGACATATTACTCCATACAAGAATTCATGGACGACACAATATTATATTTACTCACAATTTATATTGCATAAATAATACCTTGTATACAATCTACACATTAGAATTAGTTTTCTCTTTTATGTTAGTTCTTGTTTTATATATAACCTGACGAGTCACCAGATTACCAGCTTATGCTCACAATGTAATCGTTATGTGACAATAAAGATTCTATTCTATTCTATTCTCCTCTACGCAGGACAAACCAATACCTTGGGTCAGTAGCTGTCGAGGAGCGAGCAAACTTTGTATTATAGCATATCAAGGATGGGTGATCAGCCCAATACCTGTATGACACTGCAGAAGCAAATGAAATATATGATAAAATGGATTTCAGGAAAATTGCAGACCAAATTATCCAACACAGCATTTGTCTATGACCAAGGAAAACTGTGAAACAAGCTTTGGTCAGGTTGGTCTACCATGGGGTTTGTACCTTTGACCTTCCAAATGTACATTGTACAAACTATCACACTTGTTCAGATAAAAGGAGGCTAAATACCAAAAATTGCCAAAATTAAAATTTTTTGTCTCTTCTGCAGTTTTATGATTTGGAATTTCCTCTTTAATTTGATATATATATTTTATACTGTAGGCATAGTTTTTATATCCTAAATATATATTTAAAATTATACTGAATCAGCCATTCTGTGAATTTTACATCACAGCATAGGAAAAATCAATTCTTCTGTACACTTCGGAGTAAAAATGGTAAAATTTAGTCCATCTTTTAGAGCAAATTTTGCCCTACAAATTGGTACTACTGGTAAGAATGGCAGATTGTCTAAGCTGAAGCCACCTGTTCTTTTTCCACATTTGCAGATATAAGTAAATTTGTTTTCTACATCTTAGTATTGAACAGCTTTGACTGTAAATAACATTTTATGGTATAAATGGTCTATTTTCTCAAAAACTATCGAAGATGGTTGCATTAAGTTTCAGTATAATAAACGAAACCTTGTAGTGTTTAGATAGATCTGCTTATCTACTTTGGTTAATAGCATGACTGCTTTTTTCCCCAAATAACTGCTGATCCATTTTAATCATAAAATGGTATATAATAAAGAAAATAAACCTATTAGGTTAAATGATGGAAATTGTTTTTCCACACTGTATGTAGGACAAGGTTTTCGAAAGGGAGAGTTAGACTGAAAAATTCAATGTCAGAGACAGGATTTGAACCACTGATCTCCCAATCTCCATCCAGTTGCTCTTTAACCATTAAGCTACCATGGCAACATGCCAACATGACACTAAATTCTCCAAACGACTTGTATTTTTTCTTGATTCTACCTTTCGAAAATAATCTTATATTTATTAATAAACATAGCTCATTGTATAAAAATAGATAAATTAACTGCAAGGCATCTATATCTTGTAGAAATTTCAGCATGATATCTCACTGTTTTCCAAGATAATGTGTAAGAATTTGGTACATATAAAATAGTGGCATAGGGCTTTTATTTCTTCTTAATCTGAGTTACTATAAAGAACGTTAAAAATGTATAAAAGAAGCCAACATTGAAGATAAACCTAAGGATTATTCCTTAGCCAGTTACATTTTCAAAATAACAAGGGACAGTTGATAGTCTGCATTATAAAATACAAGTATATATAAAGGATAATTTATGGAAATTAATTGTTCCTTCACACTAACCGTGTATAGCTAAGGTTTGGGATAGATAAGAGTCAAATTGAAAAACTCAATGCCATGGCCGGGATTTGAACCACGGTACTTTGGTGATAGCTGTGGTTCAAATCCTGGCCATGGCATTGAGTTCTTCAGTTTGACTTTTATCTATATATAAAGGATATTATGGCAAATATAGTTCATTTTTGCAGATTTTGATGGAGATCACCATCTTGGACCACAAGACCTAGAGCAGACATTACGACTTCTAACAAACAATGAACTTACTCCAGATCAAGTAACACAAGTATGTGAGAAAGTTATCGAGGAGTCAGATGTTGATGGCGATGGCAAGCTTTCATTCATTGAATTTGAACATGTCATTACTCGTGCCCCAGATTTTCTTTCAACGTTCCACATTCGTATATAGATGAACAAGTTTAAGACACTCTAACTGATAAAATTACTTCCAATTTGTAGATATGAGACATAGCTATATACATATGTAATTGCTAGTAGTTTTACTTTATATTTAGAACTTGTGGGCTGATTGTTGTATTAACTGAACTACATATAAAGAGATTTAACAGGCTTCAATTTGTATTGTAGCCTTTGTTAGAGTGTGAGCTATCAAGTAGTACTGAGAAAAATGTATGTATTAATAAAATATGTATTTTAATTGTATTGTTAATATTTTCAATGACCAATTAGAAGTTAATAAAAAGCCTGATATATTATAATCACATGATTTTCTCTTTGCATTATTATTTTTATATAATATCTACAAACTATTCCTATGAAAGCTTATTTTTCTTTCTATTTCATGTTAATTAAAATCAGCACCTCCTGAAACAGTTTCATTACAGATTTTGTTGTAAGTTATACGTAGAATTTGAAATTCCATACACTTTCCATGACATTGCAAAAAACAACTGCGTACTTACAGAAAAGGTAGTGTTGAACAGCTCAAAACAATAGTCAAAGATATTTCAGAAATAGCTGAGGCTTCAAAAAAGGTTATTTGAACTTAATTATGTGTTCTGTTGTTTAAGGACTATGATACAATGAAGCACAAAATTAATACAATTTTGAGTCGAACTAATACTCAATGCTCCATTTATTGCTAGTATTTACCTAGAACGCGTTTCGTTAGGATCTTCCTAACATCATCAGTTGTCGACTAATGGATGCCGGTTCAGTGAACTCCTCGGAGGTGATAGGTGCGTCTCTGTCTGTATCTTGATGAACTTGAAATTTGGGTTTTCTTCAAAGGTAGTATCGAAATTAAACAATTTACTTTCATATTTCTTTATAAAGATTTTTTCCCACGTGGTTAATGCAGCTGGACCTTGGACACTTTTTAGTAAGTGAATTTCTCGTTCTATGTCATGATTTTCCTTCCAGGCTGGTTAATGTACCTTTAAACAAGATAGAATATAACAAAGAGTACAATAATATCATTCACATTGCAGAATACAATGGATACAGTGCTGAATTGGTCAACAAGAAAATAGATAAATTCAAAAGACAACTAAGATGCAAACAAGTAACTACTCTCTCCCCAGTTAGCAATGAAACCTCATACAGAAAATTTACGTATCATCCCAGAGCTACACACCTTTTCCAAAATGTCTTCAAAGAACACAATATTACTTTGGCCCCACAGAACAAATTTAGTGTACAACACCTTTTGAAATCACATAATACAAAGGAGATACCCACAGGCAAAAAATCAGGAGTGTACCGGATAAATTGCAAGGACTGTGACAAATTCTACATTGGAAAAACAAAAAGGAACGTGAACATTAGGCTTAAAGAGCACTTTAGGAACATCAGGAATAAAGAAATAGATAAATCGGCGGTAGCGTACCATTTTCCGCAATAGCAGCTCATTTCTGGTCTGAAAATCATGAAATTGAAGATAGCACAGAATTACTAAAATACATACAAAAACATAGTGAACTCGTCATATGGGAGAGAATATACATAGAAAAACATAAAAACCAACTAATGAACGTTGAAATCCCGCCAGAAGAGAATCCCACATTTAAGTTCATCCCTAAATCAACAGATGGCAGCAGCAACCCCACAATTACCCACACCACTGGATCAAGCTTTAGTCGCATAAGAGCCGAAGATGCAAACGATTTGCGAAACATGTCCTCAAAATAGGTACGAAAGTGAAGCAGATGTGTAATACGACTCATGTAAAATTAATAATTATCTTCATTTGTTCAGAACTTGTTATTTCCTATATCTCTTATTTTGGAGTACCTATTGCAAAAAAACCTGATGTGATACATAGAAACGAATAATGGATTTGTGTTCAGTGACCCAAAATTAGTTAAGAACATATGTCACATTCCTTGCTGCAAGAAAAAGGCTTCAAAATGCTGGGTATTGTAATCATGATATAGAACCAGAAATCCACTTATTAAAAAGTATTCAGGGTTCAACTGCATTAACTACATGGGAAAAGATATTCATGAAGAAATATGAAGGAAAACTGTTCAATTTTAACACCATCTATGAAGAGAACCCAAACTTCAAGTTCATCAAGATACCAACTGAGATGCCCCTATTGCCTCCAAGGTATTCATCAAATCAATATTTAATAGTTGACATTAGCTGAGGGTGTTAAGAAGGTTCTAACAAAATGCATTTAACTACGTAAACACTAGTAATATATGGAGCATTGAGCACTAGTTTGACTCAAAATTATATTAAAACATTATTCACATTATAGGTGTTTCTGAAAACCCCTGAATGCATAGCCCTGTACCATTTTTGCATATAGTATACTGTGAATTCTGATAGTGCATGTTTTGCCCTTCATTATGCATATTTGGAAATATGATAGTGCATATATGCATGCATGTTATTAGATTTAATAGTGCGTGGAAATTCAGGCTTTACTAAGAATATAAAATACATCTTTGCTGGAGATAGGTAATGAAAATTGTATTTCCAGTCAATAGTAATATCACTGATTATCCTATTAGATCACATTAATACTCAAGCTCTAAAAGTTCAGCTTTTAAATTTTATTTTATTTTTATATTCAACAAAATAAATATTTCATTCTTTTATTTATAGAATGGTAAAAAAGGATACAATATTATTATATCACAAACATGCTCTTCATATACACTAAAAGTTTAGTCCACATCTTTATAATCAATTCAGGAACTCTTGGAACAATATTAGCAAAAAAGCTGTCCATTAAATTAATTTTAGTGTTTTTTCAACTAATTACAAATTTTTATGTCAAACATGCAATAAATTACTGTTGATTTTGGTTACAATTATAACTGCTTCTCTATGAATGATGAAGAGGATTGCCTGTTCTTTGTGATTTAACACTGCAGCCTCATTTGCTACAATGGATGGCAAGGCCACCTTGTTCTGTTTCAGATGATAGGATTGATTTATCCTCTGTACTGATGGCAGAATTATTTGATCCTCTGTTCTGTGCATCAGTATTACTTGAATCTTTGTGATGTAAGACGTAATTGTCTACCATTCTGTAGTATGTGATGGCAGTAGCTGATCTGCAGTACTGTGTGACAGAATTGCTTGATCCTCAGTTTTGTGAAAGAGGACTGTTTGATCTAAATCAGATGACAAAGTTTCTTGATTCTCAATGTAGTTGGACAGAACTGGTTGATGCTGTATTTTGGGTGATAAAAGTACTCGATCCTCATCATAGGACGGAATTGCTTGATCCTGTATGTCAGGTGATTTAACTGCTTGATCCTTTAAGTCAGGTGACAAAGTTGCTGTATCATGGAAGAGAGCTGCCTGATTCATTAATTTATGTGAGCGAACTGCCTGATTCTCTTCAGTACACAAATTTGCTTGATATTCTAGCTTGGGTGATAGGATTGTTTGGTCTCTCATGTCTTGTGACACAGCAACCTGATCTTCAGTGTCAGATGCTTGATTCTTTACTGTTATTGATAACTCATGCTTTGTATTGGGAATGAGTCTCACATATTCTGTTGGATGCCATCTTCTTAACACATTTACATGTGGTAAACACTTATTGAAACTACTTCTAAGGTATCTATAAGCTGCTGGAGAATAAAAATAAACATTTAATGCAAACCTTTTTAATGCTTCTGAATATTCAATGTTTTGATCACCAGAAGCTCTGCAAACTATCTCAAGCATAATACCAGAGAGATTGTTCTTAAAGGCCTGTAATAAGTGTTCGCTAACTAAAGCTTTTTGTTTTACACTTGATAGTGTCAATTTTAATTTGCTTATTGAGCTCCCCTGTCTAATACAACGTCTTTTATATGTAGCAAACTCTTTTCTCAAAGACTTGATTGTAATTTCTTTTCTCCTTAATTCATTTTCTAACTTTTGTCTTGCTTCACTTAAGCACAAAGTATAATTATGTTCATCATTTATCCTCTTGGAAGAACAGCTTTCTTGCATGTTAATATTTAGATTTGTCTACAAGTTCGTGTTGGAAAAACTGCTGTATGAAACATTTCTATGATCTGAAAGAGAAAGTTACAAGAACTGTAATAAATTGTTACAATATGTGTTTTACTACAGTGTTAAAATATAGGTTTGCTTTAGATAGAATCAGCACAAACACAGACCTGTGTAATTATTTAACATTGTTCTTTGTCTACGGTGTTCTAAAACAAGATCCAATGGAACGTAAACATACTATTGCATTGTATTTTTTCCATACTGGAGTAGTCTTTCGAATTTCTCTTGTCACTTCATTAGCGTTGAGAAGCATTAGATTCTGGAAAAAACCCAAATATTTTGTATTTAAGTTGAGCAACACTTACATAACCCAATTCTTTTCATAACCTTCATTTTATTAATGTACGTGATTCTTAATTCTAATTATTACAACACTTTTATTGCGTATGAGTTATTTCTGGATTATGTGAAAAATTTGTATAAAAATTTAGAAATGGCATACTTTTATTATTTAAATAAAATTGAAATGTTTCAGTTCGAATTATAGCATAATCATTCAAATACCATTTCTGTGTACCATTTCCTACATGTAACCATCCACGGTCTTATTTGTTATTGATTTTTATCGACCACAGATTAAAACTTAAAATGTGGTTCAACTAATGTTCCAGGAGGATAAACATTTTGTTAAATTGAATCTAAATCGGAAATGTTTTTTCTGTTGGTTTCTCGATCATTTGTTTTGTTCTCATTATCCTGAAATTCTCCTACACTCTGTGCTTTTGATGAAAGTAGTTATCACAGAGTCGGCGTTGAACACAGTGGTGATTTCTCCGATTCTGTCTGAGCCACCATGGACATTACATCTGTGGACTGAGCTGTTATCTGTGGTGTTTTGTGCTGTAATGTTTGGAATGTGATTAGGAATCTCAGTATTAGAGAAAGCATGTCATAGAACAAAACAAATAACATTTCGGTTAATTTAGTTTAACGGGCACAAAATGGCTAAAAACATACCAACTAAAAAGTCTAAAGGGCCTGCACCCACAGTGGATCAAATTAATGCCGATAGAATCACGCAGGTATGTTATAAACAACGTAGTTCTGCCTATCTTAACAAAAATTTGACCCTAACCTAACTTTTTAAACTTAAAACGTAAATTGTTGTTTGCCTATGTGTTCCAGCTTGCAAATGAGTATTGGGCTCCGTATACAATAGAAGATCACCTTCCCTTTGATGACAGAATCGTGGAAGATATTTATATCAAAGAAATCTTAGGTTCTAAGTAAGTGTCAGTTTCTGTTTATTGTCATTGATAATTGACTTTCTAACACACAAACCGTGTGTAGGCAAATTTTGAAAGGTAGAATAAAAGCTGAATATTTCAATGCCATAGCCGGGGTTTGAACCGGCCACGCCGTGGCTCAGTGGTTAGACCGCTTGGCTCTCACCAAGGCGGCCCGGGTTCGATCCCAGGCGACCGCAAAGTGAGATTTGTGGTGGACAACACGGCGTTGGGGCGGGTTTACTCCGGGACCTCCGGTTTCCCCCGCCATCTCATTCCACCGGTGCTCCATCTTCATCTCATGCATCATCAGTATCACCGCCTGCGGTGCCGAATGTAGTAAAAGCGGGCGTTAAACACTATACACCACACTACGGGGTTTGAACCACGGATCTTCCGCTCTACTACTGAGCTAAAATAACATGTGACGCAGTTGGAGAATTTTCTACCTTTCAAATTGTCAGTTTGATGTTAAGCAATATGATTGAAAATACCAGATGGAGAGAGTGATTTTTCTTATTCTCCTGCCCTCTGACTCTTCCTCTATCTTTCCTTCCCAGAATGTCTAATATCTTATCAGTATCTATGAGCCATTATTTTCTGCTTTCTTCTTTAAAAAATGAAATTTACTTGTCTCAAAAAATTAAAAAGAAATGAAAATAGTTGAAATGTGTATGAGAGCTTAAAAAAGTGTGTACTTGAACAACTTGTAACCTCCCAACATTACTTTTTAAGACAGTTTTTATAGCAAAATTATTGCTTATATTGCCTATTGGAGAACAAAGAAATCCAATTATTTACATTTATTTATTATACAGTGCAGGCACAAAAGAAGGCTAAACTGCAGAAAGTGGTGTAGACTTAATTTGGTATGGAATGATGTCACGGAAGCAAATTGTTGCCAACTGCAGAGTTGTGAATTATACCAACACAGCAAAATGTTGCCAACACATTTTCTTGTTCTTGTTATAAACCAGCGATACTGTAATGCTTAAGGAATTCCGGGTAACATACAAGTTTAAACCTTTACTTCTTGTACTTCAAACTATTTTCCTAATAATTTTGGATGCTTCAGAAATGAACAAGGTGAATGATTTCATCAAGAAATCAAGGAAATGGACAGAAGGTATAGGATTGATGGAATATTGCAAGCGGACTACTGTTGGTGCTTGAAAAGGGAAGTTCCTTAATCATGACATAAACATAAATTAGTGCAGGCGAGTTTCCAGCCAAGGAAAATGTAACTTTACACCTTATTTTACAGCGATACAGGTATTTCTATATATCTGTTAATCATAAATTTTTCTTTTTTTATTCATTTTGTAACACGATCATTACATAAAAACAC
Organism: Mantis religiosa; assembly: GCA_030765055.1. NCBI lineage: Eukaryota > Metazoa > Arthropoda > Insecta > Mantodea > Mantidae > Mantis > Mantis religiosa. The sequence continues at coordinate 147,981,726 of CM060949.1, read as the reverse complement.
TATTTTCAAATTATATTATTCTCTTCATTATTATTAACAGTATACTAATGCACCAATCAAATTAAAAGAAATTGAAACTGGCCAGACTAGAGTGGGTAACTGATATACTGCCAGTTTCCTTACCTATTACAGTATCGCTTGTTTGCATACATAGTGTTGGTACTTTCAGCAAAGGCATGCTTCCACTGTTGGCAACACTCCAGCCATGACGTCATGCCTGCCATATTGCTATGCCTTCTTTCTGCAGTTTAACCCAGAAGAGACTGTCAGCCCTCCGCTGAAATGTAATCAACAAGAAACTGGTTCACATATGCACATACACTAACCTCTGCTAACCTCATGCTGAACTTTGATGCTGCAGGATCCTGTTGTTTTACATCTCATTCTTAATTTCAATCTGGCAGTATTTTTCACTCATTTGTTGGCAGTTCTTAATTCTGAATGCATGAATTAATATAAAAGAAATAAAGTGCCACCTACTAGCAGAAATGCTGAGTAATAAGGGACAAGCAAAGCAGTTTGTGAAAATAACATGTGTTTAGATATTTATATGACTTTTAAAGGACATAGCTTGAATTTTCTCTAAGTAGCATGTGAATTCTCTTCATTCTGAATTGATTTAATATAATTTTAAATAACCAGTAAACCATAAGAAACAGAAATAAACTTGCTACATGAAAATGTAAAGCTCTGCATAATTTGTATCAAATAACTTTTTCTGTAACACAAGCTTTTTTAAAATATTTGTTATATCTTCAAGTTTTACCAGGTGGTAAAACATGGCATCAGTAAAGCATGTTAAGCAAATTTTTCCTCCTCTATGGCCTCATTTGTAATAAGTGACTTAGGGAATGTGAATTGCATGAATACTTTTCTGCATTGTATATGCACCAAAATTCATAAAGCTTAGCTTGAAATTATTTATAGTAAAAAAAATTGCATAATGTACATGAAATAGAAGAGTCACATTTCATGTGAGTATTATAAAATGTAAGTCATTATGCAAAATTATAATGGATAGAAAAAATCCTGTGAGATGTAATATTAGATTTCATATGTAATGTTAATCCTTAGAAACATGCTTGCTTAGATTTCATTGATCACTAAGCGTAGGCTGATTATTGTATTATTTTCAGTTTTGCTATCAGGAGAGTGATGATGTTGGAATTCAGTCAGTATTTGGAGAACTACTTGTGGCCAAATTACAAGACATCTCAGTCGTCACATGCACACATGATGTCCATTGTTGTGATGATAAACGAGAAGTTTCGTGAAAGAGTTCCATCTTGGCAGGTACATATTACCATTTAATTGGTTCTTATTTATATCTTTTGTAAGTACGAGGGCAGTTCAATAAGTATCCATGTTTTGAAAATATATGGTGTTGCTAAGGAAAGTATGTGTTGTTGTTCCTTACATGTTATAAAAAAAATTGGTGCTGATTCATAAGTTAGTTTGCATTTTAGAGACATTTCAGTAAGTTGTTCAACATGTTTTTGCCAAAATGGAAAAAAGTGCAGTATTGTTCAGTGATACGTTGTTTACTTTTAGGTGGGAAAACTTGTGAGGAGATACAAGCAAAATTGGATGCTGTTTAGCTTTCAGCTAAGAGTTTTTCAGTTAAGCTTTCAGCTTCTATAACAATTATCTTGTTAGATGTTGATATAACGACATGGTTGAGCATCTGTAGATGTTTGATGAAGAGTGTCCAGGATGCTCTGCAAATGTGATTCCTGAGGAAGTCATTGAAAAAGTCCACAGTATGATTTTCGCTGACCATTGAAAAAAAGTTCACAAAGTTACAGAGGCCATAGGTGTATTTATGGGAATGACAGTTCATATTTTACATGATCAGTTGGAGATGAGAAAGCTGTCGGTCCAGTGGGTGCTGCATTTGCTCACAGTGGACAACAAGCGAATGTGGCTTTTAACTTCAAAGCTGTTTAAGTAAAATCCAAAGGACTCAGTCAATGAGACCTGGATTCGTATTATACTCCAGAAACCAAGCAACAATCAAAATAATGGATTGTTTTCGGAGAATCTGCTCCAAAGAAGGCAAAGACAGTCCCATTGCCTGGAAAAGTGATGCTACGATTTTTTGGGATGTAAAGGGTGTCATACTCATTGACTTCTTGGAAAAAGGATTATTGGAGCATACTACAGTGAGTTATTGGCCTAATTCAACAAGACGTTGGAGGAGGCATGGCTCCATATGGCGAAGAAGAAAATTCTGTTTCTCCACGATAATGCCTCAGCACATTCATATGGAGTTGCTGCCATCAAACTGCAGAGTTGTGTTACGAATTGCTGCTGCACAGACATCCTCCCCCCATATTCTCCTGTTCCCAAACATGAAGAGATGCCTCACAGGAACAAAATTTAGTTAAAATGTGGAGGTCATCATGGAGACAAGCATATTTTGCAGAGCTTCACAATTCTTATTTTTTGGAGGGGTTAAAATAATGACAGTAGTGTTGGGAGAAGTGTAAATCCCTAAAAGGGGAATATGTTGAGAAAGAAATCATTTGTTAATTAGAGCTTCTTGGTTTACTGAGCAATTTTATAAATGTCGCATGGCTGGTAACCCAAGTATCTCTAATTAATAATCACTATGAAAGCTTCAAATCTTACATAAATAATTTGTGTTTGGAAACACTGGCATCTTCATTCCTAACACAGGTACTTATTGAACCACCCTTGTGAGATAAAGATATCTTCCAAGCTTTCTTGGATTTAAGTTTTGGATGTACTAATATGAGCGAGGATCCATTTGTAGAATAGGTCTTATGGCAGCAAGCCCAAAATATGCATTCACATATCAGTGGTAAGTATTGAAAACTTAATAAACACCATTATTGTAAATTTTAAGGCTGGTTCACAATAACTAGAGAACAAAACCAAGAGAGTATATAGCATTATTTTTCACACTAACCTGGGATTGAGAATGCAAATGCACATCAATAGCAAAGAGAAAAGTCAATTGTCTGCATTGTGATGTTATTTGTTTGTGACATATTGTTATGAATAAACTACAACACTTAACAACACACTTCACTTATTTGTTTGGTAAATTGTCTAAATCCTCTTGAACCGGTTTCTTGATGTTTTCGTCACATCCTCAGCCAGCAGACTGAATAGCCTTTTGGTTAGTTCTGGAAATTGATGGATAGTTCCCTAGCTTCATTTTTTTTCAAAGGATGTAGTGTTAACACACTAGCCTGTGGTCCTGAGGTTACAGGGCAGTGCATTTTTTATGATGTAAAAGTCCTTAGGAAGGAAAGTAAAGTTATTGCATTTCATATTTTTTTATAAACTTAAGTACTTCTCTTTAACTTGATCATAAATCAATGAGATTCTAATATTTTGTCCATGGAAACATGTGGTAGATGTTGGGCTAACATGGTTCATTTTTGCAGACTAAGATCATGTCTTCAAATAAAGGTAATGCCCAGCTTAAGTTTGCCTTAAGCTGTGCAATTGTGGTACCAAAAGTTTTTGCTGTTTCCTTTCATCTGGATTATTTCATGTGTTATGGTGATGCATTATACCATTTCTAATTGCTACGTAATTGATCACTTTTTCAACTTTAGGGTTTTTTCTATCATTCATGTGATAGAGGATTGAAACTATTGCATTTTATGTAATTATCTGTGCGAGTATCTTTTTTGGTAGATTCCAAAGTTTTTTATATAATCATTAGATCTAAGAAAGGTAATTGATTATCTTCCTCAATTTCCATTGTGAACTTTCTGTGATCTTGTATATTCAGCACTTTTAAAGAATCAATTAAAAACTACAGAAAAATAACACATTCTATGTTTCAGCCTTTCAGAAAATTACCAGATCATTTCCCAGGGTTTTTCCAACAGATGTTAGAGACATGTTTAGTAGAAGGTCCAGAAGTTTCCCTCAAGGAACAGACAGCATTACTTGTGTTCCTCAATCATTGTTTCAACAGCATGGAAGTGGAACTGATAAGAGACCAAGTGAAACGTCTTGTCTCGCTCTGGATGTGGGTTTCTCTACAACAGGTATGACTTTCAGAATATTTATTGTATAGTTATGAAAATGATCTGTCTTTAAGCAGAATTTAAGTATTACTTCCTCTACTGTCTCTAGTATATAAGAGTGTTGTATTCCACCCAAAAATGGTTACTGAAATTTTACCAGAAATACATGTTTTGAGGGTCCCAGAATCCAAAAACAGCATTTTTACAGAGAAGCTCTGTGACTGCATGCATAACTGAAAAACGAAAAGTAAGTTAATACATACTTGATATTCAAGTTCAGCGTCTTCCAAGGATATACTAAGATTATAAAGAATAAGCCCCATTCCATACTACCCTTTACATAAACATTTTTAGTTATTGTTATTTTTTTGAAAATGTAATGATTTTAGTTAAAATATATACGTTTACACAACATAATATGTGTCATATTCTACAGACAGCCTGTGAAATTCTCTTCATTCTGAATGACAGTTTTGATAAACTATCAGATATGGACAAAATCTTACTGCCTAAACATGTAGATATTTGTTAAAGAACATAATTATGTCAGATACAAATTTTTGTATCAGTAAGCATTTCTGAGACGTGTTTTGTTATTAATTTGAGTTTTCAAATGTGTAATATTTATATTCAACGCTGTACTGCGATCGAGCGATTAGACCTATTGACTCTCACCAAGGTGGCTCAGGTTTCATCCGTATGTGAGATTTGTGGTGGTCAACACGGCACAGAGATCTCCAGTTTCCCCCACCATCATTCCACCAATTGCTCCATTATCATATTTTCCTTCATCCACTTCGCCCACATTCCATTCATCTACTTCTCTCACTCTCATTTCAGGCATTGGGGGGATCATCCATCCTAGATTTCTCTGATTCAGAGTTTTGGTTCCTTAACCCGACGCCCATAATAGCATAAGGGGTAGAGGACCTAGAATCCCCTAACACCTCGATAGTAGTATAACTAGGAAAGTTAAAGAAGAAGTGTTCTATTTTTAAGTGATATTGTTTGTTTTTCTTGTGGTCATGCAAAGTTATTGAATTTTTAAGTGTCACATAACTTGCTGTTTGAAAAATCTGACTATTACTTTACTGTTATTACTGTACCATTTTTATATATGTACAACAAAGTGGTATAGCCGGCCTTGTTAGCGTAGATGGTAGCGTGTCTGTCTCACGTTCAAGAGGTTTATTACTTGGTCTTAATATTCCCATATTAAGATGTTCTCTTTCATTGTCAGTTGGTTATTATTTATCATACCTATTAATAATTTTGGATCTGGGTCAAGATTATGGGTTTCATTCCAAGAGTGAAATGTTTTTGCTGACCTGTCTATCCTGTTTCAGTTTAATTTTTCTAATTTATTCTTTAACTCTTTAGGTTTTTAGATGACACTGTTACTAAATTCTTCCAAATATCATGTAATTCTTACAAAGGCTTACTTTTATTTCTATTTCGAGCTACAAGAATATCTTGAAATAGATGTACACATTTTGTTGTAGATATAAGAAGAATGCAATGGGCAAAATAATTGATTTTTTAAAACATGAATCACTGTGTGATATATTTCAAATTCTATGATCTTTGCATGACCCATGGTAAAAAATGAAAAGCAACTCTTGAGTTGAAAATGTATAAGTATTAGAAAATTCAAACCAATAACAAATAATATCTGAGAAATGGTTAATGCTACGTTTTAATATAAATTGTGTGTCTAAACAAAACCTACATTTTGTGTACTAAGACTTAAATATAGCTCTTATGATTTAACAATTATGCAAATGTAATTCAAAATGAAGAGGACATCACAAGTCATTCGGAAAGTATTTACGATACACACTATTTCTGTCATGCAAATATCTTAACTCATGGTATTTTATGAAAATTGTTAACCATTTTTCAGAAAAAATTTTGCATCCTTGGAAAACATTGAACGTAAATATCAGTTTTGGGCTTTAATTGACTTTATGCACATGAGTACACATTCTATCATCCATCTTGGAATCAGGGAATCTCAAAACATGTATAGTTAATCTCTGTTTCATATAACCTTGCCCCACTGAAATGTATCACTCCGCGTTCAACTACCTTCCCCCTCAACCTAATTGGCTAATGCTTTCGCGCCTTAGGCCATAGGCGGTGCCTTCCCGTCACATTTAAACCTGCAGTAAACGTCATAATAATTGCCGGGAAGATAAAATCATACAAATAAGGATATGAAGGCATGCAAAAATACAAGTTTATAATGAAACTGAGCAAGTTGAAACTCAATGACTGAGCAATGAAACTGAAACAAGTTTATAATGAAAGGCCTTTGGCCTTTCCCACTGGGATTTTTTAAACCAGCACACATACCTTTAAAAAATGCTTGTCTTTCAGTCTTAAAAGTCGTGTCATGCCATACCTTACTTTTCGTGTGTTCTTCGTGTATATTTTGCGATTTGTATCTCGGTACAGTCTGATTGTCCTTAAATAACGTCTTTGCCACATAGCAATATCGCCTCTGTCTTTTAGCACATTTTTCTTGCCTCTTTTTTCATTCACAAATCCCAGCTGTATAAGCAATCTGCTGAAATTTGGTAAATCTGCATCCTCATTTACAGCAGACGAAATATTACTTATGTTAGGGAGTTCGTTTCTAAAGAAAAACTACACACATGACGACGCACAACACTTTTCACGTATTTTTTTCCGAGCACGCACTTTTGTTTATTCCTGCTTTTGCCTGGAGTGGTAAGTTTTCCTGTTTCCTCATTTTCATGTCGCGATGTTCCTACAGATCTAACACTCACACCTGTAACTTCAGAGCACAGCTGTTCGACTTCTCTCACTGACAAAGACGGATTCTTCTCTGTGAGTGCATTAAACACATGCAACACAATTCTTTTTTCGCCTGTTTGTAAATAATTATCCTTGCGATACTTCAGCGAAAAACTGGCGGTAGACTCTGCCATTATACATATAATAAGTACATGCGCAATAAACGATCAATAAAATAATTTAGCTCCCGCACTCTCGAATGGCGATGCATGACTAATCCAGTTCAAAACAAGGTCAGTGATAAAAGTCACATAAACAAATATGTCATGACTACCGCTAAATCACGTATTATCGTGCCATGTGCTTGAGAGCAAAGGGACCTCCTCTTTAATTCGTTTAAGAATTAACATGCATTTCAGATAAATCAACTCTGTTGCGTAATATATTTAATTAAAACAGTTACGAAAATATAAATTTGACAATTCTCTTCCAACATATAATGATATATCACCATGTTAAATAACGAACTAATTTTTATCGCACGACAGTCATTACCACAACAGCAACCAATGAGAGGTGATTAGGTCACGTGACCGTTAAGAGATACTGGGCAAGCTTACGTGAAACAAGGCATAGATTTCTCTGATTCAGAGTTTTGGTTCCTTAACCCGACGCCCATAATAGCATAAGGGGTAGAGGACCTAGAATCCCCTAACACCTCGATAGTAGTATAACTATTCTCTGTTTCATATAACCTTGCCCGGCTGAAATGTATCACTCCGCGTTCAACAACCCTCCCCCTCGCCCTAATTGGCTAATGCTTTCACGTCATACGCCATAGGCGGTGCCTTCCCGTCATATTTAAACGTGCAGTAAATGTAATAATTGCCGGGAAGATAAATAAAATCATACAAATAAGGATATGAAGGCATGCAAAAATACAAGTTTATAATGAACTGAGCAAATTGAAACAGAATGGCTGAGCAATGAAACTGAAAGAGTTTATAATGAAAGGCATTTGGCCTTTTCCACTGGGATTTTTTAAACCAGCACACATACCTTCCAAAAATGCTTGTCTTTCAGTCTTAAAAGTCGTGTCATGCCATACCTTACTTTTCGTGTGTTCTTCGTGTATATTTTGCGATTTGTATCTCGGTGCAGTGTGGTTGTCCTTAAATAGCGTCTTCGCCACACAGCAATATCGCCTCTGTCTTTTAGCACATTTTTCTTGCCTCTTTTTTCATTCACAAATCCCAGCTGTATAAGCAATCTGCTGAAATTTGGTAAATCTGCAACCTCATTTACAGCAGACGAAATATTACTTATGTTAGGGAGTTCGTTTCTAAAGAAAAACTACACACATGACGACGCACAACACTTTTCACGTATTTTTTTCCGAGCACGCACTTTTGTTTATTCCTGCTTTTGCCTGGAGTGGTAAGTTTTCCTGTTTCCTCAATTTCATGTCGCGATGTTCCTACAGATCTAACACTCACACCTGTAACTTCAGAGCACAGCTGTTCGACTTCTCTCACTGACAAAGACGGATTCTTCTCTGTGAGTGCATTAAACACATGCAACACAATTCTTTTTTTGCCTGTTTGTAAATAATTATCCTTGCGATACTTCAGCGAAAAACTGGCGGTAGACTCTGCCATTATACATATAATAAGTACATGCGCAATAAACGATCAATAAAATAATTTAGCTCCCGCACTCTCGAATGGCGATGCATGACTAATCCAGTTCAAAACAAGGTCAGTGATAAAAGTCACATAAACAAATATGTCATCACTACCGCTAAATCACGTATTATCGTGCCATGTGCTTGAGAGCAAAGGGACCTCCTCTTTAATTCGTTTAAGAATTAACATGCATTTCAGATAAATCAACTCTGTTGCGTAATATATTTAATTAAAACAGTTACGAAAATATAAATTTGACAATTCTCTTCCAACATATAATGATATATCACCATGTTAAATAACGAACTAATTTTTATCGCACGACAGTCATTACCACAACAGCAACCAATGAGAGGTGATTAGGTCACGTGACTGTTAAGAGATACTGGGCAAGCTTACGTGAAACAAGGCATAGATTTCTCTGATTCAGAGTTTTGGTTCCTTAACCCGACGCCCATAATAGCATAAGGGGTAGAGGATCTAGAATCCCCTAACACCTCGATAGTAGTATAACTATTCTCTGTTTCATATAACCTTGCCCGGCTGAAATGTATCACTCCGCGTTCAACAACCCTCCCCCTCGCCCTAATTGGCTAATGCTTTCACGTCATACGCCATAGGCGGTGCCTTCCCGTCATATTTAAACGTGCAGTAAATGTAATAATTGCCGGGAAGATAAATAAAATCATACAAATAAGGATATGAAGGCATGCAAAAATACAAGTTTATAATGAACTGAGCAAATTGAAACAGAATGGCTGAGCAATGAAACTGAAAGAGTTTATAATGAAAGGCATTTGGCCTTTTCCACTGGGATTTTTTAAACCAGCACACATACCTTCCAAAAATGCTTGTCTTTCAGTCTTAAAAGTCGTGTCATGCCATACCTTACTTTTCGTGTGTTCTTTGTGTATATTTTGCGATTTGTATCTCGGTGCAGTGTGGTTGTCCTTAAATAGCGTCTTCGCCACACAGCAATATTGCCTCTGTCTTTTAGCACATTTTTCTTGCCTCTTTTTTCATTCACAAATCCCAGCTGTATAAGCAATCTGCTGAAATTTGGCAAATCTGCATCCTCATTTACAGCAGACGAAATATTACTTATGTTAGGGAGTTCGTTTCTAAAGAAAAACTACACACATGACGACGCACAACACTTTTCACGTATTTTTTCCCGAGCACGCACTTTTGTTTATTCCTGCTTTTGCCTGGAGTGATAAGTTTTCCTGTTTCCTCAATTTCATGTCGCGATGTTCCTACAGATCTAACACTCACACCTGTAACTTCAGAGCACAGCTGTTCGACTTCTCTCACTGACAAAGACGGATTCTTCTCTGTGAGTGCATTAAACACATGCAACACAATTCTTTTTTCGCCTGTTTGTAAATAATTATCCTTGCGATACTTCAGCGAAAAACTGGCGGTAGACTCTGCCATTATACATATAATAAGTACATGCGCAATAAACGATCAATAAAATAATTTAGCTCCCGCACTCTCGAATGGCGATGCATGACTAATCCAGTTCAAAACAAGGTCAGTGATAAAAGTCACATAAACAAATATGTCATCACTACCGCTAAATCACGTATTATCGTGCCATGTGCTTGAGAGCAAAGGGACCTCCTCTTTAATTCGTTTAAGAATTAACATGCATTTCAGATAAATCAACTCTGTTGCGTAATATATTTAATTAAAACAGTTACGAAAATATAAATTTGACAATTCTCTTCCAACATATAATGATATATCACCATGTTAAATAACGAACTAATTTTTATCGCACGACAGTCATTACCACAACAGCAACCAATGAGAGGTGATTAGGTCACGTGACCGTTAAGAGATACTGGGCAAGCTTACGTGAAACAAGGCATAGATTTCTCTGATTCAGAGTTTTGGTTCCTTAACCCGACGCCCATAATAGCATAAGGGGTAGAGGACCTAGAATCCCCTAACACCTCGATAGTAGTATAACTATTCTCTGTTTCATATAACCTTGCCCGGCTGAAATGTATCACTCCGCATTCAACAACCCTCCCCCTCGCCCTAATTGGCTAATGCTTTCACGTCATACGCCATAGGCGGTGCCTTCCCGTCATATTTAAACGTGCAGTAAATGTAATAATTGCCGGGAAGATAAATAAAATCATACAAATAAGGATATGAAGGCATGCAAAAATACAAGTTTATAATGAACTGAGCAAATTGAAACAGAATGGCTGAGCAATGAAACTGAAAGAGTTTATAATGAAAGGCATTTGGCCTTTTCCACTGGGATTTTTTAAACCAGCACACATACCTTCCAAAAATGCTTGTCTTTCAGTCTTAAAAGTCGTGTCACACCATACTTTACTTTTCGTGTGTTCTTCGTGTATATTTAGCGATTTGTATCTCGGTGCAGTGTGGTTGTCCTTAAATAGCGTCTTCGCCACACAGCAATATCGCCTCTGTCTTTTAGCACATTTTTCTTGCCTCTTTTTTCATTCACAAATCCCAGCTGTATAAGCAATCTGCTGAAATTTGGTAAATCTGCATCCTCATTTACAGCAGACGAAATATTACTTATGTTAGGGAGTTCGTTTCTAAAGAAAAACTACACACATGATGACGCACAACACTTTTCACGTATTTTCTCCGAGCACGCACTTTTGTTTATTCCTGCTTTTGCCTGGAGTGGTAAGTTTTCCTGTTTCCTCAATTTCATGTCGCGATGTTCCTACGGATCTAACACTCACACCTGTAACTTCATAGCACAGCTGTTCGACTTCTCTCACTGACAAAGATGGATTCTTCTCTGTGAGTGCATTAAACACATGTACCGCATTCTTTTTTTCGCCTGTTTGTAAATAATTATCGATACTTAAACGAAAAACTGGCGGTAGACTCTGCCATTATACATATAATACATGGGCAATAAACGATCAATAAAATAATTTAGCTCCCGAACTCTCAAATGGCGATGCATGACTAATCCAGTTCAAAACTAGGTCAGTGATAAAAGTCATAAACAAATGTCACCACTACTGCTAAATCACGTGCTGTCGTGCCATGTGCTTGAGAGCAAAGGGACCTCCTCTTTAATTCGTTTAAGAATTAACATGCATTTCAGATAAATAAACTCTGTTACGTAATATATTTAATTAAAACAGTTACGAAAATATAAATTTGACAATTCTCTTCCAACATATTGTGACTTTGTGGGTTCGTGAAATGAAAAGTCCAATTTCACCACTCAAAAATGTTCTTTATTTCCACCGACTTAGTTTAACACTTGCCAATTACACAGAATTACGTACTGCACACAATTACAATTCACCAGTTCGTCCGTTGCACAATCTTTTCGTTCATTAACACGTCACTGCCTTCTTACACCAAGAACTGTCCTCACTCACACTAACTGACTAACTGTCTCTCTGAAACCCTTTTTATAGGAATGTCACTGCTTTCTCGACTTCTCCAGTTTCCAAAAGAAGGTTCCAGATGAAAGATCCCGTAATTTCCAGAACACAGTTGGAACAGAAACAGACCGCACAATCATGTTTTTTTTTCCCAGCCGTCCCTGTCACCACTATAAGACGGACGAGGGGGAGGCGTGGCTAACACGGACCTCCCCTGTCTTTCGCTCTCAGCTGCTTCCACAGGGTGTTCCAACGCCCGGGTGACACTGCTCCCTCCTCAAAGCTGTTCGCCCCGAACAGCCCCATCGTAGCGTGCCAGGATGTCCAGGTGTACCACCAGCATCTGCCCGGAGTCTGAGCCAGAAGTAGCGCTGCCGTAGTTTGTGAATCATATGGTTCGCTCCCAGGTGTCCTCCTGAAGTACCGGCGTGCACTTCCTCCAAGACTTCCGGGACCTTACTCCGGGGAGTACCAACTGTTCTCTCTGCGCCTTCCCATCGGGTGACTCCCATACCCGGAACAGCACGCCCTCTCTAATCTTCAACGAGTCCCATCGGGCCCAGTACGACTTGTAGGTGGCGCTCCTCGGTGCGATGTCCCCCAGGTTGGTCTCATCCCTGCCTCCACTGCCCTCAAGAGTGGCCCCAAGTCTGCGTCCGCCAGCTGCTCCCTCCTCAGGCCTGCGCTATCCCAGCCTTCAGCAGGCACTGCCACAACTACTCGGACTGCTGCGGCACCCTCCTTCTCTTCCACTCTTGTGCGCTCATTGCCGTCCTGGATCTGCGATAGGACACCTCCAATGTAATGGTCGCTAGCGTCGGTGTCCACAATGAAGGCGCCACCCGGTTGTGGGAAACCCAAAATTGGAGCACTGCACAGGGTCTCCTTCGGGTGCTGGAGAGCGTCTTCGGCGTCCTCCGTCCACACATAAGGCCGTTTTCCTCCGTCAGGCGGGTGAGGGGTTTTGCGATGTTGTCGGCCTTTTCTTCTAAATCATTAAGGCTGTCGTCTACTTGACCCATCCGCTAGCCCAGATTCGTGACGTCATCCCTCACGCCGGCCAACCGTTCCTCAAACTTGGCGGCGAGGACCTCGTTCGCCTCCCTCATCTCCGTAGCAGTTCGGCCATCTTTGCGGTCATTGTCGTGGCCAAGTTGTTGCTTGCCGTTTCCATCTTCACTGTTAATTCGGCCTTCATTTCTTCCATCTTCCCGGTGATGTTGTCGTTGGCCGTCCTCATTTGTTTCAACTCGGCGGTGAGGTTGTTATTTGTAGTCTCCAGCTTCGCGGCCAGGCTGTTATTTGCCGCTTCTGTTTTTGCAGCAAGGTTTTCATTTGGCGTCTTCATTTCTTTCAGTTCCGCTAAAATCTTTTCTAATGCTGCCTCCATTGTGTTATGTCGCACTCCTGACACCAATTGTGACTTTGTGGGTTCGTGAAATGAAAAGTCCAATTTCACCACTCAAAAATGTTCTTTATTTCCACCGACTTACAGTTTAACACTTGCCAATTACACAGAATTACGTACTGCACACAATTACAATTCACCAGTTCGTCCGTTGCACAATCTTTTCGTTCATTAACACGTCACTGCCTTCTTACACCAAGAACTGTCCTCACTCACACTAACTGACTAACTGTCTCTCTGAAACCCTTTTTATAGGAATGTCACTGCTTTCTCGACTTCTCCAGTTTCCAAAGGAAGGTTCCAGATGAAAGATCCCGTAATTTCCAGAACACAGTTGGAACAGAAACAGACCGCACAATCATGTTTTTTTTCCCCAGCCGTCCCTGTCACCACTATAAGACGGACGAGGGGGAGGCGTGGCTAACACGGACCTCCCCTGTCTTCCGCTCAGCTGCTTCCACAGGGTGTTCCAACGCCCGGGTGACAGTATGATATATCACCATGTTAAATAACGAACTAATTTTTACCGCACGACAGTCATTACCACAACAGCAACCAATGAGAGGTGATTAGGTCATGTGACCGTTAAGAGATACTGGGCAAGCTTACGTGAAACAAGGTATAGGAAAGTTAAAGAAGAAGTGTGCTATTTTTAAGTGATATTGTTTGTTTTTTCATGTGGTCTTGCAAAGTTATTGAATTTTTAAGTGTCACATAACTTGCTGTTTGAAAAATCTGACTATTACTTTACTGTTATTACTGTACCATTTTTATATATGTACAACAAAGTGGTATAGCCGGCCTTGTTAGCGTAGATGGTAGCGTGTCTGTCTCACGTTCAAGAGGTTTATTACTTGGTCTTAATATTCCCATATTAAGATGTTCTCTTTCATTGTCAGTTGGTTATTATTTATCATACCTATTAATAATTTTGGATCTGGGTCAAGATTATGGGTTTCATTCCAAGAATGAAATGTTTTTGCTGACCTGTCTATCCTGTATCAGTTTAATTTTTCTAAAATATTCCCTAACTCTTTAGGTTTTTAGATGACACTGTTACTAAATTCTTCCAAATATCATGTAATTCTTACAAAGGCTTACTTTTATTTCTATTTCAAGCTACAAGAATATCTTGAAATAGATGTAAACATTTTGTTGTAGATATAAGAAGAATGCAATGGGCAAAATAATTGATTTTTTAAAACATGAATCACTGTGTGATATATTTCAAATTCTATGATCTTTGCATGACCCATGGTAAAAAATGAAAAGCAACTCTTGAGTTGAAAATGTATAAGTATTTGAAAATTCAAACCAATAACAAATAATATCTGAGAAATGGTTAATGCTACATTTTAATATAAATTGTGTGTCTAAACAAAACCTACATTTTTGTGTACTAAGACTTAAATATAGCTCTTATGATTTAACAATTATGCAAATGTAATTCAAAATGAAGAGGACATCACAAGTCATTCGGAAAGTATTCACGATACACACTATTTCTGTCATGCAAATATCTTAACTCATGGTATTTTATGAAAATTGTTAACCATTTTTTAGAAAAAATTTTGCATCCTTGGAAAACATTGAACATAAATATCAGTTTTGGGCTTTAATTGACTTTATGCACATGAGTACACATTCTATCATCCATCTTGGAATCAGGGAATCTCAAAACATGTATAGTTAGTTATATATTTGGTAATTAAGTTTTTTTTTGCCTGCCTCGGTAGCGTGGTGGTAGCGAGTCTGCCTCACGTTCAAGAGGTCCCAAGTTCGAATCTCGGTCAGGGTGAGTTACCTGAATAAGGTTTTTTCCAGGGTTTTCCCTTATCCTGAAAGACGAATGTCGGGTAACTCTAAGCTCTATGAACCCTGGGCTCATTTGAGCATCATTTCACCCATTCCATTCATCGTCCATGTAAAATTAAAAAAAAAAAAATCAAGTTTTTGGGTGAAATGTAATATGTACTTCATGTTTTGGGTGAAATGTAATATGTACTTCATGTTTTAATAAATAGAGTCAACTTGAAAAATTCAGTGCTATGACCGGGATTTGAACCATGGATATCCTGGTTTCCGTCCAGTCACTCTTACCCATTGAGTTACCATGGCCAATGTGCTGTTCTGACATTAAATTCATCAATTGACTCATATATATTTTCCCGGTAAACCACTAGGGGCTCTCGTATCCGAGATGCACCATTTGTGGCGACTTACTATTATAAGTACTTAAATCCCAGGCTTCATCATTAAACTCATATTAAGTTAATTGATGGAAATTAATCATTTCTTCACATATATAGGCTAGTAAAACGGTGTATCTCGGATACAAGAGCCCCTAGTGATTTACCGGAAAAATATATATGAGTCAATTGGAGAATTTAATGTCAGGACGGCATGTTCGCCATGGTAGCTCAATGGGTAAGAGCAACTAGACAGAAACCAGGAGATCCGTGGTTAAAATCCCAGCCATGACATTGAATTTTTCAGGTTGACTCTATCCAAAACCATAGCTTATATATGGCTAGTGTGAAGAAATGATTAATTTTCATCAACTAACTTAAATGTACTTTCTGTGCTTACTCATAGGTATTATCGTGCTGCTCAAAAGGTTTCCCTGGCTTTATCTTTGTTCACACAAACATCTCAAATAACGCACTGATTATTGTCGAAAGAGTGAGAGAGGTACTTGCGCGCTTCTCAGATGTTTGCTAAGCACCAATGAACGCATCTCTTCAGCCAATATTATCTGAGAGTTTCTATTAACAAAGATAAAGCCAGGGTAACCTTTTGAGTAGCACGGTAATAACACTGTTCTACAAGAAAAAATGAAATTGTTTTTTCTGAGGGTTTTTACATGTGATTATTATGGAAACACACCTTCTGAATTCGAATCTGTAATTAGTTTCTCCATGTAAGGCATAGTTTTCAAGTTATAGGCAATGTTCTGTTTGCATGTCTATGCCGTGAATAATAAAAAGCTATGCATTACAGCTTTGTATTTTTCTCCTGTGAACAGTGGTGCACTCTCGAATGAGGTTCCAGCAGTAGTCTGCAATCATTACAGGCATCCATTTCCCTTCATAACGCTTTTCCAAGAACATTATGTCTTGATGGAACCTTTCATCATGTACGTTGGAAACATTGCTATAGCTATCAGGAAAGTAGTTTAGATGTGAATCTAGGAAGTGCACTTTTAATGACATGTTACATCCTAAATCCCTATATGCATTTATCATTTCTTGAACCAATTGTTCATAGTTGTCAGCTTTTTTTCTTCCCATAAAGTTTTCAGTTACATTCCTAAAAGAGACCCATGCATTTTTTTCTTTGTGCGAAAGGCATTCTTCAGAGTGTGAGTCTTTTTGAAGTTCTCTAATTTAGGGCCCACAAATACCCCTTCCTTTATTTTTTGCTGAAGAAAGTCGAGGGAACTTTTTTGAAAGGTACATAAATCCTTGTCCAGATTGATTCATGGCCTTTACAAACCATTTAATAAGGCCTAGCTTGATGTAAAGAGATGGTAGAAGAACATCTTCCCTGGCTATCATTTTTCCATTCTGTACATTTTTTTTCTCCCACTTTCCAGTTCTTTTGAGGCCAAAGCTTTCTTTTATAGTGGGAATTCCTGTCTCGACTATCCCACTCACACAGAAAACATCTATATTTCGTGTAGCCTTGATGCATTCCCAATATCATAGCAACTATTTTCAAGTTGCCACATATTTTCCACCTATGGTCTTCATACTTAATTAACTGTAGCACAGGGCTGCACCCCATAGGGCTCTTTAGTAAGAGCGCATATGCAACTGGAACAGAAGGCATGTATTTCCATTGTGAAGGAGAAGCCCCTTCAGACTGTATCTGGAGCCATCTATGAAAAATCTCCAGTTCTGTGACTCATATTTGAAGTTCAAAGCATTCATGAGGCCAGGAACATCCCGCAATATGTCATCATGCCTTCAGTTGCAAAATAAGAAAGATTTGTTCTCTTTGTCTAAATTCACTTATTTTCATACCTGATTCTAATAGATTACATTCTTGAAACCTTGATGCCAATAGTTCTGCTTTTTGTTTGCTTAGGCCTAAATCACGAACTAGATTGTTCAAATATGCTTGTGTTATTAAACGTGGAGTCAAAGAGCTTGTGGACTGATATGATGAATAACTTTTTTTCAGATGATGCCAGTTCTTCACTCACACTTTCTGCATTGTCCATATCTGATTCATTTCCTTCATTTGTTGGTCTAGTAAGTACTGGAGGAGTTTCTGAGTATGGGATTGGTCACATTGGGGTACACTATATGTCTCTTAGATTTCTTATTTGTATAACCATGAACATTTGTCAAACGAAAACAGTCTGTAATGTGGTCCTTTTGTTCCCTCCATACCATTGGCACTGCAAACAGTTTGCAGTTACCTTTACCTTTCCACCAGTTTATCAATGTAACATAGAATGTGATGCAACAAATGTGGGGTGCCCAGTCCTTCTCTTCATTTCCAATTTGTATTCCAAAGTAATGTTTGTTAAAGAGATCCCTTTAAAAGAGAAATATGGACAGTTTTAATTTTTGTATACCACAGTTTAGATAATATATTTAAAATATATATCAGTATTACTCACATAAAAAATGTTTCCACTATAGTTAAAATGCCAGTTTAAGATTTAATTTTAAACAGTAGTGTACCAATTACTTGCATATTAAGATAATTTCATGGGCAACAGGAAGGGAAGGAGCTGAAAATCTAAATTGACAAACAAAATTAATTGTTGGCAACAGCTGCAAAGCAAATGTCACCAATTTTACCACACTTTTAAATTATCAGTCATATTAGACGTATATCTTCGCATAACTAAAACACTGTGCCTGATAGTGAATTTCTGATTTCAGATTTGAATTTATCACATGAAAATCCTTTGGAAACACATTGTTCCATATGAGAAAAATGACCCTTGTCGAACAGTGAGAAAATAGAGTTACACTTATGCTCTGAACTGATGGCGCATCTGTCAGATAAGTTTTCTGGAGCAGAAAAAGTCTGCCTTTCAAATTTCAGGAAATCTGTATTATAAATCCTTTCATGGAAGTGTTGAAAACAGTGTTGTTGTATAAATTAAGTTAATTGGGAGTCGATTAATAACACAAAACAAAAAGTGAGTGTTGTTTTGTGTTATTAATCGACTCCCAATTAACTTAATCTGTATTATAATATTATTTACATATTTAGCAGAACATCTTAAAAATTCTTCAATTTGAATTACTTTGCTGTTTCTTGTTTTATATATAAGCAAACAATAAATATAATAAGAAACTACTTTGGTTCCCTTTTTTAATGCAGGGCCGCAGAGAGCAGGAACTCCGTGCTGTACCAAAATGGCGGAAGTACTGGAGAGCAATGCAGCGCAAAGATACACCTGAGACCAGGCAAAAATTGGATTGGGAACGTAGGTTTTTGCAACGGCTGATGGTGAAGTTCATGAAACTCCTGGAGTCTTTACCTAGTGAAGGTAAATTGAATTAAGCAGTCCAGTCTGGAATTCTATGTCATTATACTTATTCAGAGAAATTATAAAATACTGGTTTTTACTCAAACTAAAAAAAATGGGGTTTAACCGAAGGTGTGTTTTATTAGTTATATTGCACTTTTATGTGTGTACTTAAGCAAGTCTTTAAATGTAGTATTGTTGTATCTTTTACAAAAATGCTTATACCGTAAAAATAGCATTTTGGGCCTGGCTAACCACTAAATTCACACCTGTTATGTTGCATTTAAAATAATAGCTGATGCTGCTATGAAGCATTTGAGCTCTGGAGAGCAGACATAATGGTCAAAGTATAAACTGGAAAGAAGCGTAGAGACATTGAAGCACAACTTAGCACAAAAGTGAATCGAGAAGATATTGACACACTGCTTCACTCACACTGTTTTTTTACAGGACATGTTTCAAGAGCTTTTGCTCTTATCATCTGCTGGTACTCGACTAGTGCAAATTATGGTGGTTTCCTCTTTCTCCGTATCGTCGATAGATGGCATGATGTACTTGTCAGAGATGTCCGGTGGTGGAGTTTCAAAATTCATGACTCTATGACAATTTTTGTTAATGAAGATTTTTTCCCATACGGAAAAAAAACACTTATTATTCCACTTATCACGCTAAGTGAGCTGTTAGATCTTATCTTGAACAACTATGTAATTACATTATATATGCATGTATACAAATGATGACCATTTCAGTGCTTATGTTGCTATGGTCGAAAGTATGGGTGTGTTCATTAATTTGTATTAAGTAAACTATGTGAGCCAAAAATACGTGGTTTTCACAGTTGTGTTACAAATATTACCTAACCTCTACCTTCCTCATGGATTAATTTGTGCAAAACTAGAATATTTGGACCTAACATAAGTGGAGGTAGATTCATTTGATGTGCTGTTTTTCTACTAGCAGCAACATGTTATGACACCACTACAATACTCCCTTGAGGAGCCCAAAAACAGATATCATCAACCTTAAATTGTCATTTGAGTTTTAAAAGCCATTGGGCAATGCCCAGTTGGCCAGCTAGTCACCAATTTCAGAGAAGTTGCATCTTATCCTGAGGATGATATAACCAACCTTTATAACCAGATAGCAGTTTAAATAGTTCATTGATATAATGAAGAAACAATTGTTGTATTTTTATGCACCCTCTTATTTCGTGTATAGATTTGAATTCACAAAGTGGAATGAAGTTCTCACATTTACAGCTGCTTCTAACTTTTTTATGAGATGACACTTTCTATCATTCTTAAACCAAACAAAATTTTGAAAATTAAGACACAGATTTATATTTCTCACATTTTTATTGTCTTTCAGTATATCTTTAGAGATGGCATGTTTATTTTATTGTGGATCTGCACAGTCTGGTTATTGCATAAGGCAAAATCCTAATATTTGTTGACTCCTCTCACTCTTATGGTTCATTATAGCAACTAAAAAGCATTAAAATATATAGCAGCCACATGTGATATTTATGTACTCAAAGAACAAACACAGTAATAGACCATCTCATATGTGTATCAAGCACATAGAAACAAAGCCACCAAGGATTAAAAATTATATCTTTTATATATGTTTTGTAAAGTAGAAAGGCAGTGCCAAACCACGTATTTTTAGATTACGAGATGTAGTTGCAGATGCAGTATGATAGGAGCACTGCATGAACATAATTAAAATTTGACTTTATGCAACTTTTCATTTGTCAGTCAAAATGAAATGTAAGTCCATGATAAGTGTGTTCCTACTGGCACACAATGAGAAATTAACCGTTACATAGTGTACTGTACAAGAAGAGTGTTTGATATTACTATAGCATACAGTAGGGTTCACATCACACACACCTAGTGACACTAACTAGTACTTACAAGAGTGTCTTTTGTTTACATCTGACAAACAGATTTCTCAATCAGACTTTACATACAGATTTAACGTTGACACATGTAGCACATTAAGGAGCCTCTTTGACCCGTGTTCCTATCTTCGAAATGTTTATTTTGGCACAGTCGTTCTACTGTACAGTTTTTTTGTACTGAGTAAGTTTAGGACTTTGTCCGCTCTTTCTGTAGTTGTATTTGATTTTCCTGCAAATTAGCACTTCAGTTTGCTGGTAGGCAAATCAGCCTCTTCTGCTTGCTAACATGTCAAACTCAGGACTCCTCTGATTTTGTGTAGACAACTGCCACTTGCTTGCGCACTTCGAGAATTTGCTAAGGAAAATAGCAGAACAGAACTGAATCAAAATTTGCCTTCTATTCTTCTTTATATGCCTGAATGTTGTCTTCTAGGATGTTCTTTTAGAAGGGAGGGGAATTCTGGAAATTTCTAACCACATACTGGTAGGAGTCTGGAAGTAACCACCTAACCCTCCTCCTCACCTATAAAATATTATATATATCAGCAAGAATTATACCAAGCCTTTCCAAAATGGGGCAAATAATCAGAGATTCCTACCTTAATATTTTATGGTGATCTAGTGTTAAAATTAAATATATATTGAATTCATTCACCACTTTTCAAGATTCTTACCTATATTCCTCTACCTATATAGTCTTCTCTGGAGGTTATCTTGTAGTGACTTAAACTCAAGCTGAGATTGAAATTACTCAATGTATGTAATTTTTCTACCATTGATATACAAATAAATCAAGCTTTTGTATTTCAGGTGATCTGAATCCTGATGCAGTCCACTACTGTGAACGCTTTCTGGAACTGATAATAGATCTAGAAGCCTTGTTACCTACACGGCGTTTCTTCAATACAGTGCTTGATGACTGCCATCTAGTGGTGCGTTGTCATCTCTCCCCTTTGCTACAGCGAGAGGAAGGGAATCTTTTTACTCAGGTAGGAGAAGCTATTGCATGCTGTAAGTTTCTTAATATATTTTTCAAATGGGAAGAGTTTGGGTTGCAGCAAATGGGATGCATTTGCATGCTCAGCATTGCCACCTCATTAACCCTACACTTTCATATTTCCCTCTCTTGCTCGCACTAGACACAAGGTAATCCAAACTGAATTTTCCAAACTTTTATGATAATGCAGTTGTTAAAATTAAAACGATTAAGGATATTCATATATTATGTATGAAACACTATAATTATAGTTTATGAATTATCAGTTTTTCAAGCCCTGTGAAACTGCCAGTGGTTCATCCGCATAGCTGTCATTGTCACTTAAGTCAAGAGACAATTCATCATTTCACTGTCACTGTTTTCATTTTCTGAAACTTGCAAATTTATGATGATAGGCTCCAAAATTTTGTCACATTTTTTTCCCCCAAAAGTTGCCCTGGAGTTTTTCTGCATGTCTCGCATAGTTTTACCAGTCTCTGTTATTTTGTCATTTTCTTTGTGAATAAGTTGTTCAGCTTCAGTCAATTTAAAAGCATTATTTCTCCCCCCGTTTTATTTGTCGTACTATATGCGCATGATAACTTGAGTGCTGGATTTAGTGGTGCAGGCCAAGGAGAAGAAGCGAGAGCTAATGCTATTTTGTGTCTGCAGTATGGTCAACCTTGAAAAACACAATTCAGCAAAATAGCATATAAGATAAGCAAAGATACGCGCTGCAAGTGTGAGATGTGTGGACAAACAGTAAACTGAACTCGATCCAATAAGCTGTATGTTTATATATTTACTATTTATGAAACATAAAAATAGAAAACAAATATTATGACAGCTATAAATACTCACTCATTCGCTTTGTGATTCTTCTATTTCTGAGTTCACTGCATCAGTTTCATCACTAGTATCCTCTGATGTGTTGATGATAATTTCATCAATTGTATTTTCCATTACACCATCATTTCTCCAATATTTCATTTCCAGCTCATGAACCTTCTTGCAGTATCCTTCCCAATCCATCGCAGTTTATCTTTCTTTTTCTCTTGCTCTGAGCCCTTTGTATATTTCTACATAGCTTTCTATTTCCCTTCCATTACCAAAGCTACACCGGTATTTAATAGAGGCCAACAAACCTAGGAGCGAGACTATGTATGTTGTGGATGTTATGGTTCTCGAAAGTGGATCTGAATGCAATTGAACTGGCGTGGGTAAAAATAAAGAACGTTTTCAGAGGACACAACTTACTGGTGATATATCAGCCATAAATCTGCAGAAACTTGCTATAGAAGCATTCTCTTCTGTAACTGCGACGGACTGGGAAGGATACTGCAAGAACTGGAAATGAAATATTGGAGAAATAATGGTGTAATTGAAAATGCGATTGATGAAATTATCAACAGATCAGAGCATACTAGCAATGAAACTGATGCAGTGGACTCAGAAATCGAAGAATCAAAAAGTGAATGAGTATTTATGGCTGTCATATTTGTTTACTGTTTTTATGTGTTTCATAAATAGTAAGTATATAAATATACAGCTTATAGGATCGAGTTCAATTTAATGTTTGTCCACAGATCTCACACTTGTGGCACATATCTTCGCTTATCTTACACACTATTTTGCTGAACTGTGTTTTTCAAGGTTGACCACACTGCAGAAACAAAAGAGCGTTAGCTCTTGCAACTTCCCATCTACCCGCACTACCCCGTAAATCCAGCACTCTTATCTTGCACATACTGTACACATTCCTCTGTCTTGCCTTCTTTTGTTGGGCAGACACTAAGTACTTATGTTCCAGGCTTCATAGTTAAACCTTAGCCTACATATGGCTAGTGTGGAAGAATGATTAATTTCCATTAATTAACATTAAACAGTGTTTTAGAGGTCATGAAAATATGAGAATAAAATTCTCTGTGAGTATTTATGTCTATATGCATTTGCGAAAAATCAGCATCCTCTATTTATAAGATACTAAATATAAGTTATATTCTTGTGACTTATGAATAAGGCAAATTACAAATTCACAGCTAAATGTGGAACATTGTTAGAAGAAATAATGATGGTAATTTCTGTCATTAAAGATTTTCCTTCTTTTGTTTGAGAGTACCTTTCAAAAAAAAGTAGGCACTGGTAAATTGTAATAGAAGTTTATTTTAATTCAAAGTAAATTACATACAAAACAGCATTCTTATTACATAGATCAAGAGCATTAATAATATAAATATTCAAATGCGGTTAAATAATGTATAATGTACATATACAGTCAAGTTAAACACTTCATAGATATAATCACTTCTTACATATTTAGAAGGCACATTTACTCAAGGACATAAATGTTCCCAGAGTATATTAAATTCATTTATGTAAAAAAAAAATTTGTCATGTAAGAACTAGTATAGTTATTCATGCGCGCAGTATATTTGCTTTGAATTTAGAAAATTAATATTGAAAGCAATGTGTTTAAATAAAATCTTCATATGATAGACAATGAAGGAAAAATAGTTATGCACATGTAATAAAAATGTCTTAAAAACAGTTTTCACTGGTAATTTTGCCGATAAGAATGTAATTTATGATTAATGTATATAGAGTGGGACTATTTTAAGAGAGAACGTAAATGTATTGCAATGATTACCATCTTCTCAAAGTCCCTTTTTCCAATGTTGGGAAATGATTTACACATTAATGAGGAGTAATTAATGCTGTATTTAATTTATGCTTGCCGGTTATCTCTTTATGCAGAAAATACACTTGCCTATGTTAAACTGAAGGATGCATGAAATACAAAATACAAACTTTCATGACAAGTACAAAACATTTTAGTTGGAAGAACTTGGCGGAGAGGATTTTTGCTGCAATAATGAAGTATTTCTTTAACATATAGAATAGCTGCCAATATTAAAATACTGAGTATTAAGTACGTTTTCATGTCTTTAAGTACATATTAGGAATGTTAAAAAAATGGTTGGTGCAATATTTATTTCATTTTACACAAAATATATGCAATATTTAACTTAAAAGCTGTGAGTCACCTAACACCACCACAAGTATCGCTGAAACCAAAATAGGAATTGAAAAAAAACTTTCATAGGTAAGAAGTATGAGAGGGGCTTGTTAAAGTAGATTATATAGGCCATTTAGAAATGTAAGCAAACATAGTTTTCAGTATTAACTTGAGATTTTGTTAAAGTAGAAGTCTGTATTTTTTTAAATTTTTTGTTATGCAATTGATAACATTATGAATGGCATTTGTTGCATTGCAATAGGTTATTTATTATAACTTGAGGAATTGTAA
Organism: Mantis religiosa; assembly: GCA_030765055.1. Classification (NCBI taxonomy): domain Eukaryota; kingdom Metazoa; phylum Arthropoda; class Insecta; order Mantodea; family Mantidae; genus Mantis; species Mantis religiosa. The sequence goes on along the minus strand of CM060949.1, from coordinate 147,956,782 downwards.
ATATGACGTTGGATAAAATGAAAGAGGTAAACCTTAAACTTTTATTATCTTTCCCTTTTCTGTGATTGGAAATGTGTGGTATTTCTAGTGCAATTTGAGTAGCAAAAATAACATTAAGAATAGCCTTTTTGCATAAATCAAATACTTTATGATTAACTGCAATGTGTAGTTTGTGCTTGAAACTTAGTGATTAGGTTGAGTCTTGGAATGTGCAGCTGATGTGTGTTCCATTGTATCTCAGCTTTACATTACAATTTGTTGGCCTATGATTAAGAATCCCAACCAGATGACGAATCACGCAGAAAATGCAAAACATGAGGGCATCCTGTCTCTGAACCAGCCGGACCAATGGCAGACTACTATGCACTCATTGGCTGTGATGATACAAGCCCTGCTCATATGATGAAGGGTATATATTAGGGCGGTTGGACAACATTATGCATGAACTTACATGCACATTGTATGCCACAATCACACCTCACCCCAATCAACCATAAACACACTGGGTCAAAATGACCCTTGGTTCCCCAGAAGATGGAAGAGCTACCACCAGCCCAAGGATGCCCTTGGGTGGTAACTTCAGCCTCTCTTCCCTTCATTCCAAACTCCACCAGGTTAAGCCGCATCGGCCTGATGACTGCTGGAAGGGTGACACTGCCAGAAGTGCCCGAAAACGGGCGGCAGAAACCTGGCCACGTCCATATACCTTACAACCAACTCCCTTCTTGCTTCTGGCCCTGCCCTTATACAGATCCTGCATGTGACTGCTCTTAAGTGAGGCGGCATCAGGCATTGTCACCCATCATTTGAATGCATATTCCAGCACCAGAAGCACCAGCAGAGACAAACCATCATCATCATCATCATCATCTTTACATTGATGGAAAGCTTGCATAAACTCACATTATCTATTTGATTGCATGGGTAAATCAACATAGTGGATGGATACTGTAGTATCATATTCACTGCCCGGGAGCATCCAGGTTACTCGTACTTGCTCTAGTCTTCATTCAGTTGCTGAGGAAGGCCGTGGAGCTTGGAATGGCCAAAAGCTTGACATTTTTAATATTGACACAGCTGATCACCCATGAAGCTATGATAAATATGATTGACCTATAGCAACAAATGCTATTCTTAAAGTTATTTTTCATGTTATAAATTACATTAAAATAATACAGGCTTCCATTTTATAAATTTGATGTGTTGCAATCAAATGACATACTACTCACTCTTGTACTAACTATTCTTACAGAAACTTATTCTTCTATCTGCCTCATGTTATCAATTAACATTTGCAAAAATTTTTTGTTGTACATTTCCTTGTAGTCACAATGGATTAGGAGAATGCAATATGACAGTCAAATCTTTTGAGAGCAGATTGCCATGTAATGGCTTTGAAATTCCATTGTCTTTGCATGATCAAGAAAAGGAAAGAGGGGAGACCTATGGCTTTCCATTTAAGAAAAGTATAAGTATTTTAAAAGTAAACCATTAACAGAATACTTTAGAAATCGTCCACAAATAGAATGTGTTTGATGTAAATTGAGTGCTTTAACAAGATCTACAGTTTCTGTATGACAAAATTTTGTCTATCAGACGTGCAAAACTCATTCAAAATGAAAGGACTTCAAAAACTATTCCCAAAATGTTATAGTTATACATTTATCATGAAAGTAACAAATGTATGGTACTTTTACTAAAAATCATTACAGCCATATTTGATAAAATCAAAATTTTTAAAAATTTATCTATTTAAAGGGTAGTCTAGGATGGGAAGATTTTCTTGAATATCATGTTGCATCCTTAGAGGTGCTGAGCTTAAAATGAGCAACATTTGTTTTTTAATCATTTTTTTTTCATTTTTTAGTTATGTTGTTTCCAGCATAAATGCAGTAAAAATGCTTTTTTGGAGGAGGTTCTGTGAAATGTGTGGGTGAAACATGCTACTTCTTCTGTGTACTATATGTAATAAGGAACATAAAAACCAAAAATTTTATTTTGAATATTGTATTTGCTTTCATTTTGAATGGTCCATATCTTCTACTTTAATGAGGCTCACCTTCAGACTGTGTTGGTTTTCAATTCCTATTTTTATTTCAAGGATATTTGTTAGGCAGGTATATATATATATATTATAAAAGATATACTATATTTGACTTAAAAGCTGCAAAATATACATTCAGAACTATATTAATGCAGCAGTAGTAGAAATATTGCACTTAAAATACCTTTTTTTGTGCACCAAAATCTCTTCAAAGGATATAAAACCAAACTGACTAGCTATATGATGACATACTCTATTTAAAAACACTTCTATGCTGTCAAAGTACTTACATTATCTTGTTTAACAGTTGGACTTAGAGATTGTGCTGAAAGCAGCACATAATAGAAGAATCAGTTTTGCCTTTCAGGCTAATAACTTAACAATTTTATATTTAGTCACAAATCTCGTAACTGACTTTAATACAAATGGTAGAAAAGTGTCTTTTATCAATTGGATTTAACCATACTAATTGTTTGCAAAAAGCTTGAAAGGAGAATGCTTACAAAACCGCCTGTTCATGAAGCACATTCAATCATTAATAATTCTGATGGAGATAAGTTTGGATACTTTTATCAGAAATTTTGTCTTATGCTTATAAAAAAATGCTAAAAGAGCTAGCGAGTGAGTAATTTTAAAGTTTGCTCAAATTATAAAAGCTCATAGGATTTCAAGGACAGTCAAACCTTGAATTGTCACTTCTAGAGGGAAGTGATTAAAAATATTATGGCAGGAAATAATGAGTGCATGAAAATAATAAATATATTTGAGTATGTTGTTGTTGTTTTCAAATGCTAGGCTTTGGCAATGAAGCCATTAGCTCTCTTGCTCTCCAATATTTCTGTGTAGTGGGTCCGACAGGTAGGGCTTCACATATATTTGAGTATTTCCACCTTTAATTGATGTTTGCTTCTTTGCTACTTTTCTTTTCCACTGAGATACTTAATTGTCACTCGTCATTAGTGCACAAATGCACTGACAATTTCTATCTCAGCACTTCCGTTAATGCTGACTATTGGCACCACTTTAGATATTGGGTTGGATTGATTTCCTTTGCTTTGAACAGCATTCTAGTCTATTTCTTCATAAACTTGACATAAAGGTGAAATTATTTACACAGAAATATTGTAAGACTACATATCATTATTTCTTCCTGCATTTTCTGCTTCAGCAGGGACTTATTCTGCCATATCCCTGCTGTATCTTTACTAGCACTTGTGACTGACTTCAAGTAACATCTGAGATTAGTGATATAAGTTGACTTATATGTGTCAGCAATTACACATACTGTTTAGGGACTGCATAGTCTTAATGATAAATATGAGAAAGATATAGTTCTGGAAAGGACAAATCAAGGTTCTACTGTATCTTTTCCCCATTGAGACAGATCTAAGCCTCAGTTTTCTTTACCAAAATTTGCCATCTGTGACTTATACAGCAATGAAAAGAGGGGAGGGATTCAGCAGCAAAAAATTAATTTGGATCTAATATATCCAAGCAGAATTCTGTTCCACAAAGTTACTGGCTACACTTGTGCTCTGTTACTATTTACTTACCATCTTCAGGTGTAATTACCTGTGTTGTTTCAAAAAATTATTTGCTAATATAGTGTTTAAAACTGTTTTCTTGGTTGTAATTCAGAAAATATGTTTGCCAGCCAAGGATTTTGTGCATTTTAGATTGTGAATAGACATGGAAGGGACTTAAGCTGACTTTGGACCTTAGCTGCTACTAAGGTACTAGAAATTTACTATCAGTGCTGATAGCGCCCCTGTTAGGCATAACATTGTCATAATAAGGGCAGATAGATAAAATATGAATTAAGCGAAGTTATAACAAATATAGAGGATAATGATTAAATATACAAGTGCAGAAACTAAACAGGCAATCCCAATACATATATTTTATTGAAAGCACCAGAACCCAACGTGTAAAGAGAGTGAGGAAAATGAACACTTACTCTCACAGGTATTTTCTTTGTGTTGAGCCAACAAAGGTGGCATTGTTCAAGGTTAGACCCTAGCCGCCAGCCCATGCTTTGGTCTGCACATGATACGTGATGAGAGAATAGACACCGGGATTTAAGATACACATTTTCAAACATGCTTATGTATTAATTAGCTGAACTGTGGGAAGGTGAAACTTGTGTGAAATACATGCCTCAGACACTAGAAATTGCTATTAAATTAAAGAATAGGGATGAAACACAACTTATAGGGAAAAAGTAACAGGTCACATGACCTCTAAAGTGTCCAAAATTTGGCGAAAGGAAAGGGAAATTTGTGCAATGGTGACGTTTGATGTTTGCTAGGAAAAAGACTCTGTTCTAGCAAGTGGGAAACTGCACACATCACAACATCATTAAGACTTTACCAAACTCTGTTGTTGAATAATGCTCTGGAAATACTCTGTTGCGCGAAGTAATGCTCTCGACGTTCAGGAACAACGCATACACAGCTATATACACCAATCGGCGCGCCTTAGTGATTCACAAGTTATTCGCGACTGTGATTCAGCCTAGCCATCGTGTCACGTGCGCAGCAACAGGCAAATCCCAAATCTCGCGCCTAATGTGCGAATAACATCAAGACAACAGTGAAAAGTGGAGAGGACTACTTGTATCAATAAACTTGACATTCAATGGTCATGGTATCTTCTATGTGATAATAACCCATACACTGTCAGGACGCACCCACTCCCTGAAACCCAAAAGAGAGAATCCATGCAGATCTCCCCTGAGAAAACCCCCAACCTGTTGGAAACCTCCCATCTGTAGTTCTCACCTGTCACATATCCTATCAAGGTGTTGAGTGCTGGGAGGCTCAACGAGGTACTTAATGGGCAGTACCGCCTCAGTGCTCTGCAAGACATAATTGCTAAAAGCTCTCAAATTTACCTAATGGTATGAAGTGTTTTTATTTATTTGGAATCTCTGATTAGCCACTTTGAATTGATGTCACTGTTTAAGAAAGAGTGTCACTTAATTCCAAGGAACTGAAATGGAGGGAACAGTGTTTTGAAGAATGATGGGGGGAGGAAAAATTGGTTTCAAACTTGTATTGTGCAAAAATTAATATTGAGTGGAGAGCATATTTGTTCCAATGATGATGTTATTTTATAAACATACAGTTTTATTACTTCACTGCACTCTTCTGGGTAGTCAAGCTCATTAGGCATATACTTGTGCATAGGAGGTCTGCAGTTCAAATCTCAGCTTAATTTCTTGACAGGTTTTTCCCTCTTAATAAATGGCCAGGGAGGTGCCATAGACTTAGACCTTGAACATTTCCTTCACAATTATCATTTCATTTTAAGTATCATAAGTGTTCAAATTCTTCACAAATTGTGTGACAGTTTGAATTCCCAATAGTATTTGGGGCTGTTTTCAAGGTAAAATTTGAATCAGATTGGTCCAGTCTAAGAATCTTGGGATGTAGATCTTCTTTGGATGTAACTTAACAAGATAAACTAAGATACATCTCTAGACCTCTGAATACTCAATGTCATCAAAATTCATTTTAAACCACATATGGTGTACATTCCTTTCTTTCTTAATTTTATAGCCCTTTCCCTATAGCTTCTGTGGTCACATTGGGAACATAGATTGTAGAGCAAGTAACTAATTTCTTGTTTTTACAATGTTCATTGGGAAACACAATTCTCCCCCGTTTATATATTCAATCTTTGGTGAGTAAGGAACTGCCCTTACAAATTAAAGTCAGAATGCCCACCACTTAATATAGAGGCAGTCTGGTACATTTCTTGTGAAATAGAAAGCTACAACTCTAAACTATGTAACACTTGCTTGTAACCTGCAGTTTATAACAGCATTCTTTTGTGGAATAGAATGTCTACAACGGACAGTCCCCTTTTGAGCTACCCATCCCCAAAATATCATGGGCAAGCAGCATCTCTCCTGCCCTTAAAATTGGTACCAATGTATGCTCCATTAACCAAGACAGGTAAAAACCTCATTTATAACATCTTTGCCTCCAGTTTCTTTATAAGCTAAGCAGGAAGCAAATTAAGTCTCTCACCTCATAAGCAATCCTCAAGATGATTAAATTTACTAGTATTTAAAAGGTACTTGTAACTAATGTTCTTGTTGGCTGGGAAACACTGAGATAAGCAAATTATCTACTTTAATTAAAACATTAAGGACTAATGTGTTCATAAGAGATTCTAGTGAGCTGTGACAGAAGACATTTCCTCACCCCACTCGGCAGTGTCCACTGGCTCAGCAGGTTGGCAGCATTGGCAAGGACATGACTGACAGCAGCAAGACTGTTTCAATAGGAATGTAACACGGCGCTGACCAAGTACGCAGACATAGAGTATGAGAATTGCTTGCAGGACATTAACAATAATGTTACAGTAGACCACTGCATCATAACGAAGCCAGGACAGCAAAAGAAACAACCAAGCTATCGCCATCACCAGGAACAGCTTCACAAACAGCTCAAAACTGTAACATACAGACATCAGATTTACCCTTCTTTACCGTCCATTATAAAAAGCATTGAAGTATTTTGCTAAAACTTTATTACCTGTATTTCATTTTGTGGTGTATTCTACCATATGTTGACATCTGATTGATAGCATGTCCAGTTGTCAAGTAAAAGAAAATATTGGCCAAAATGGTAAATGCAATAGGTGTGAAGAACACTGCAGTTCCTAGCCAACCTGGAAAACAAAATAATACCAGAAGATTAGCTGGACAGAATACTTTTATAATTTGAAAATATGAAATCAACAAATCAAGGTACTTTCCACTTTTTTCAATACGTACGGTTATCTATGATCATTCTTGAATAGAATGTTATTTGTAATGAACAGAACAAAAAGTCTTGGTGCAGTTCTGCTGTTTTCAAGGTAATTTTTGAGGGAAAAAAAAGAAAAAATTGCTCAATATTAATTCTTATTTTAAATGAAGATTTTATAAAACTTAAAATGCTTCATAAAATATTTCTTGAAGAAATTGAAAGATAAATATTTTCATTGTGTTAAAATACATTTTGAATTAATGCAATTCACACTCTTACTATTATACGCTTTCAAAATTTGTCTTATACCTTGTTTCACGTAAGCTTGCCCAGTATCTCTTAACGGTCACGTGACCTAATCACCTCTCATTGGTTGCTGTTGTGGTAATGACTGTCGTGTGGTAAAAATTAGTTCGTTATTTAACATGGTGATATATCATTATATGTTGGAAGAGAATTGTCAAATTTATATTTTCGTAACTTTTAATTAAATATATTATGCAACAGAGTTGATTTATCTGAAATGCATGTTAATTCTTAAACAAAGTAAAGAGGAGGTTCCTTTGCTCTCAAGCACATGGCACGATAGCATGTGATTTAGCGGTAGTGGTGACATTTGTTTATAAGACTTTTATCACTGACCTTGTTTTGAACTGGATTAGTCATGCATCGCCATTCGAAAGTGCGGGAGCTAAATTATTTTATTGATCGTTTATTGCGCATGTATTATATGTATAATGGCAGAGTCTACCGCCAGTTTTTCGCTTAAGTATCGCAAGGATAATTATTTACAAACAGACGAAAAAAGAATTGTGTTGCATGTGTTTAATGCACTCACAGAGAAGAATCCGTCTTTGTCAGTGAGAGAAGTCGAACAGCTGGGCTCTGAAGTTACAGGTGTGAGTGTTAGATGGAACATTGCGACATGAAATTGAGGAAACAGGAAAACTTACCACTCCAGGCAAAAGCAGGAATAAACAAAAGTGCGTGCTCGGAGAAAATACGTGAAAAGTGTTGTGCGTCTTCATGTGTGTAGTTTTTCTTTAGAAACGAACTCCCTAACATAAGTAACATTTCGTCTGCTGTAAATGAGGATGCAGATTTACCAAATTTCAACAGATTGCTTATACAGCTGGATTTGTGAATGAAAAAAGAGGCAAGAAAAATGTGCTAAAAGACAGAGGTGATATTGCTGTGTGGCGAAGACGCTATTTGACAACCACACTGCACCGAGATACAAATCGCTAAATATACACGAACACACGAAAAGTAAATTATGGTGTGACACGACTTTTAAGACTGAAAGACAAGCATTTTTGAAAGGTATGTGCGCTGGTTTAAAAAATTCCAGTGGAAAAGGCCGAAGGCCTTTCATTATAAACTCTTTCAGTTTCATTGCTCAGCCATTCTGTTTCAATTTGCTCAGTTCATTATAAACTTGTATTTTTGCATGCCTTCATATCCTTATTTGTATGATTTTTGTATGATTTTATTTATCTTCCCGGCAATTATTACGAAATGTGACGGGAAGGCACCGCCTATGGCGTATGATGCGAAAGCATTAGCCAATTAGGGCGAGGGGGAGGGTTGTTGAACGCGGAGTGATACATTTCAGCCGGGCAAGGTTATATGAAACAGAGAATAGTTCCATCTAACTGTTAGCCACAAGACTACACAGCATAAAATTGTAAGACTGAAAGAATGGACTTGCTGTTATTGTGCTTATGGCTTGTTTTCAAAACAGATGATTATTAGTAACAAAATGACTCGCTTTACTGGTACAAGTATTTTGAAATGCTACTCATCTATAATGTAACGTAACCCTTGGTGTAACAGCCCAAAGTGGTCCTAAACCTGCCGGCATCACGCTCACATATGCAAGCAGATGTGGGCGATCATCCAACAAATAGGGTAGGAGATGTGGGCAGCATCTTGGCACCCCCAGCTGGAAAGTTGGTTTTCTAGATCAGGGTTTTTTATCTAGCGTAAGCTCCTCAATTTCCTCATTTCCTCAGTTGTACTGAGGGGGCACCAGTCCTATGCCCAGGACTTAAAATCTGTACCCCTCCCCTGAGGTGGGATCAATCCCAGGTAGCAGGGAACCAAAGCACAACGCTCTAGCCCACTACGCCATGGGACAGAATGCAATTCATCTGTGGTGAAACAAACCATAAGATGCAAGAAGTTACTGAGAAAGTTTTTCAAATAGAATGAGCACATCATGTTTTCCTCTGCCAGAATTTTCTAGATACAGAAAATGTTTCACCACATGTTGGAGTTGATCAAAGAAAAGTTGCACAAGAAAATAAATCCTTCACTTTGTAGAAGTTCCTGGAAGCAGCAACCATATGCGGTCAACATATCTCACTGGCCTGCTGTGGGAACATAAAAGATTTGTTGCACCCTTAATCTTGCTGAAGCAAGGACAGCATGTTTCAGATGGTTTCTTCAACCTTCCGCTTAAAACTCTTACAGTGAGTGAGAATGTACCAGAAATGGAGTAAGTAGTATGATAACGCACACTAGTGCTTATTATAGAATAGGACAAAACAATTTTCAGCATAGTTTTTGAAGCGTTTGCACAGAAATGGTAGCAAACACATTAACTGGATTCTTCCTCAAGTTTTGACAAGAGAAACTACCTTCCGTTTTTTTCAAGAAGGTTTTGCTTGGAGATGTTCCCCTGGCAGTAATGAATGAATATGGCTATTACATGACATGCCCCTGTACACACATAAGTAGAGATGTACAGCCACCTGCTCAACACCTACACAGAATGCTGGATTCTTTGTAATGGACCAAAAGATGGCCACCCAAACTGCCAGATTTGAATTCAATTTTAAGTTTTCGTTTAGGGCAACATAAGAACTTGTGTACAAATTACAGAAGTGCCAATGTGGAAACATTGCAGGAAAGAATACTTCAAACAGCAAAAGAAATAATAAATAACTGGACATACTTCATTGAATGCCGGCAGAATTGGTGAAAATGTTTGTGAATCATGTGTATTGGCAAGGGTATACATTTTGAACAATTTCAAACTATAAAAGAAAGTTCTCATTGATTTTCCAGTATTACTTTTATTATATTATTGATAAAAAAAAAAGGAAGCATAATATTCTAACTTGGGTTTCTCAACATTTTATTTATTTTTTATATAATTTTGAGTCGAACTAATACTCAATGCTCCACTTATTGCTAGTATTTACCTAGAACGTGTTTAGTTAGGATCTTCCTAACATCATCAGCTGTTGTCGACTAATGGATGTTGGTTCAGTGAACTCCTCGGAGGTGATAGGTGCGTCTTCCTTTCTGTGTATGCCAAACTCAAGTTTATTATGTTTTCTGGCATACATAGAAAGGAAACACACACAGAAAATTTCATAAATTCAGATGGATATAACCCAAGACAACACAAGCATGCTGTTATCAACAGTTTAACTTACAGGCTTGTTAATATACCTTTAAACAAGATAGAATATATCGAAGAGTACAATAATATCATTCACATTGCAGAATACAATCGATTCAGTACTGAATTAGTCAAAAAGAAAATTGATAAATACAAAAGACAACAAAGATGCAAACAAGTAACTACTCTTTCCCCAATCAGCAATGGAACTTATTACAGAAAATTTACATATCATCCCAGAGCTACACAAGTTTTCCAAAAAGTCTTCAAAGAGCACAATATTACTGAATTTTGAAATTCCCGCTGCAGATGACATCATCAAAATTACCAGAACATTAGATGGCAGCACGACAACAAGCCAGATGCAGACATCAGATGCATCAGTCAACCACAGAACTGACGATAGGGAAAAAGTTCCCAGAAACTAGTGTTCATCAAAGTACTTATAAGTGGAGAAAAGTATATACAAGGTTTACTCATTTGCCTAATTTTAGTAAAAATTCAACTCATTTACCAAATTCGACAGCCTAAGCATCAAAAACACCTATGAACTTATAGAACACATTAAGGATACTGAACTAAAAGAAGAGGACACACTAGTCTCGTTTGATGTTAAATCATTGCTTCCCAGCATACCAGTAAATCAACTCCCACCGTTGATAGAAAAATGGCTCAAATCACTTGGAATGTCATCACCTGAAATTTCAGATTACATCGAGCTAACCAAACTATGCATAGAACAAAATTTCTTCCAGTTTCAAACAAAATATTTCCACCAACTTCAGGTTTAGCAATGGGCAACCCCCTATCACCCTTCCTGGCCGATCTTACATGAGTGCATTAGAAATAAGGATCACCAAAGGTTTCCCTTGGATGTTCAAACTCTGACAATGATATGTAGATGACATCTTTGCAATAGTACCAAAAAAAAAAAACACATCAGTGATGCACTAAAACTTTTAAATATCCAAGAAAAAAGCATCAGGTTCACTGTAAAAATAGAAAAAGACGAGTATTTACCATTTTGGTATCTGAAAATAATGAAAAATAAAAACAGACTAAACTTTGGCATTTACAGAAAACCAACACAGACAGACAAATATATAAAAGCTAATGGCTACAACCCAAGATCCCACAAACAGGCAATCTTCAATAGTTTAGCACACAGACTGGTCAACATCCCTCTCACAGCAGAAGAATACAAAACAGAATACAACAAAATTATTGAAATAGCACAAAAAAGTGACTTTCCCAAATCATTAGTAAACAAAAAAGTGAACTTAGCAAAGAAGAAGCTAATAAAGGAAACCACAACCCTCTCAGCTACAGAAACTAATACGATTTTCAAAAAATTCACTTACCATCCATGGGCCTTTGATAAATTCAAAAAAGTATTAAAAAAAAACAAAACAAAAAAAACATTCAATTAGCACCAGTCAACCATTTCTCCTTAAAAAAGCTAATTTGCTCAAACATCAAAGATGCCATTCCATCTAACAAAAAATCTGGTATATATCAAATTGAATGCAGTGACTGTAGTCAAATTTATATTGGAAAAACCAAAAGAATTTAGAAACAAGAGCAAAGGAACACTTTAGGAACATAAAATATAAACAATTAGAAAAATCAGCAGTTGCCATGCATTTTTGGAAAAAAAACCACAACATAAATCCAGAACCAAAACTACTAAAACATACATCAGGAAAACAAGAACTATCCACATGGGAACAAAAAATAGGAACAAAGTATTCAATTTCGACATCCCCCAGAAAGATTTGTTCAGCAAGTTCCTTGAACCGCCACCAGAGGAGACCTATGACAAAATACCGCCAGCTACACCACTGAGAACCAGTCGATGGCCAGTTGAGGATGGAGGCAAAGACTCTGAAACATGTTCCGGAAAAATTTAAAAGTAAGTGTTTAGTGTCATTAATCGACTCCCTTTAAATTTAATTTATTATAACACTGTTTTCAACACTTCCAAGAAAGGAATTGTAAAGATAAATATATCTTCCATCTTTGTTGCCCGTCTGCTATGGAATTGGCAACGCCAAGAAAGTACACTAACTGTATTGGCTGTTGCCATGTTCATTCTTGTTTTGTAGCTACTGTAACTAGGATGCACATATCAACTTCCTGCTGTTGAACAGTACAAAAAATGCATTAAGATTCAAATTTCAAAATTTCTGTGTGGCTATGAGAAGCATTTTGCAAGATTTGCTTGCAGTCAACAATCACAGATGGGATGATGCAATTTCCATGTGAACAAGCAGTTAGCGTTGTGCTGCTACATCATCTGTTACAATGGGAACTGCTACTATCCTAGCTGCACCAGGATGAGGCAGGGAGGAACTGAGAAACTTAAAAGAATTGGAAGTAATTGAGAGTAAACTTGACATTTTCGTTGCAAATGTTTAAATCAATGCAGTGTATGCAAGTGAAAAATGTGCTCATGCTTATATATTGTAAGATTCATATTCTTAATGAGTTTGGACTATGATACAATGAAGCACAAAATTAATATAATTTTGAGTCAAACTAGTACTCCAGTTTTCATATATTCCTAGTGTTCACCTAAAACATGTTTTGTTAGGACCTTCTTAATATCCTCGACATGAATTGACATTGATTCTTTCACAATTGTGTGAAAGAAAATTGGAAAGTTACACCTGATTTGAAAAATACAGAACTATGGCTGAATGAATCTTATGCTTTCAGTGGCACTCCTGTACCTCTGAGAAGATAATGGAATGTACAATTTTTTCATCTGGGTAAACCTCCAAAGTGATCCCGTATTAGTTCATATGATGATTATGATAATAATACATGTCATTAATGTTAAATAGCAATATAAGCTAAGGACACAAACATAAGAATAACTTTTATTTAAAATGACTAGCAGTATAAAAATGAGTTTTTCTTTCTTCATAATTTGTGGTTAGACACACTATTAGGATTAATTTATTAACAGTAAAATAGAAGGAAGTTTAAAATCTAAGAAGGTTAGAACCAGTTTTCATGATTTGCTTCAAATGGACTTGTAGGTAAGTCGGAATAAATTTGATTAACCTCATTTTTAACAACTTCTTATAATCTTACCAATGTTGTCCTGAATTAGTTGAGGGGGTTTTCTCTTTTGACTAGGGATCTCGAGCATGAAGTGTGCAAACAGAGCTAGGGCTGCTAATCCAAATGTGAAGCCCCAAGCATAACAAGAATAATAGCAGTACTTTCTTCCATCAGTCACTCTTAGGAATACATTTCGAGACCTGTAAAAGCACAAAATAAATGTATGAGCAATAGTGTAGGATAAACCAAATAATACTTTAATCAGAATTTGTGCAACAAGCTTGACTCAAGTAAATAAAGCATTTATGAAGAATACTTTTCGATAAAACTGGTTGGAAGGGTAAATCTGTACTCTGTATGAGAATAATGAAACTGCAGGAATGGCAGAATAATCCAAAAATTTTTAAACATATACTGGGTGTCCACCCAGCTCTGCGACCTTAAATATCTCCAAAATGAAACAAATAGGACAATTCAAATGTGTAAGGACTATGATACAATGAAGCACAAAATTAATATAATTTTGAGTCGAACTAATACTCAATGCTCCGCTTATTGCTAGTATTTACAGAATGCGTTTCGTTAGTATCTTCCTAACATCATCAGCTGTTGTCAACTAATGGATGTTGGTTTGGTGAACTCTTTGGAGGCAATAGGTGCATCTCTGTCGGTATCTTGATGAACTTGAAGTTCGGGTTTTCTTGAAAGGTAGTGTCAAAATTAAACAATTTTCTTTCATATTTCTTTATGAAGATTTTTTCCCACGTGGTTAATGCAGCTGGACCTTGGACACCTTTTAATAAGTGGATTACTCGTTCTATATCATGATTCTCCTTCCAAAAATGGTACACTACCACCGATTTATCTATTTCTTTGTTCCTGATGTTCCTAAAATGCTCTTTAAGACTAATGTTCAAGTTTGTTTTAGTTTTTCCAATGTAAAAGTTGTCACATCCTTTGCAGCTTATCTGGTACACACCTGATTTTTTGTCTGTGAGTATCTCCTTTGTATTATGTGATTTCAAAAGGTGTTGTACACTAAATTTGTTCTGTGGGCCTAAAGCTCTTTGAAGACTTTTTGGAAAAGGTGTGCAACTCTGGGATGATATGTAAATTTTCTGTAATAAGTTTCATTGCTGATTGGGGAAAGAGTAGTTACCTGTTTGCATCTTTGTTGTCTTTTGAATTTATCAATTTTCTTTTTGACCAATTCAGCACTGAATCCATTGAATTCCGCAATGTGAATGATATTGTTGTACTCTTTGATATATTCCATCTTGTTTAAAGGTACATTAACCAGCGCGTAAGTTAAACTGTTGATAACAGCATGCTTGTGTTGTCTTGGGTTATACCATCTGATTTTATGAAATTTTCTGTGTTTGTTTCCTTCCTATGCATGCCAAATTCAAGTTTTTTATGTTTTCTGGTAAGTTTCAAATCTAAGAAACGGATTTCATTGTTTGTCTCTTTCTATGGAAAAATTTTATTGCAGGATTTTGTAAATTAAGTAGTTTTAATGCATCATCCACTAGTTTCTCATTTACTATTGTGCAAATGCCATCAACATATCTATACCAATGTTTGAAAATTAGTGGGAATGCCCTTGTGATATGGGTTTCCAAAAAGCTCATGAAGAGGTATTGTGCAAAATATTAGGTAACAGTTTGGGGCAACTTGGAAAACTGTGCTTTTACGCATATAAACACTCGCATAAACAAAAAAGCACAAAAACAAAATAGAAAAATGCAGGGTATAATCTTGGGGAAACCAAACAACACGAAATGCCAGCCTACAAACAAACAGAATCAGAATTAAGTAATAAATCTCCCCCATGAAACTTTCACACATGCGGAAATAGCGTTCTTAAACAAAGGGTTAAAAACTTGCGTAAATTTCTCCGATAACACAGAAGATTATATAGTTGACATTGAAGTAGCTACTGAGGATCTAAATACTGGGCAGAAATCACCGATTAGAAGCAAATGTGGGAAGATCTTAGAAAGAATAGAAAGGGAAAGCGGTAAAACCAAACCATACTTGAAAATACTTAAATCTTTGAATAAAAAGATGTTACTAACATTAGGCAAATGAATCAATCGTGTATATACTTTTCTCCACTTACAAGTTTTTTAACTATGGAGTCAACTACAGAACTGAGAATAGGGAAGAAGTTCCCAGAAATTAGTCTTCATTAAAAAACTTGTAAGTGGAGAAAAGTATATACAAGATTGACTCATTTGCCTAATTTTAGTAACAATGGCACTCCACTTTCTGAAATACTTCTTTTTATTGTATATAAAAAAGATGTTTATACGAAAGCGGACAAAGGAAATAATGTCATCATGGGCAAACAAGACTACATTTCTAGAATGACAGATTTATTGGCAAGTGATTAATTTCAGGAAATAAAGTCTGACCCTTTAAATATGTGTGTAAAACAGTTATATGAAACAATCAAGGATAAAATGATCAGACCAAAAGAAATTAAACAAAGTTTAAAACCAGACAACCCTACAGTAGCTAACATATATGGATTACCCAAAATTCATAAAACATGAAATAAGATGCGCCCAATCATTAACAACATAAACACACCCTGCTACAAACTATCCAAGTGGCTAAACAAAAAATTTAAGGAGCTACCAAAATTTGAAAGCCACAGTATTAAAACTTTGTTGGAATTCATCAACAAAACTAAAAATCTACAATTTTCTCCCACCGACCAAATGGTACCTTTTGACGTAATCTCTCTGTTCCCAAGGGTGCCAAGAGACAAACTCATGGAATACATGCAAATATGGCTTCAGTTCCTACAATTAGACCAAAACATCATAGAGAAATACCTTCACTTAACAAATATTTGCACTGAACAGTCCTTTTTTACATTCAATAAAAACTTTTTCAAACAAAAATCAGGACTATGGGCAGCCCATTGTCCCCATTTTTGGCAGACCTCTTCATGAGCTTTTTGGAAACCCATAACACAAAGGCATTCCCACTAATTTTCAAACATTGATATAGATATGTTGATGACATTTGTGCAATAGTAAATGAGAAACTAGTGGATAATGCATTAAAACTACTTAATTTACAAAATCCTGCAATAAAATTTTTCCATAGAAAGAGACAAACAATGAAATCCCTTTCTTAGATTTGAAATTTACCAGAAAATATAAAAAACTTGAATTTGGCATACATAGGAAGAAAACACACACAGAAGTTTTCATAAAACCAGATGGATATAACCCAAGACAACACAAGCATGCTGTTATCAACAGTTTAACTTACACGCTGGTTAATGTACCTTTAAACAAGATGGAATATATCAAAGAGTACAACAATATCATTCACATTGCAGAATGCAATGGATTCAGTGCTGAATTGGTCAAAAAGAAAATTGATAAATTCAAAAGACAACAAAGATGCAAACAAGTAACTGCTCTTTCCGCAGTCAGCAATGAAACTTATTACAGAACATTTACATATCATCCCAGAGTTGCACACCTTTTCCAAAAAGTCTTCAAAGAGCACTATTACTTTAAGCCCACAGAACAAATTTAGTGTACAACACCTTTTGAAATCGCATAATACAAAGGAGGTACAGACAAAAAATCAGGTGTGTACCGGATAAATTGCAAAGGCTGTAACAACTTTTACATTGAAAGAACTAAAAGCAACCTGAACATTAGGCTCTTAGAGCATTTTAGGAACATCAGGAACAAAGAAATAGATAAATCGGTGGTAGCGTACCACTTTTGGAAGGAGAATCATGATATAGAACGAGAAATCCACTTATTAAAAAATGTCCAAGGTCCAGCTGCATTAACCACGAGGGAAAAAATCTTCATAAAGAAATATGAAAGAAAATTGTTTAATTTTGACATTACCTTTGAAGAAAGCCCAAACTTCAAGTTCATCAAGATACCAACAGAGACGCACCTATCGCCTCCAAGGAGTTCACCAAACCAACATCCATTAGTTGACAACAGCTGATAAAGTTAGGAAGATCCTAACTAAATGCGTTTCAGGTAAATACTAGCTATAAGTGGTGCATTGAGTATTAGTTCGACTCAAAATTATATTAAAATAGGACAAATTCAATTGGCTGGAATGTACTGTCAGGGCCTCACATAGTGAGAAAGTATACAGAATCCATAAATGTAAACAAATAAGACTTCCAGTACAAAGTTGCATTTTTTAAAATGGAACATGTATATTTATTCTAGCAAAATGAAAACTTGAGCTTTAATTAGTATAATACGCTTGGTTTCACATTTGTAAACCTCATAAGCTCTGAAATATGTGACTTTTAGAGTAGGGCAATGGCATCATAGTTTCTGATATTATGCAATGCATGCAGTACTGTGCCTAGAGCAGGGGTTGCTTGCAGTGGCCTACAGCCTGCTGCAAACAAAACCTGCATGACAAGTACATCACGCCATCTATTGACAATACGGAGAAAGAGGAAACCATTACAACTTGCACTAATCAAGTACCAGCTGATGACAAGAGCAAAAGCTCTTGAAACATGTCCTGTGAATAAACAGTGTGAGTGAAGCAATATGTCAATATCTTCTCGATTCACTTTTGTGCACATTAAATCCCTTTTTTTTTTTGTGGCTTGTTATATTTGCAATCTAGTTGATATGCCAGCATCCAGTAACGAAGAAAACCTAGATAATATTTTAATTTATGGCAAATGTCACAGAAGTGAAACTATAGCGTGGCATTGTACACTGAACACTACCTAGTTCAACAATGTCTCTCACCTTGTACATTGCCAACATCTGCACGAAACTCATGGAAACAGGAAGCTGGGCTGCCTCAAACTGACAATGCACCAAGACAGTTATGGGCAATGGAATTGCTCTTCTAACTGCTGTACTGTAGTTAGTCATGAGTTGTGTGTATGAGTTCTGGAATAAACTGCAGTAGTGTGAGCAGAATTTTGCATAGGCATTGATTTCATCCATTCCATCTCTCACTGCACCAAGAACTCTACTGGAATTCCGCATTTACCGTCACTTTGCAGTTCAGCAGTTGCAAGGTAATCCAATATTCCTACGCAATATGTTGTTTTCGGATGAAGCTTCATTTACAAATCATGGTATGTGAATCTGCGGAAAAAGCACTACTGGTCAATGCAAAATCCCACTGGTTTTCGCCAAGTTACTCAACGATAGTGACTGTAAATATTTGGTATGGTATCAGTGGTAACTATTTTAGGTCTCTATGTTTATCATGGAGCATTAAACGGACAGTGATATGCATAATTTCTTTACACATTATGCACAAGTTTCCAAATAGGTGGATAGGACAGCGAGGTCCTGTGAGATGGCCAGCTCACTACCCCAACTTGGTGCCATTAGACTTCTTTCTCTGGGGTTCAATGAAAGATAGATTATATCAAAAACCCTTGATGAAAGTAGAGGATATCAACTTGTATTACTGCAGCATGTAAAGCAATGTCTGTAGAAATACTGCAGTCTGTACAACACTCTTTTACTCCTCTCCAAACGTGTTATGATGCAAATGGAGGACACTTTGATCATCTGTTGAAGTGACATAGTTTCATCTGACAAGACGCTTCTAATTTGTGGGTGCACTTTCCATGCTGGATGTAGTGCATTACAATGAAGTTTCTGTGGTCTACAAGGCCATTAGTAAATGTGTTTAGAAAAGTGAAACCAAGTGTGTTATCACTAACTGCAGCTCTAATTTTCATTTCGTCAGAATAAAATACATGTTCCATTTTAAAAAAAATGCAACTTTGTATTGGAAGTGTTATTTGTTTACTTTTATGGATTATGCATACCTTCTCATTGCGTGAGCATGTGACAGACATTTGAGGTCGCAGAGTTAGGTAGAACACTCTGCATAATAATACATTGCAAGATTAATCACAAAAATATGACATTTTATGCACATTCTTAAGTTGTGACTTACTGTAAGATGTTATAACTGACAATTTTTAGGTTGTAATTAGCGAAGATTTTCCAAAGATATGTTTCATTTCAGTAATTCCCAGGAAATAACCACTATGGGGTAGATTTACCCATTTCATTTTTTGCAAAGAACTGAGCTTTAAGTTATAAACAGTTTCTTGCTATAAGAATACTGCCGCTATATAATTACATATGTAATAAATTTGTCCTAGTTTACTATACTTATACCTAAAACACCTATTTTAGGCAAATTTCTTCAGATCTCTGAGCAAATATTTTGTGTGCATTTTTTTTTTTTTTTTGTAATTTACGTCCTCCAACATCAAGTCATATCGGATGATGAATGGAATGGGTGAAATGATGCTCAAATGAGACCAGGGTCCATACAGCTTAGAGTTATCCGACATTCGTCTTTCAGGATAAGGGAAAGCCCTGGAAAAAACCTTATCCAGATAACTCACCCTGACCGAGGTTCAAACTCGGGACCTCTTGAATGTGAGGCAGACATGCTTCCACCATGCTACCGAGGCGGGCCTGTGTGTGCAAATATATATTTTGTATTAGCATTCATATAGCTTTAATTCTACACACTTCTGCTGTTTGAAATTGTAAGGACTCTACACATTTGAAATATAATTAAAAATACACAGTTTTACTTTACATACACTAAGTCAGGAAGTATTCTATCTGATACCGAAATTAGGGATTCAGTAAATTAGATATGAACATGGGTTATATTTGTCAGATGTGAACAGGATTTTGTTTAGTAATTCACTATGAGGTAAGGAATGCATCATCGCAGGTAGTCCATATGGTCGACACTTGAATAGAAGTGGCTTTCTTAGAACCTTCTTTAGTAACTGATGACCATAACAAAAGATACAAAAGTCCAAATGTAACAAAAGGTCAACTTGAGGAGGGGTGTTCTGTGTGAATAACAGAGTTGCTTGAAAAGGATACACACACAGCTTGACGGTGCGTCCAGGAAGGAAGTCGTGACTCAGGAAAAGTATTTGTTCCTGCGCAACTAACGAATTACATGTTATTGCATAATATGCGCTTCACATAAGGTAACTCCAGACAGTAATATAGATTGGTTTTCCTTAGTCGGCAACTTCGTGATTTATGTGATTATAAAAAGAAGCAGTGATTAACCAAGTCTTCAACTTGGACTCCAGTGTCATCCTTACTCCTAATATACTCATGCAGACCCCGAGAGTATACTCTTGCTCTAAACTGAAGCCAGACAGCGCATCGTTTCAAATTTGCATAACGTTACCCGGAAGAGCGGTGACATATTCTATCAAAAAATTTGATATATCATTAAAAATACATATTTTGAGGTCATGTGAATCCCTATGAAGCAGTTTTAGAGTCTGTGTGTGTGTGTTTTTTTTAATTTTTTTTATTTATTTATTTTTTTTTTTTTACGTAGAACCTTTTAAGGCATATTCTTTATTTCCAAAATTTTTTTTCATGACAACAGCTATTTCCAAGCTTTTTTTCCCTTCTTATTCTGTTTGCAATTTCCAATTTATTGTTAAATGAACAATAACCTTAAACTGTGAAATTGAGGTTAGAATTAATGAAACTTCTTTGCACTTGATAATTTTGGTGCATCATATGTTAGCACAACATTTCTGTAGTTGCTTAGGATCTGGGAAGAACATGTGTATTTTATTATTTGAAGCAAAAGGTTAGAAACAGTGATGTATTTAACATTTGAAAGTAATGAGTCGGTAATTCAAAAACAAACATTACTTAAAGTGATTTCAAATGTGCATTTTAATTAAATTACTTGTGGATTTTCTGCCAGGCTGCATCTTTATCCTTTAAAGTAGTCTGTTAGCTTTCCCACACTGAATAAGATCTCTGTACTTAGCAACCCTTCCACAATAAATGCTTTTTGAATGGTGAAACATTAGTACGTCTGCATTTAGATTTTTTTCAGTAGAAATTTATATTTTAACTGCAGTCAAGAAAATACACAGCGATTGTTCATGAACATAACTAGTTGTGTCGTTTGACAGTCAGTGCTATAATCCATAGTTGAAAGTATATCAGCTATCATTCAAAACAATGTAATTCAGTCATTGAAAGCTGCAGTTCAGAGTATTCTTTGATGGCAATGAGATGTAAACTATCAATTTTTTGCAAAACGTTATTAAACACATGAGTTTTAATATAATGTTAGCAAACAGAATGTTAAGAGTAGACATTGGTTGGTGAAGCCTAAGGTCAATAAATCATGTTAGACACAATCCTGTATTATCAGATACATGATTGCTTGAAAAAAAAAATACCAATTGACATTCTCTCATCTACACTGTTGAACAGTTACAGATTCTCCAAAATCATCAGGTTATTCTGCCAATGCCTGTACATGCCAGCACATGATATATGGAGGGAACGATTTATAAAGCTTACCTAAATGTCTTCCAGATGTAGTAGCCAAGGCTGTTGAGCCAAAAGAAAGCTGCCAAAATGCTCACATACATTATAATGTCTAAAATAAAATAGAAACATCAAAAAAATTAAAATACATTTGGCATTAGGCAAATCAAAATAACCATGCTGTAGAAAATTAAAATATATATCAATTCTTTTGAAAACTGTCTGCAGGCAATGCTTTTACACATATTAAACACTAAAAAGCATTTTTGATAGCTACAAGCATCCACAAATATAAAAGCTATATATTCATTCTTTTGAAAATTGTCTGCAGGCAATGCTTTTTACACATATTAAACACAAAACTTAGAAAGCATTTTTGATAAGCATCCACAAATATAAAAACGGAAACTGCCAAAACATATTTTTTTTAGTATTCCATGCAAATTAACAGCAATAACGTAGCATGTAAACAACAAAAACAATAATATCCATCCATATGTTTTGTAAAATTATTAAAATTTTACTGTGGAATGAAATGACACACTAGCACTTCTAATAAAGCATAGACATTTTTATCATATAAAAAATTAATTGCACATAGCATTCCAAAATGTTTACGCTTTCTAATAATTTCAATTGATTTACTCTTAATTTGTTTTTAGTTTAAATTACTTTCTCTACTTATATATACCAGAACGATTTCAATCGAACTGAGACATTTTTTTTCTTTAATTATTTGGCTGGAAATTCACTTAATGAGCCACTTTGAGTGTCTTGTTACTGAAAATGGAGCACACAGTAAATCAATAGTCCTTTCTTGTGTACCAATACAGGATTATGAATTCAATTACAAGTACTTGACAGCCTTAGCAGAGAGAGTTTGAGCCCTCTCAAAGAAACACAATACTGGGGCTGGCAAATAGATTGGAAATAACTTATCTCTAGTAAGTAGAAAAGGCAAACATGGTTATTCTAGGCTACTCACAGGTGTTATTGATATAAGAGCACTAATGGAGACATCACCCTGAAAGTAATTTTATATTTGTCATTGAAGAGAGAAAGCACCTACTTGATGTATCAAAGAGCTGTGAAAAGCGTAGGCCTAAAACTGTTAACAATAAGAAATAATAAACACCTGTGCATCTCCTTATATGGAATCAAAACACCCAAATATCCTGATTTTACTTAACATTAAAAACTACTCATTAATTGAAATTCTGGCTAAATAATTGAAGTAATATACTAAATTTAAAGGGATTCGATTAATGACACTAAACAACACTTACTTTTAAATTTTTCCGGAACATGTTTCAGAGACTTTGCCTCTATCCTCAGCCAGCCATCGACTGGTTCTCATTGGTATAGTTGACAATATTTTGTCATAGGTCTCCTATGGTGGCGGTTCAAGGAACTTGCTGAACAAATCTTTCTGGGGGATGTCAAAATTGAATACTTTGTTCCTATTTTTTGAAATGAAGATTTGTACCCAAGTGGATAGCTCTTGTTTTCCTGATGTATGTTTTAGTAGTTTTGGTTCTGGATTTATGTTGTGGTTTTTTCCCCAAAAATGTGTGGCAACTACTGATTTTTCTAATTGTTGATATTTATTTATCCGCCAGAAAGATTTGTTCAGCAAGTTCCTTGAACCGCCACCATAGGAGACCTATGACAAAATATTGTCAACTATACCAATGAGAACCAGTCGATGGCCAGCTGAGGACAGAGGCAAAGTCTCTGAAACATGTTCCGGAAAAATTTAAAAGTGTTGTTTAGTGTCATTAATCGACTCCCTTTAAATTTAATTTATCATAACAACACTGTTTTCAACACTTCCAAGAAAGGAATTGAAAGAAATATATATTAGTTCCACTATAGCAATAAAAGTAGAGGTAGTTATATATTTCACACAAAAATTTGATACTGGTTAACAATGTACAATCTTGAGGCTCCCCAAATATAAAACAGCTTTTTTGCTTAGGAAAATGTCTGTCTATGAACAGCATAATTAAAAAACAAGAAGTGGTTAAGCCCAATGTGTTTAAAGAGTGCAACATACGGATCTTCCACAAAACCCTCCCAACCGAACTTTCCTTAACATTGGAAAGGTTTTGTTACTTTTCACTTTCTCAAAAATAGCACTCCTGAATTTTATTAAACTACCTAATTAATTTGCAGCCTTCTTGCCTTTTATTAATATGTTTATGTGCAAGACTGACACAACAAAATATAAATTTAGATATACATTTTTAAGAGGTTGTGCTGCATTTCTTACCAAAACATCATTTTCATTTTCTGAAATTCCTTAGTGAGATATGTATTAGAAAACCATCTATTTTCTGAATGTGCTAGTTTAAAGTATTTTTAGTTACCTTACATATTTGAAAAGAAAGAAAATTAGACTATTATTAGTAGCTGACATGGAATCTTAAAGTATGACTGTATTTCAGAAATTTGGAGAGATGTTGAAGCTTTTCATGTATAACTGATTTCTCCTCAAAGCTTGTTTCATAAACAAGATTATAAAATGAGAAAAAATAATAGGTAACTCTTGCACCTGCAAGCTCTGTGAGGATCAAGCATTCATTGTGTGAAGAATGTCTGCCTTGTCTCTAAAGCTAGTAATTTCTTTGTTTCTGGCTCATAAATTTTCTCTTGCCTGATTTGAATTCTGCTCCATTTTTTAAAAATAGATCTTAATTAATTTGTAAACTTTGAGTGGAATATTAATTTTTTTTAAGATAAGGCAATTTTCATCTATACAAGGATGTGTAGGTGTGAGTTATTCTACGATATTCTGATTAATTGATGTATATATGACCATAAGAACTTTTTTAGTGGACGAGTTTATTATTTGTTTGTGGGAAATAGCCCTATTATGTTTTTCAAACAGTTATGGGAAGAGTTCTGGACTCTTGCCAAATAAGATGCATTAGCACAATCAGCATTGTCACCTTGTTACCCCTGCACTTTTCATATTTTCCTCTCGCTCACACACTGCCCTAGAGAGTGCATGTGTTTTTGGTGCTAGTCGTACAACTGAAATTCCCAAAATTTTATAATAATGCAATTGTTAGAATAAAAATTGAAAAAAGCTCATTTGCATGATTTAAATGCTGTAATTATTTATGAATTACCTAATTTTTCTAATGCAATGAAACTGCCAGCTCATCTGTATAGCTGTGAATGTCACTTACGACAAGAGATAATTCGTGATTGTTACTGTCTTCATTGTCTGAGTCTCACAAATTTATGATGATAGGCTCCAAAATCTTGTCATATGCTATTTCTTTCCTAAAGTCCTCTTCTTGTTTTTGTGCACATCATAAGCAGCTTTCCCAGTCTTCTTGTGTTATCTTGTCAATTTCTTTGTAAATGAATGTTCAACATCAGTCAGTTTAAATGTATTATTTCTGTTTGCACCTCCCCATTTTATTTCAGTCCACATTAAATTGGATTGTATTGGTAATGGGGAAGGTGGATTACTGTGTGCTCCATTTCCATTGCAAGTTGATCCAGCTGATACCTCATGGCTTTTCAGTGGAAGAACTGAATAGTACTGATTTGAACTCTCTAGATTATAGATTACAAATCATTCATAAACATAAGCATATTGTGTTATGTCTCACATTCTTCGATACAGTGTTCTACAGGCTAACAGGAAGTGTAATTTTGCTTTCTCTTAAATTTAACAAAGAGCTTGGCTTGTTCAAAGTGATTCTTTTAGCACATCAGTCAAATGTTTCATTTGTTCTGAGTAATTACAAATACAAACCAACCAATGATGATGCCCGCCTCGGTAGCGTTCTGCCTTGTGTTCAAGAGTTCCCAAGTTCGAATCTTGGTCAGGGTGAGTTACCTGGATAAGGTTTTTCTGGGGTTTTCCCTTATCCTGAAAGATGAATGTCAGGTAACTCTAAGCTCCATGGACACCGGGCTCATTTGAGCATCATTTCACCCATGTCATTCATCGTCCGATATGACAACGTTGGAGGACGTAAATTTAAATAATAAAACAGTGATGGTCATTCAAGTGCTTACATTGTAATGTGTCATAATATATGGTATTTTATTTATTTGTATTATGAAAACTATTTGAGCTAAAAATATGGGTTTTTTACAATTGTGTTAGAAACATTACTTTCTACCTATTTTGTGGCTGATGTTTTGCAAAGTTTGAATTTTTGTCTTAGCATAAGTAGTATTTACTATACACGGATTCACATGGCACTCGTCACACCCCGCTCAAGGAGAATGCAATATGATAACATGGCAGTACTCCAATTGGTTGCTGGGCCTAGTAACATTCAACGACAATCATCATCCCATTTGAAAAACACAGGAACAATTTCAAAAGTTATGGGGTCCTTTTCTTAATAATGCTGATCATTTTGTTGTTCATCCTATACAAATGTAAATTTTTTTCATATTTCTTGTAACTCTTAATTCATCTCTGCTCATGCAAGTGTGCTAAAACATAAAATGCAAATTTTTAGAAAACTTTCTTTAAACTGTTTATTGGATTTCTGAAGACATTCGGAAATTGTAATTGAGCTCTTGCTTACAACTGTAAACTTGGCATCTTGAGGTGGTAACTTATTCAAATAGACAATAATGCTAGCAGGTGCTCCACTATAGTAAAATGCACTGAAAAACAGATGTATTTGATCCTGGTTTACGTTCATATTTTCATTGTGTATATGCAAATTTTGTTCAGTCTCCATGCAAAGCACATAGAATTGGATTCCATGCAATATATAGAGAGTAAGTTGAGCCATTTAGCAAACACAAATTAAATTTTCATCTTAAGTCAAATTTACCTGCGACCAAAAAACTGACGTGGTTAGAAAATTCAGTAAATATCTTGACCACATCTGCAGCCTGACTTGTAATGAGACAAAGTGAGATGCTTGTAAGAATGTTCCCAACCAAGTCTTTGAGCTGAGGTACAACAAAGTATACAACAGCTATAATCAGGTAGCAGACAATAGCAAGCCCATGGCATATAGGATCCACAATTCTCCTCATTACATAGTCTGTGCTATCCCAGTCAGACTCAATTTCTGGTACACAAACCATTGCAAACTGTGCTTCAGTCATTTTGTTGTCTTTGTTTGCCAGCACAACCTGAAAGAAAGTCATCACCATTGCTTATAATTTGAAAAATTTAATTTCATATAGCACAGACCCATTCAAATGCAATACAAAAAAGAGAATCCATTTTAAAGTTGCTATATTAACAATATTTTTTAATATTAGTGAACCTGTAAATAAGTTTCTGGTCTTAAGTTTTATTTCTGTTGAAAGATTGATCCCAAAAATAGATTTTTCTAATGTATTTCTATTTTTCCCCAAAATAAACACTCTTAGTAAATAAAGGTAAGAGGCGGCTGTAATCACATGATTACAGTGAATGCTCTCATTGGCTCTTGACTGAAACCTCAGCCAATAAGTAGGAAATATATCTGATCTTTCTATCTGTTAGTTTCAAAATGCTGTAATGGATATGTTTAATGATTTCAGTGCAATAAACGACAATTTTATTTTATTTGGAAATCAAACCAATTATTTTACTTAAACTCAGCAGTCATGACATATTGATTGCATTTACTATATTATTTTCCTTTCTTACATCACCAATTCTGGTCTTAGGGGATTTGGGTTCCACTAATTCGGAAGTCAGGTCGAGGGAATTTGAAGCACAGAGCCTGATAGAGGAACTAAGGTTGAGGTGCCAGCCCAATGCCTGGGGTGAGAATGAGAGAAGTAGAAGATAGTATGAGGGTGAAATGAATGACAGGAAAGATGAATGATGGAGCAATTAGCAGACTGATGGCTTGGGAAACCAGAGTTCCCGGAGTAAACCATCACCAGCACCGTGTTGTCCACCAGAAATCTCACTTTGTGGTCACCTGGGACTGAACCGGGGCCACCTTGGTGAGAGTCGAGCAGTATAATAAACATAAACATTATAATACTAATTTAGTCTGAGAATGTTAATATTAGTACAAATTAAAAAGTCATTTGTAGCAAAGGAAGTGTAATTTTGATCACCTTTAATTGAGGTCATATTCAGAGGTTAAGTTAATGATATGGTTGAAAGATGCTCAGATGGGCATGGAATCTCTAAAATATTATCCATGTACCTCACTAAAACAGTTATTCAGACTCACATTACTCTGACGTGTCTGATGACCTAATAAGTAGAGAAGGTATTGAACTTCACCAAAAATTTCAAATTGAAATATTTCACCAGAAATAGCTATTTTGAGGCATTTGAATCCTTTTACAAAAAGCTTTGCATGTACCTATGCCTGTGAATAGCATCATAAATGAAAGGTCAGATAAATATCAAGCCTAGTTCAATATCCTCAAAAGATGTGATAAAGATTTTTAAAAGAACAATGATCTCTTCCAAATACCCATTACTGGAAAATGTTTTGATACTTTTTATTTTCTCAAAAATGGTTCACATACTTTTGATTAAAATGTTTGCGTGACAAAATGTATTCAACAGACTTTTTGGGAATATTCTTCTCTTCATTCGGAAGGGATTTTATATTAGTAAATATTAAATTACTAACGAAAAGCAATTTTTTGTGGCAAAAACCATTTCTGGGATATCCATTTTTATTGGCTTGAACTTTTCAGTACTTTTGTAATGTTTAGTGCTGTTGCTATTCGGTTATGTCTTGCAATATTGTGAAAAGGGTATAAATTTTAAGAGCAGCACATTGCCAATCGCTTCTAAACACCTCTTGTAGCTACACTAAAATGTGTAATGAAACTATTTCTGCATATATTTATCTCAATTAACAGTACATTTACAGAAAAATAAGCTTTCCTAAAAATATTTTGTAAAGTTATTAAAAAATAAATGAAAGCGGATAGCAAGTCATATGAATGTAGCAACAACAAATTGGCAGACTGAGGACAACCCGAGGTATCTTTATCATGTACCTGGCCTGGTTTGGGCTTAACCACAAAGAGGTAGGATGTGGGGTGAGATGGTGTCGTGGGTGAGAATGAGGTAGGGGGAGAGAAGGGAGCTGCAGTTGTGCTACTCTGGGGAGTAACAGCCCTTATGGAGTGAGTGTGTGGTGTTTTAGGGCCTGTCGACAGCGAGGTCATTTGGGCCCGGCCCTTGTGGATCACCATTGATTTATGTTAAAAGAGTGTGGAATAATTTTGAAATCCAGACATCTCTTAGAAAAATACAGCGGATCTTAGCTTTAGCAGCTGTTGGATGTGCTCCATGATTACTGGTTGTGCCTGCATACCTGGAAGCTGGTGAATGAAAATATCTTCCCCCTCTTCTATACAGACTCATGGGATTAAGCGGCAATACTGTTAGCAGCACCTGGGTTGAGGGCATTCACCATCTTATAGAGCAAAACAAATAGGATGAATGGATAAAGCCAAATAGGACCATTATTTTCTCACAAATTACAATATGGTTACTTTTCTCTTCAAAGGGGGGGAAAAAAAAGAAAACAGGCAGATTTTTATTCACATGTTGTAACATTTCTAGGGAACTGTTGGCTGTTTCTTCCTGTATATAATTTTGTAGTTCTTCTAATATTTAGGGATTTGATTTATATATTTTGTCTTATAAATTGGACAAATTATTCTAGCCACAACATAGTAAGTGAAGTTGAGTGTAAACATAGTGACTCATAAATCAAACTCAAAAATATTCTAGCCACACTCACACTGCACCAAACATGGACCTTAAGTTAAAGTAATAGACTTTGATTAATGAGCTTTGGATTCAAGAGAGAAGGGTGCAGTAGTGGAGACTAGAATGTCAGGAGTGAACTGTGTCTCAAAGTATATATATATATATATATATATATATATATATATATATATATATATATATATATATATATGAGTTAATTTACTTAAAAGCCAGTAAGTAAATGTTTAAGTTAAAATATTTTTTCTTCTATTGTTTCATTTAAAATCAACTAGTATGCTTTGGTTTTAGCTGCTTTCATTAAACATTTCTGACCAATTACCTTATTCACCCCCTCTAGTTAGCTTGCACTTCTGCCATTTGGGGTACTTATGTCTGTCATTGTTGATACACTTCAGAAGTGAAAGCTGCCAATATTTGAGTGAAAATCATGCAGTTGAACAACAGAGACCTGAAATTGAGCCCAAGGTTAAGCTATGATGCTTTGATTACCGTGTATATATGAATGCCCTGTATCAAAAGATAAAGAATGGAATTCAAACAGTTGTTCTTGTGAATTACATTTGTACCATTCGGTTTGGCAGTTTCATTTGCACATGTGCAGTAGTAACTGATGTAGTCTGTTGTTGACATTCTGCAATGATTTTGCTGTAAAAGAAATTATCTTAAAATGGGTGAGGTTGTGGATTGCAAGCATTCACATCTAAATCTCTAATTTGGTATTTTCATTGCATTTATTTCTTATATTTTTTGTTTGGGGGGGGGGGGGAGGGGGTGCTGGATGTACATAGTTTATTAAAAAAAAAAAAATTAATATTTTCATAATGCAGTAACCAGTTTGCAGCAGATCAGATAGTGCACATTCTATCCTGTGGAAGATCTGAACATACCCATTGTGATGTGTGATCTATGCTTTATAAAGAAACAAAAATATTGGTGGATGAGACATAAATCCAACTCCTAGTGTGAGTCCCATCATAAAACTGAATAGTATAGTGTGTGTGTGTTTTTGTTATTTGAAGTATTGATGTGACCACTTTAAGATACTCTAACACTGGGGTTTAGCTTCATAGATCTTATAGTTACATTCTGCTCCACTCCTTTACTTCTGTAGAACTATTAATATACAATACTAATCATACCTTATCAAGACAGTAAGTTCCACGCTCATAATCAAAGTGGTGATGAGTATCTCCATGATCATCCTCATGTTGCTGCAGTACATTTTTGGTATGAGGCACCAACTTCCCTTCTTCACGAGAAATAATGTGTCTCAATCTTACGGATGGTAGTAGTAGTACAAGTTTGTCCATTGAGTCTTCATAATGGTAAATGGGCCATTGCTGCCGAGGCCCACACTGGGGAAACCCCACAACAAATTTAAATCCCTGTGGAACTTGCTCATTTGCCTTCCCAGTAAATTCATTGGTGAAAACAGGCATCCAAGCGGTAGAGTTTGTTTCATTCTTATGTGTGCATCTGTTGTCGACATAAAGTTCATTGGTTTCACAACATTTTGGCACTTTCACTTTTTTATCCTCTGCTGCAACATCAAAACTAATTTAAAGCACACCAGGACAAGTAATGTGAATATGAGATTCAGAGATAAAGCACATAAAACAAAACTACTGCATACAAAGGCTAATTCATTTAAAATGCTTAATGATAAGGTGTTCGTTCATATAACCTTAAAATAATTATTACGAATTTAAGATTTGTAAGAAAAGTTATGGTGACAGTTACAATTATATATAGCATGCTTCTCATCTCATATGGCGTTTTTTCCTTTAAATAAAGGCTTCAACCACATATTTTAGGCATCCTTGAACTATTTTAGAGTTCACGTACAGGTTATACTTCTTACCTTTGTCATCCACAACTGCTGAAGATATAGGTGTGTGAATAAGAAAGATGAAGATTCCGAATAATAGCAGTCTGAATTCTCGTTTTTCTTTCACCATGATGTTCAGTGAGTCATTGTTCGTTTGCTCACGTCTTGAGAATATCCTTCACATTGTGTGTGTACGCGCAATGCTGATGCTGTCTTGTTTCTCGAGTTTCAAGCATGCTCTCAGTGTTGCCAACCTCGTCTCCTCTTGGGAAGGCGCTGCAAACTGCAGATACGTAAAATTTATTCTACAGCTTACGGAAGCAAACATGTGACTTAATAGCTTTCAGAGATTTTGTGGTTTGATGTACCCTTTATGTGAAATTTTTCCATGCCTTGAGAATCCGGTTAATACAATAGCAAACACTTAGCTGTGGTAGTACTTCCTCTGCACATTTATATACCTCATCAGTAGAGTACCTGTTTGTCGTGTTCGTAGGGAGCTAATTAAAGAGGCATATTATATTTTCTAGCTGCCGAAGGAAGCACTATTGTGATTTTGCAGTAGTCTTTGTTTAGAACAGAAAGGAAGGGAGAAAGAAAACTAATGAAATAAGGAAGGGAGAAAGAAAAGCAATGAAATGCCAACCTTTCAATTGAGAGGTGAAACAAAGAAAATAAACGAAAGGTATTTTTCTTGAGTGAAATAATAGGATTAATGTTTTCGATGATCTCAACATTCACTCCAAAGATAAAGGGAAGTCCGAATAAAATCGCAGACAGCTTTGACTCAACGGAATTCTTATCCAATACCTCCTTCGTAGCCATAGAACTGATATTTTAACTATTTTTTACTTAAAAAATAAGCAGTGACATTAAGCATTAGATATTTAGTAATAAAAGTTCCATACACATAGTGATATCAGATTAAACTGTTGATGTGGAAGAGAGAAAAGCAAGTTTTGCCCATTGAGATTTTTGAGAATCGCGGTATATAGAACAGAGACGTCTTCTTTAAGCTAAGAGTGGTTGTGTTGAGAGGCACCCGCATGTGAAAGAAACCCTTCACTCCCCCATTGCAACGCGATATCAGGAAGGGGAACTTTGCACTTACAGGATTGCAGCTTAAGATTTTTCCAAGGAGAGTAAGTAGTAATTAAAGCACTGCATCCAAGTTTTAATTTTTCTACTTATAATAAGTAAAAGTATTGCATTTCGCCCAAAAATTCGATATCGAAATTTCACCAAAGGTGCATGCTTTGGGACCCACGGAATCTAAAAGAAACATTTATATAAAAATGTCCGTGTTGTTGTGAGATAAAAAAAAAAGTCAGTGAAATACCAAACTTGATATTATTCAGCATCTTCCAAGGATGCGACACAACAAATTTCAAGAAAATTCCTCTCCACCTCAAATTATTGTTGATATTAACATTTTCAGCAATGTTGATTTTCTCAGAAATGACTCAGATAATATTTATTAAAATACCATATGTTAAAATTATATTCATGGCAAATGTAAATTTATTTGACCTTTTTGGGAATATCCTCTCAAGGCCTTTTCATTCTGCATGAATTTTGCGTGACTGATAAACCCTAAGAAATACAGAATCTTACTACACAAAAATATGTAGATCTCGTCAAAGCACATATTTTATGTCAAACATATTATATTGTTTTTGCTGTGTTCTTTGTTATTGTTTGAATTTTCAGATGCTTATACCTTTTGCAAATGGGAAGTCATTCGTTTTTTAATGCTCAAGCCATGTAAAGAGAAGAGAATTCAAATTCCATCACATAGCGGCTACCTCTTAAAATATTTGACTACGCTTAAGTCTGTATTGCCTTCTTTTCATTGTATTTATAAGCGAATATGCAATAAGGCAGTTTCGGCAAATACTTAACCCAATTAACATGAAGTGGATAGAGGAATAAGCGTTTTTAGGAATGTTTTATATAAGCAGGGAGCGGGCTTTTAGTAACAAATGCGTCAGTACATCGACTAGAGACCGTGGAAGCGCGGCGAGGTTGACAGCACCGCGGGCAGTAGTATACAGCCAGCACACTCTTTTTCAAATATAGGAGCGACAAGATTCAGGAGTAGCAAAGACCGTAATGTTTAGCCATTGGTAGCCTGTAGGTAATAAAAGACATTTCAATTCACGTGATAGTTTCGCCATTTGTGAAGAAATATTCCTGCCAAATTCCTCCACAAACAACGGCAACTGTGATGATGATTTTGATGTCTAAATATTCGAGGTTGTCTGATTTTAACATTTTGTAAGCCTGGAAATTCGGTAATATTGGCGTTGTACTGCCGTGTATGCTATGAATGACATCCTCAGGCATTCAATTATTCATCCCGATACATGTTTTGGGATTCGTCGAAACAGCAAACGATAATACCATAGTGATGATAGTGATAAATGATATATATTGAATACGCGATATTTATTGTGATAAAGTCCAATAGATTTAAGCGCATCATTAAAACCTTCACATTTAATTGCGCTAGCATCATAACAGACACAAGGCTCAATCGCTAAAGGAATGCAATTGCAACGCTAGCTATCATTGAGCGCAAGTCTAGTGCTGACTACGTAGTTTGCAAACGTGCTGTGATCAGTGTTGCCAATCGCTGGGAAGTAGAACATGAACGTTGGGGCGGACGTAACAAAAAAAAAAAAAAAAAAAAAAAAAATATATATATATATATAAATAAAAAATAAAAAAAAAATCTAAGACCAAGGTGAGTTTGTAGTAACGAAATTCGAATTGTAATGCGACGGAAGTGACAATCTGCATTTTATTGAAACATTACCTAAATTAATTCTCGTTATACTAGAATGAGGCGTTAAATATTTGTTGTACCTCGTAGCCGTGGTTGTTACTGGATATATATCTAGCGTCCAGTACGTAGAGGGTCGGGCATTCGAGTCCTGTCTTGGGCATGGGTGTTCATGTATATGTGTAAAGCACGGAAACAAATAGTAACACAAACAGATACAATAAAAAACGGCAAAATAAGGAATATGTATTTTTTTATTAAAATGATTGCATTGAATGGATAAAATTTATGCATAGCTAGAACCGACGTATAGAATAATCCACATGTTCTGTAATATGCAGGAATATATTCCATTGCAAAATAATTTGTGTCAAATCTTATTGGAATAACACCGCCTTGCAACCACGAATAACATCATAACTTTACAGACGGTTCTATAAATATGTTTTTAGACAGATGACGTTACAAGCCCGGCTTTGGACATATCTCAGTAGTGTAAAAAATAAGATAATTCTGCCACACAATGTTAACATTTTTTAACATTCCAATGTACCCAACTTTAGTTTCTTGTGCAACGTAACTAATGGCCCAATCAGGTATCGATCGCAGGCTACGGTATTGATCTGTGAAATAAGTATTCCAAATTGCAGTAATTGTACTATAGACATTACAGTTTCCTCAAAAGAACAATAGGTTTAGTGAAACTTGTAATCCGTCAATAATTTAAAATTTTATTTGTGAAGGTTTTAACCAATTAATACATTAAAGTGTTATTACATTATTTTTGTTTTATTAGTGTCATCGCCTCCCTCATGTAAGATTTTATATAGAATGCTTCGTCATGTTGCCAATAATGATGCTAAGCAAGGCAATAATTGAACATCGCAGCACGATAAGCTTCAGGTCTCCGAAATAGGAAAAACAAACTATTTCTTATCTACAATATATAAATATTTAGTACTGTCTAACAATACTATATGCCAATCGTGTTCAAAGTAATTTTATTCTCCTTTTCCCACTAGTATCATAAATAACTACTTATTATATTTTGTTTCATTAGAAGCATTCTTTTATTATTTGTAACCGCTTCATTTTCATATCAAGTATCTCTGAAATGTTGTATGTAGGGATATTTTTATGTGTGAAATAATGTTTTCTTTGCTGTAGATACCACCTGTGGAACTCAGCCTATACGATGCTGGCAATGTGCATATCTGTCGGAAACTAAAATAGAGGGTACTAGAACGACCTCGACGTGTTTACATATCATTTCATGGAAGGAATAACATGTGGAGCTAATAACTTAAGTAATGAGAGGATTATATTCTTCTGTAACTTGATACTCTGAGCAAAAATGCATAACTATGTTATAAAAATAGTTTATGTTTCACTAAGATGCGGCAATTTAACTATCCATTTTCTTAAAGGGCTGTTAACTTCAGATTCGCTCTATACGTTTAATCTAGTGGAAACACACGTGTGCAAAATTTCAGCCATTGTAGAACACATTTAAAAAATATATAACCCAAATAAAAATTGGAGGAAATCGGACTTTAATAAAATATAAAATGTTTTAACCAAATATGTTATTAGTCCATTTAAATTACGTTATTAATGAATCATTTTCATTGTACCACTGAATAGAAAAAAGGTCTTGATCAGAAATTAATGCAATGGTGTCTTTCAAAGCTGCAAGTGCAGCTTAGACAAAAGGTAGGGCAGTTCGAAATTGAGCGCTGTAAAGATTTGAAAAGTGGATAGTCCTTGAATCGTTTCTGTGAAATATTTTTAATTATTCAAATTAACATTTTCCTTAGAGTATTTTGGTAGGAAGTAGAGGTTACTTGTTTGGCCTTGCAAATGACATGCTATTTTAATAATTTTTGAGTAAACACAAAGTAACGAAACATTTTCCATGTAAAGGACTGTATGGGGTGGAGAAATTCTTTTTAAAGTCTTTGTGTAAATTCCTGGAAGATG
Source organism: Mantis religiosa (assembly GCA_030765055.1). Lineage (NCBI taxonomy): Eukaryota > Metazoa > Arthropoda > Insecta > Mantodea > Mantidae > Mantis > Mantis religiosa. The sequence continues at coordinate 147,920,866 of CM060949.1, read as the reverse complement.
ATCGGATCAATGCCAAATCTTCACATGCGCCTTAGGAGAAATAGGTTGATCCCAAATTGCGTGTTGAAATAGTATAGCATATCTCAATAGTCATGTGGCGTGGCATATTTTATCCTTAGAACAGTTTTTCTCACTGGAATGTTGTGTCCAAGGTAGGATTTTCTTACCCGTAATTCATTACTTTCAGTTTCCTATATCTGATTTTTTCGGTTTCTATTTGTTTACTTAGTAGTACCTAAAGCACACACGCCCGCCTCGGTAGCGTGGTGGTAGCATGTCTGCCTCACGTTCAAGAGGTCCCGAGTTCGAATCTCGGTCAGGGTGAGTTACCTGGATAAGGTTTTATCCGGGGCTTTCCCTTATCCTGAAAGGCGAATGTCGGTTAACTCTAAACTCAATGGACCCCGGGCTCATTTGAGCATCATTTCACCCATTGCATCCATCGTCCGATATGACTTAACGTTGAAGGACGTAAATTAAAAAAAAATTAAAACAATAAAGCACACACATGGAAATCGAGCGGACTGCCTCAAGAGGGGAAACAGCTGAAAGGATACAGGAAGAATGCTATTTTTTGGTAACAGTTCCGATCGTTAAAAGGACTGGGTTACAAATAACAGTTAAATACGTCCACGAATGTTTAGGCGTAAGCCAGATGGCAAGATTTTCTTGGTCCACCGTTACTTTATGGTTTCGGGGTCCTACGCATCGTATTCTCAATTGGAGTGCTTTACTCTCCCTTTCTGTTCAATATTCACTATCACGTTCAAATTTGTAACGCACTGTCAACAACAATAGATATGCCGCGTTATATTTAATTATTGCTCAGTTATCTCGGTGAGTTCACGTCCATCATCATTCGGTCAGTTTCCAGGACGCCACAAGTAATCAATTTGTTTCATGTACGTTATTTTAGCTTATTTGTTATATTACCTTAACAGTCAGTACTTGAGCCGAACATAACAGGAAGTGAACGACTGTCGAGTCGAATGAATTATGAATATAATTAACTGTATAATGTCTGAACTATCAGTTCATTGAAGCATTCATCTTGAACGCTCGCTCATAAACTATATTAGCTGCGAGTCACGTAGGTGCGTCATTCGTTAACGTGACTATTATAATAAAGTTAAAAGTGCACAAACTGCACATGGTGTTATTTATTGAATTTTCAAGCTCTGCGTAATGCTTTAATGAACTCCTTTGTGTCCTTTGTGCGCAGTCATGCATGTATGTGATATATACTTCTCGTTATTCAATTTTGCTGGCTATCTAATGTGAAATTTTGCATCTATGTACTACTGGACCTGTAAATGTTGCTCCCTTATGCGAACATTTGTAAAAGCATCTTAATTCATGCTGTTATTGCCCTTTTAGATGAAGCTCGGGATTTCATCCAAAATTTTAGAGCGTTAACACTGTGACAAAGACGGAAAAACGAAGAAAGTTCGCCTCAAACTGCAGTATTTTCACGAGAATCATTAGCACAATGCTAACTTACAATCACTTTCTCTTTTACACAAATACATAACTTTGACACGTCTTTTAATGTTCGTTTATGTATATTTAGTACGCACATACTTGTGCTCCTAGCAATCTCTATGACGTACACACAGGCTGTACGCCGATTCTGAACACAAGTCGATATTCGCTCATGAACTCTTTCACTGCTTGTTCCACTGCCTGCTGATTCCTCATCACGGAGCTTGGATCGTATCACACTTCTCTGCACAACGTACTGACCGACTGATTCGGAACTGCTTCACTGCGCCGACTCCTCACCTCGGAGCAGCACTTATCAATTCAATTCGAAGCTCGAAACACATAAATTCTAAGCACTTAACACACTATTGCCCTCCTGACCTCTCATCAGCTTTATATACCTGTCGGGCGCAGTCAGAAGCTTCTAGAGGCAAATATTTCTCGAATTACCTTCTAGAACGTATTGGAACGGTCTAGGACGGTATATTCGCAGTAACAGCATAGCTCGCCGCTGCTTCATGACGTTTTCGTGACGTCAGGTACTCCCCGACTAGGGAAGGCACGTCTTTACGGCTCCTTTTACTAGGAAATAGCAGTGGCGACGTAACCTCTCCATAAGCCCCGCTTTTCCAATGTGACAATAACTGTCATTCATAAGCTAAAACAATCTAATGAGTAAACATTACATCCATTTATTTCCATAAAGTTCTTATTTCTCTACTTCTTATACACATAATGAATATTACCAATATATGATTTCATTACATATTCTACATTAGAAGGCTTAAAATACACCCTGTTGTTTAAATATCAGCCTATGATTACAGACTAGCAGTTTCACAGAAGTTTTGGGTGGCGTATTTATAATAAATGATAGAAAAATAAACAGTAGTTTTTTTTTAATGTGCAGCAACCTCTGAAAGTGCAACATTATTCGGATAGACATAAATATTTAATATTAACCAGAAATATTTTCATTACGCATTATGTAATAGGCATACACACAAAATAAGTAGAAAAATGTTGACTTTGATTATATATGTACCTACTATACCTACAATGAGCTTACAAGCATTTTGCTATGTTGTTTAGGATGTCTAAACAATCATAATTAACTCTTTTGGGAATGGTATGTCAAACTTTGAAAAAAAAAAGTGTGACACAAATTTGTGACACATATTTTAAGTGTCCTGCATTTAACGCAATACTTTTTTGATAGTTTTTAAAATGGAGTTACAGGAAGTTAAGAGACTCATTGTGTAAGGTTCTGAAACATATAAACGGTTAGCGCGCCCGCCTCGACGGTAGCGTGTCTGCCTCACGTTCGAGAGCTCTCGGTCAGGGTGAGTTACCTGGATAAGGTTTTTTCCGGGATTTTCCCTTATCCTGAAAGACGGATGTCTGGTAATTCTGAGCTCCATTTACCCCGGACTCATTTGAGCATCATTTCACCAATTTCATTCAATGTCCGATATGACTTAACGTTGGAGGACGTAAAATTAAAAAAAGTTAGCGCCGTTTTTGAGAAATTAAAACGTATCTCAAGATGTCTATCGGTATACATTTATTATTCATGGTGTCACGCTTGGATCTTTTTAGAAAGCGCTTCATTTGGTTGCAGGTGACTACAATACGTGGAATTTTGATATCGAACTTTTGGGTGAAATGCGATATTATCTGCTTATAAGTAGGAGTCGGAGAACGTAAAGCTAGATGATATGGCCCGCCTCGGTAGCACAGATGATATCGTGTCTGCCTCACGTCCAAGAGGTCCCGAGTTCAAATCTCGGTCAGGGTAAGTTACCTGGATAAGAGTTTTCCAGGGTTTTCCCTTATCCTGAAAGACGTATGTTGGGTAACTAAGCTCTATAGGCCCTGGGTTCATTTGAGCATCATTTCACCCATTCCATTCATCGGCCGATGTGATTTAACGTTGGAGGACTTAAATTAAAAAAAAAAAAGATGATATGAAGGTAATTGGCGACTTAAGCTGTTTATCAAATTTTACCGAAACAGGGTTACAGGAAGGCGACTATGCAGCTCTTGCCGTCTTCCTGTAACCAGACTGACCATATGTACACTCAAACAAAAGGCAACAGCCCCATGATCCCCAAGACCACGTTCCGAAAACACTCAATAGGTAGTACAAGAAAACGACTACGGAGTTTAGGCTATCTGTGTGATACACTCGATCGGGTGGATCTGCAAATCGTCTCCAAGGATTGCATTGTGCTTATTTCACATCCAATGAAAATAAAAGCCAAATAAATCTGCTGATTTATCTTCTCCATCGAGTCGCAGTCCATTGTACACATATTTGATAGCGTCGTGTTTACTTTTAGCTTGCAGCCGTTCCAAGTGTTTCGGAAACATTCGGTTGTTTCACTATGAATAAATCACGACTTTTAAATTATATTTTATTAGCTTAAATGCGAATAATTGGCATTATTACTAGAACGCTGTGACCAAAATATCAAGAATCCCCATTTGTAATGCACAGGACAGGGATAAGTGTTTTAAATATAAAATTGTTTTCATTGTTGCATTTTTCCAAGGTCGGCCTTATAGCATTCCATTTCCAATGTACGCTCGTATGGCTGACTTAAACGTCCCATGACTTAGATGTCTATTGAGAAGTAGAAGACTTGTGGATGCATGAGGATGAGGAAGTGGATGATAGGAAATGTCAGCGCAGTGTGATTATGGAGCAGTTAATGGAACGAAGGACGGGGGAAACTGGAGAAAACTTGTCCAGATACCGCTTCATCCATCACAAATCCCCAATGGGTCCCCAGCGATCGTACCCGGGTGTCTTGGTGAGAGGCCAGCCATTAGGCCATGGCACTAACTTACCTTTTTACCTTTGCAGCATGTTGCCCATAGGCAAAGGTGCTAACTCATATGCTGTGTTAAACTCTATATTATACCACACATTTACCCATGTCATTTATACTTCCAGACTCTGAGTAGGATAGGGAATCATCTTGGTTAGAGAACAAATTGCAATCCCCAGCCGGGAATCGGACCTGGGAACTCTCACACACCAGGTAGACAATGGGTGCAACCAAGTTTTATTGTGCATTTAGGGGAAAAATTAACCTCTTTCCATGAATAAAGTTTTCAGACATGAACCCGGGTGGAAAGTTCAGGTTTGATCACTTACTTGATACTCCAGCAGTAAGAAATGAAATATCCCTGTACAAAATAAGTATATGCGTTTATTTTACACTTTAAATCATACAATGTGACAACGCTTGGTATACAATCAGATATTGTTTATACTTTCACATTATTCTACTGTAGTATTTCGTCTACAAGAAATTAAAGCAGAGTGTTCGCTAATGACAATAAAGCTGTGGGCGGTCTATCAAGTCTTGAGGCTTTGTTTACTATTACGTGGACCTTATCGTATGTCCCATTTCACTTCATAAACTTTTCGAAACCGTTTTAACGGTTCGTATCTGAGCTTCAAGTAAGGTGTGCTTTGTATAACCAAATTAGATTTCCTTTTGTGGACAGGGAAGGGTATGGCTCGGCTTATACTGGGCTGAGGCGAATATACTGTGTACAGCCCTAGCTTTTGTAGCAATAAGGCTTTGTTGCATCATATCTTCTTTAAAGTACATTTTGCAAATGCTCTACTGTTAATAACTGCTAATAATTTTGTCGTTTTACCAAGATATCGCGTGGTCGAACTGCAGATGCTAGAATTATATACGACGGTTATTTACAAATTTACTTCCGCTTTGTTTTAGCAAAAATATAAATAAATTTATTTTACAATAGTTTATTTTTCTACGTGGTTTTCGGGGTGTGACCTATGACGTTGAACTGCAGCGCCAGCTATATCTTCATGTGTCTGAAGAGATGGTAATCGCTAATTAGTGGCCAAATCAGGCTGATGATCAAATAGTTCCCAGTTGCATGTTTACTTTTGTTTATGGTGCCGTGCGTAGCGTAGGGCGGTATGTAGAAAAAGTATCCAAAGCGCTACATGTCTCCATATTTGCTTTGAATGGTGTTTCGTAACTTAGAAGTGTCGATAACGTCCAGGATTATATTGGCTCCGCTTTCCGAAAACAAAGCTTCCTTCCGTTCCAGAAGATAGTTATCACAAGTTTTGTTGCAGAACATGTTTTCTGGCATTTCATTGACTCTGTGTTTCAGTATGGTTCCAGTCCATTGATTTATTATTTTGTTTCCTTTGAGCATATAAAAACTAAGTTTCATAAATGAGATCCCGAAGAAGGTCATGGAGTATAGAATGACCTAAAGCTTGACATTCATAAACCTGACACGGCTAATCACCCACGAAGCTTTCATTACTAACGCTCGCTGTGAAAGCTTCAAGTCTTACATGTTTAGCTTTTGTTACAATTTGATTAAAAATGCATCGCTCTTTATTTCGAGTGTTTGAGGACCTTATCTGAGAACCCTATGTTATTCGGAAAGAAGTTTAATTACACAGCAGAATCAAAATTTCCAGTAGCTTAAATCTTCTGCAACACAGTGTAAAGCAGGAATGACGAGCTTGTAAAAGCTGGTCAGAGAGCTGCGAAAGGGTATATCAACGGTATTCCCCATCTTTTTCGTCAAATTCACAACATCAGGTCGACCAATTCTTTCCTCCTCCTGAACGTTTTCTGCCAACTAACGCCTCCCACTCAGTTGTAGATGGATGCAGCCGCTTTACGTTTATTGCCGATCACAGAATTTCACTTGCGGCGAGGTTCTCTACGTTATGTAGCACATATTTTGAATAAGGTAGCACAGCGAAGAATAACTACGTTTGAATCAAGCAACATAGCGATGTTAACATGAAGTTCTTTTGGTGTGTTCACAATATGAAAATGGAAGTAACTTAATCAGTAGCCCTAATAATATGACAAATGAAAGCGCAGTGTCGTAGAAATTATATTCATCCATTGATTACTGTGGGAGAAGTCGAAGTCTTTGTATGTTAAGCTTAAGCTATCACCTTTCCACAGCTATAACAAGAAGACGTCTTTGATGATTCCATCCCCATAACTGCAGTATTCCTCTGTATTAGAAACTTGTTACTTAAATGTAAAAAACGCGCAAAGCAGAAGATTTTTTTACCATGCGGTTTCACCCATTCTCATATATTTTCATTGTTTTTCTATTGTAGATGAATCGACGATTGTTATAATCGTTGTTTCTATAAGGTTGAATACTTACAGAGACATAGTCTGGAAAATCCATTACAATTTCATGTCAGTATTATGCAATATTATGCAACACCTAAATTGATGAAATTTTAAATACTACATACATTATATTTAGTTTCATCCGGAGGTATCAAGTTGGTTATGGGTGGACTTTCACGGCACCAATCTTGTCGATAGTACAGCTCGCCACGGTGCTAAGTAATTCCGCTCTACACTTTTCAACGCCAGCTTTAGAGTTCTACTCTCATCACAAGAGCAGCACATAGTGTAGAGCAATAGAAAGCGGTTTGCTCAATATACAAAATATTGTAAAATTCAGAAGCTCGAGTTTATTACTGTATAAAGCATTTAGCATTAAGACAAGACCACAGTCTTAAGTAGTTTAATTTATATGTACACCAGTTCTTGATGCAGCAACTATAATACATTTCATAGGGAAAATAAGACTAGCTGCTTGCAATAGTTATGTGATGAGAAAAATACATATAATGCGCGGTAAATGAAACAACAAAGTTAAATACACTACCAACACAAAATTGGGCACTGCACACGTTAATCAAGGTGTCTGGTTGCATATTCACGTACTTGGACGTTTATCTACTTATGGGATAACACATTCTCGAGATTGTGCATGCACGTTTCAATGCACTGATGATTTTTACTAACTCTTTTACCATAAGAACTTTCCACATGTTGCGTGGGTTACTCAAGAGTATAGTCGCTGTCTTCGTGAATAGTTCAACTGCGTAACAATCGATGCAGTTCGCAAGTTTTGGCAAAGTTGCATCACATGATTGCATTTAGGACTTGCTGGTCCTTTACGGTAACAACAGTCTTTTATCTGAGCTGCCCAAAATCAGAAAGTCTTCGTGGACAATTTCAAATGCCTCCACTCTGTCGCGCTTGAGATAATTCTTCCTCTTCTGCAAGCATAGCCTCAGATTCTTCGTCAACACCGGCGGCCCACTTGCTGGGACAGATGAGGATGCAGGGCTGGTGCTTCCTCAGACCTCTCAGTGCTCTCTTTCGGAACACCACCAACACCAGAAAGAAGATCAGTCCTTGCAGGCTATTGAAGATATCCGTTATGATCCTGCAATGTGAAAGAGTCAGGTGTCATAAATGATTATTGAATGTTTGGATCGCCTAACTACTTTGTGAGAGGGAACTTCGTGCAAAAACATTCGAACCACCAAAGAATTTCTAACTTTTAGTTCCAAATAATATTACCTTTAAAGTATTTTTAATTTTGTTGACATTTTTAAGTTACAGGAAGTTAATAAGGTATAGATCAAATTTTCAAAATCCAAATTTCAGAACACTAATATGCCAGTGTCCTATTTCCTATAAATAATTTTACATATATTTTCATTTGCTTTTTAAATGTTCCATGTAGGTCAAAATTTCATATTTGTAATATCTGAAACTTTCCACTGAAGCAGAAACTATTTATCAAATGTTACATATGTTGAGAAAGCAAACCAGTTTTGAAGGTGCTGTTATTTCTTTCTTAATGTACACAGCAATTGTCTGCAGTAAAATGCAAATGAACATAGTTTAAACATGGAAATATAAATTCAAGAGATTTTAAATTAAACTTCTGAAAATATTTTGTAAAAATATGTCGAAACTCTTCTTTACAAATCAGTTTTATATCAAAAAGTGCAGCACATATAAAAATAACGTTCAAAGCTTTTCAAACTGTTAAAAATGTATGAACACGCGGGAGTGTTTAAATAATTCATTTTACAAAACTGTAGCAAATAAACATGAATGAGGAATAAATATAATCACTATTAAAAACATTTTTATAAAACTGCACCCGTGTTTTACCTTAATTTACATTTATTTTGCATTGCATTTTCAGAGTGAAAATGGATGCTATTTCTTTTAGTTACTGTTATTTTCAGAAGAAAAAAAAAACATTAAATTTTTGTTCCTTAAATGTGGCATGTAATTTAATTTTGCATACAGGCTGCTCAGGAAAATCAACAGACGCAAAGAAGATTTTAGGTGCAAATAATTAATTTTTTTAGATCTAAGTTCGACAGTTTTACATGAAAACAACTTCGCGATATCGTTTTGAGCATTTGTTAAAATGCAACTCTAGTAACAACATAAAAGATCGGTACATCATCCAGTTTCCTTGGATTTAGGAATTATCAAATTTTGATCACAGTAAGCAACAGTATTTTGAATACAGAATTTCCTTAAGTTTTAAATGCTTAAACGTTCATTCTGTAACACGCAGGTGTTTAAAATACTTTGCGATTTCGGAGAATATCATATATTTCTCTCAGCAGCTTCATGTTATTACTGTAAGAACGGTGTTTACTGTGTTTTTTTGTTTGTTTCCTCTATAACAAAATTTTAAAATTCTACTTCAACATCGAAATCAGAACGAAAATATTACCTTTCCAAGAATGCCAAAGGAGAAGGAAGAACTATTTTAAAATTCCATGACAGAAAATTATATTTTGAAGAATACAAAGTTTTATGTATTTAGTGTATGTTGAAAAATGTGAATTCTGGAAAAAGCGCTTAAAGCATTTAAAAAGTGAATGTAGCAAAATGCTCACTCAATTTACAAAACATCTATTGTCATTGTGTATTTCTACTGACTCATCACCATCCAAGAAAGCCATACCACCATTTATTTCATCTGGGTCCACCCCATTCAAACCCATAGGCGAGCCCTATCTGTACCGCTACATGCTGTTGTTAGCTTTTTGTTGATATTTTTTAAACATAAATGTTTCCTGTTGATATTTTATAAACATAAATGTTTCCCCTGCATCATCATTTATAAGTCTTTATTACTTTTTGTTTGAACATTTTATTACATCAGACATTAGTTTCTATTCTTTCGCGCAGGAAGCAACGAGTTTATAACACTCAAAGGTGTACCTACATGCCATAATAAAGTACATAAAATATTGAACATGTTCTATTTTTGTTTCTTCACTCAAACCCCTTAAACACTGATAAAATGTTAAGGATACATTATTTTAATATAAGAACTAGGCACGATCTCAAGTTTTAGTGTACGGATACCTATAACGATGTACACGTTTTGATGTTCTCTAGTTCTGCCCAAATGGACAGATTTATCTAGCAGAAATCGCATTGAGTGGCATAGTCTAATCAATTACATTTTCTTTCGAGGTTTAGGTAAGGTCAGGAGTAACTTTTGTCACACGAATAAGTATTTCGTAACTTCGAAACTCTGTCAGTGTTTCCCAAATTCAACAATACGCGTGAAAGGAAAAAGAAAGGCATAAGAGGTAAAAAGAGAGGTAAAGAAAGTAAAGCAAATGCATTTACATAAAGGTGGGCAAATAGTTATGTCCTTACCAGAAACCGTGTTCCTGGGCTATCACCATGGAAAGTATCTCAAAGATCCAGGGTATCCCCATGACCAGGAATAGCTTAAGGTAAAGAATACACCTGCAACAAAAATAAATAAATTAATTCGTAAAATCGCCTTTACAGAAATATTACTTAAATTCATTGACAGTGTTTGTCAAATAATACACCTATATCTTCTAAGACACCAAAAAGAAAGCTGTATTTGAATAATTGTACTCAAAGGTGTTTCCAGTTTTGAAGTGTTGATGAATTCTCCAAAAACATATACCAGCTAACAATAAAACTTGCTTCAGAGCAATGGGACAATTTAGATTTATATATATCAGAGGTATCATGAGGGACAGGAAAGGCCATTATTGCATTGTGGTGCTCCTCTTTCATCTTAGAGAAGTTGAGGCTTTGTTGTTTCTCTGAAGCTGTATCTTTGCACAGCTGTTTATGGATATCAAGAGCTTGCATAGATCTCATTAGCAACTTTATCACATCGTTGGTTTGAATCTGCATGTTCAACTTGGTGAATGTTAGACTTGACTAGTTTAGCTTCTTGAATTGTACAAGGACCACAATGATATTTGCGCAGTATCCGCCAGTGCAGTTAGTGATAATGCTTTGATTGATTTGGTTCTGAACTAGAATGTGTTCAAAAGCAAATGTAGCTTAAGAACGACCCATATTGAGAAAAATTATGAAAGCATACTTCTAAAATATGCACTGCCAATTATTTCCATCCTGACAGTCGTTTGGTGGTGTTCTGTCAAATAGAGTGTTCTCCAAACGTTTAATATTATTATCATTAACGTTTATTCCTATTTCTAAATGCAGAACTAGCCCGGTTTCCAAATAATCTTAGCGTTGCTCTGCCTGTGTCGTGATTTTGCTCACCTCCATAGCAGTTTCCAGCTTGTTCGTTTGAAGTCGAGTGTACTCGTGCGTACTTCCTGATACCGTTTGTAGAAAGGACAGATAATCGTCTTGTCAACAACGAGCGTCGAGCGTGATGTACCATCAATAAGAAATTGGAAATTAGTTCCTGATCAATTAGAAATAGTCGGGTACACGTGAATATTTTGGGAAGTACTTTGACGATGCTCAGCTTAGAGATATGATTCGGAAGCAAGACAGCGTAACAAAACATGTTATAGCAAACAGAAATTGCCGGGTGATTATAAATGAATTTTATTTTTCAGTGCGTACTAAATCAGCCTTAAGAAACAAAACATCCTTATAATTAAATTTTGATTGGTACAATGAGGTCTCTGTACTTAATTTGGGCCTTCCTCCCTTAAAAACTGATTTTATGCTTCTTAATTACTGAAAAAAGAGACTTTGATAGCATATATTCTTTTAATTTTACCTCAGACGTTCTCCTTAAATGTTGCTTAAGTTACAACACTTTCTTTGTTAATGTAACCTTATATTTGGGCAGCGATTTCTAAGGAATTGCAGGCGCTGTGTTTGTAGTGGAATAATGAGAATGAGATTATTCGTTTTCGAACATACTAGCTTCAGGATCTTCATATTGCTAACTAAATGTAACAGAATGTTTGAAAAATGTTTGTTATAACTGAACATTTTGATGTTATGGACTCATGTTCCTCAGAAATTAAGAAAGTATAGGGTAAAGTTTTACATCGAATTAATAGTATGGGCTTACATAACCTTTTCAGTTGATGACAGAAGGGAGTAACAAAAAAGTGTAACATTTTGGGTAAAAAATATTCTTGTCAATTTTATGCGCCCAAGTCTAATAATTCTATAAGTTTCCATATGGAATATTCAGACTTAAACTTAGGATAGAGTATAGTATCACTACAGAATGTGTAATGATTTATTTCTTTAAAAAAATATGACAGCTCTCGAAGAGAATACGTTACGTGATAATGCGCAAGTAAGAAGCTGCTATTTCACGAAAGTGCCACATCAATTAAATTCCAGCGAACTGAAGAAACGTGACTTCCTAATCTGATAGGTAACTTGAAAGACAATGAACAGTATTTAACTCGAAAGTATTTACAATACTCTCTACCGCAGAAGGGTAAATAAAACGTGTTTAACTTACTTGTAACGTAAGCATCTCAGCCGGGGAGCTGACTGGTTTTGGCAATCCTTCCACAGCATCCAGCCGGTCCACACGAAGTATACCACATTACAGCACAAGAGTACGGCCATAGGTCCGTTGAAATAGGTCCAGGTTCCGGCAGGGCCTGCCAAACACACCATAAAACGTTTTATATAGGCTCACAATGAACCTTTGTATAGCTGAACTTTACCAACAGTTCCATGATTGTGATAATGATGGTTTTCATAAAAGGGAAGGTAGAAGACGTAAACATTTTCGGTCGAGTTTTAATAATGACTTCACCTCTGTTTATGAAAACACTGAGAAGTTTGAATGAATCCTTTGGAATGGAATTACTATTGCAAGATATTGGACACCACATTCAAAATGCAACAGGCACAAGTGGAGCGTCAACCTCAAAACAACCGAGTGAGAAGGGTTTCGGTTCTATTCATGGCTGGAGAGTTGGTGGATCCTCTGATTTTTTTAAACATTAAACTGTCGTATTACTGTCCTTTATACTTCTACTGTAATAAAATGTATATTGAAACCATTTCGCAAAGAATTTATTATAACCAACAAGAAGTAAAAATGAGCTTTCTAACGAATAGTTTGCAGAAAACAGAAGCTTGTTTGGACGCTTGACCATTATGGTGAATTGCTTGATCTGCACCGCGCTGTTTCTAAGTGGTTCTGTTCTCCCTCCACTTTGCTTCCTCTGCGTGTGCCGGCAGAACAGTTGATGCGAAGTCTTTTATACAGAGGTTGATAAGATACGAGACCTCAATTTTCATTGTTATAATGTGAGAGTCGAGGTGTGTATACGTACTGTCGAACCAACACTTGGAGACACCGAAGTTCGGTCTGATGATGTCTCCGCCGGGGACATGATGCACGATGAGGGCGGTGATCAGAAATATTAGGGGTCCTCCAATCGCAAATATACCATAGGCTATGAACAGTTGTCCGTCCGACAACAGGAACTGCCGGAATCTGAAACAGAGTATTTGTTAAACATTGTCATTTTTTTTAAAGAAAAGATATCCTCCATAGTTTTCAAATTATTTAGTTAACATTTATATAACAGAAGTATCTACTGTACATGAGTCGTTTACATTTCAGTATACTTTTTAAATTTTTTTGATATATCAATCTTGTATAACTTTTTGGAATGTTGTGGAAGAAGCTCCCCCAAAATATATTTTTGTTCAAAATAAGCATTCATTTTTATGTAGGCTTATGGATGTTCTGAAAATAAAATTATAATGAAGTGGCTCCACAATTAAATACAAATATATTTTTATAAAAATAAAACCATAAACTATGTAGTCTTAATTACAAACATTTCTTTATTTGAGTTTCAAAAACGCTTGCAAAAGTTTCAATGAGTTTGGAGGTCAACACCATCGTGTGATAAATTTCCCGTTTAAAAAATGTTGAAAAATGTTTGTCGGAAAAGGGAATAATGTTATATCGGCTTACTAGAATGTTGACTAATTTAAATGAAGCTGAAGTATATTGAAATGTGCAGGAGGTGTAAAATACACATGTGTGTTGAAGAACAATATGTTGAGATTTTTCTCATGAAAAAAGTTATAGAGCAGGTATACATTGAGTGTACATTCCATTAGGAATAAAAGGTAACTTCTTTCTAAAAGTTTTCGTTTTCAGCAAAATAATAATAATAATAATAATAATAATAATAATAATAATAATAATAATAATAATAATAATAATAATAATAATAATAATAATAATAATAATAATAATAATAATAATAATAATAATAATAATAATAATAATAATAATAATAATAATAATAATAATAATAATAATAATAATAATAATAATAATAATAACAATAATATAGATTCCGAAGAAATTATTTTTCATAAAAATGAGATAAAGACGATTTCGACATTCCATTTCAATTTTAGAAGTCAGAGTTTCGATCTTCAGACAACGTGTTTTACAACTAACAATGTAACAGGTGATCAATGCAATATAAGAAAAATATCTTGGCTGCTATTCTAAGTGTTTGTCTTGCAGTTGCAGGTGTATTATTAAAACGTATTGTTAAAAAGGGTTAGACCTCTTAACTCATTAGAGGGAGGGGGGAGAACCCCTCACTAGTTCTGTTCGAAAACTTTCTCTTTCTTACCTTACTGTCCTCCAGACTTCAAATGACACTGTATTCAGCCAGAAAAACGCCGAGAGCATCCAAAAATATGTGAAGAATGCTGAAATACAAGTAAGTCCTTGATTAAAATTTAATAATTACCAGTTAAGATGCCTAAAATAGTTTCCAAAGACATTTTGAACTGATGGTTCAGCATTACGCTTTTACTATTGGAACAACCATTTCTAGCATTCTTTCTCTCCAAACAAGAACTATTGGATTGCCAGAAGATATCTTCAGTACATTTTAAAGTTCTAAGCACATGTCAAAGAAATTTACATTAGTTATATTTACATATTTTCAATAGTAAAGAAGTGAGCCAATAGTTACCCTGTCCGACACAGGCGGCGTGTGTGTAGGTTCCTGAGCGCAGTTGGAGGAGCGCCAGAGACGTATAGCCTACCATGAGGCTGAACATGAGGCACATGAGGGCCTTTCCTTGCAGGTCCCTCAGCTCTGGCACCAGGAGATACACGACCAGAGTGGCAGCCAGGAACACGACCGATACCAGAAGACAGACTGAGTAGAGGACGAAGTTAGTGTCATCTGGAGTGTTCTCCAGGTCATCGGGGAAACACACAAAAGCCACAGTGTCCACGTCCGTGTCAGTTACCAGCCTCGTGACGCAGTATCTATAACATCCGTCAGTAATAACGTGAGAACAGGTCATCGTATCCTCGAGGATCTCTATAGTTATCTGCTGACATTACTCACAAATCAGGAGCGATAGCATAGTCCGGATCCTCATCGAGCTTGAGCATGTTAGTGAGAGGATCTACGGTGAACCCTTCCTTAGGGTCCTTTGTGGGATTAAGCGCGAAGAAAGTGCAGTTGAGGGGGAGTGCCTTGTTGCCAGGTATCCCTTCGCAGATTCCCTGGTTCTTGAGGTACCTATTGGGGCCGAGACAGCAGGGATTCCCCAGCACTGCTGCCAACATGGCCAGGAATACCACACCTGCAACAGTAAAAAAATTACAGAGGTACTGTGTTGTTGACATACCTTCATAAATTCCACGTTCTTGTGGTATCTGCTGGGGTCGAGACAACAGGGATTTGCTAAGACCAGGAACACTACAGCTGCAACATAAACTTAAGTTACAAAGGTACTATTGCGTTGAGTATTGTTGGACATTCCTTCAAGATCCCCTCGTTTTTGAGGTATTTGTTGAGGCGGAAACAGCAAGGGTTTCCCCATTATTGCTAACCAACATGGCCAGAAATACATCTGCAACAGTATGCTTACGTTAACACAGCTGCTCTTGTTCTTAGTGTTGACAGGTATCCCTTCACAGCTCCCCACTTTTTTGAGGAACTTGATGAGATTGAGATAGGAGGGGTACCCCAGCACTGTCGCCAACATGGTCAGATTGCTAAAACAATTGTGACATTGTCCAAGGAGAAAGGATCCCAATCTCTAATTACTCCATTCAGAAAGAGTAAGTGGCATAATGCCTGATTTGTAGCAAGTCGCTAAACAGCAGCATTATTCCATTACCCATGGTGGCTGCCTTCGTAGCTCAGTCAGTAGGAGTTCCGTGTTCAATTCTCGGCTGGAAGGTCGGTGTTTTTCTTTAGCCAAGATATTAACTATCGTCCCCAGAACCTCGGAGCATGAGATTGTGTGTCTGAGAGTGATGTATAAAAGCTGAAGAAAACCCATTAGTACAATAACTATATACGAGTTAACACCAAGGCCGCCGATATGACTATCGCAATTAAAGGCCAGATGTAAATGGAGAGCTGCCGTTGAGATTCCTACATTGAAGTATTGCGTTGAATCCCTTGATTCTTGTAGTAGATAAACTGTAGAGAACGCTGAACAGTATTGTTATAATTTATTTAGTTCAGTTTCTGCAACAGTTATTGTTAGATCTGAAAACAAAGTAGAACTTGTGCTTAGAACTTCTCTTTAACCTTTCTCTTTCTTTTATTGAAAGAATTTTTTTTGTGTTGAATATAAATGCGCAACGTTACACTTATTGCAATCAAATTTTGCTCAGGTAACCTAATCTTTGTCACAAACGGGGAAAATTGCCTCACTTGGAATTTTATATTCTATTTCGTAGCTTTTTATTATTATTATTATTATTATTATTATTATTATTATTATTATTATTATTATTATTATTATTATTATTATTATTATTATTATTATTATTATTATTATTATTATTATTATTATTATTATTATTATTATTATTATTATTATTAAAGGTATTTCAAAATGAAAATGTAGGAATACACGTAAAAATGAAGGGAAGCAAAAATATTTCTTGAAAACATTTGTCCAGAAATTAGGATGTCATTTTATCGCTGTTTTGGGCCTATGTACTTTAGTATTTATTCTAACAAAAGCTGTGACGTTTTAGTTAATTTATTAATCACAAGGCAGTCATATCAAACAGAAATAACTATACATTATGGTTCTCAAATTACCTTTTAAGTACGTATCTCCCTATGGGGTTCACTACTTTACAAGTTTGATGTTTCAACTGTTAAAAAGGTTTGGGATCCATGCGTGAACTGCACTTGGAACATCTGCTCTGGTAGATATACGAGTAGTCATGATGGATATGTGTTAACCAGAAAGGTGCACTATCTCGACGACAGTTGATTTGCATCTTTTAGTTCAATTTTGAAGTACTACGTAAATATTTCTAAATTCAGGTTTCTTGTTTTTTTTTTAAATTAACGTCGTTTAAGGGTTAGGTCATATCGGACGATGAATAAAATGGGTAAAGTAATGCTCAAACGAATCCAGGGTTCATAGAGCTCAGAGTGATCCTAAATTCATCTTTCTGATGAAGGGAAAACCCCGTAAAATCTTATCCAGATAGCTCACTCTGACCGAGGTTCGAACTCGGGACCGCTTGAATGTGAGGCAGAGATGCTATGACATACGCTACAGAGGCGGCCCTATACATGGCTTTTTTGTTGGTAAAGAAGTAGAACCTTAACGTCTTGAAGAAGAAACTACCCTTGCAAATGTGTGTGTGTGTGCATGCGCGCACACATAATAAATTGAAAGCAACAAGGAGAAAAAGAAGGAAAAAAAAAAAAAAAAAACAACTTCGGGGGTAACACCATGAAACTTTTTGACATATATTCTACTTTTTAGCGTAATATTATTTTGTCTATTTTTTAAGGCTTACCGGTTACACAAGCCATTTAGAATGAGGACTTTTGAAGCTATAAGCAGAAGGACTAGTATGCATATCCAATATATATTTTACTTGTTCAAATATAATAAATGGCATTCAAATCAAAATATTCAAAGGCGTTTTCGATAAAATAAAATTAAAAAATAACGGAAGTTTCTCCCATTAAAAGTGCAGTTTCAGGCGGAGACATTTTCTTTAAAAATCTCCATGTGGGGGGTTTTGGAGGATGCTGAAATTGAATTTTTATATATATTTTTTAAATTTTATTTAGGGGGCATCAGTGAAATATTGTTGGAGTATTTGGGTGAAATGCAATACTTTGTATTTTCTGTAAATAGGAAAGTTGGAATATTTATTTCAGGAAACGCTAAACTGTCAACACGCGTGGATAGATTGCTCTGCAAGACATTAGTGTAACGCGTGTCGTCTACAGCTACAGGCTGCAGGAAATGCATTGTGCTAAATACCAAGGTCATTCATTATCTGTTACAACATGAGCGATAATTTATAGGCCGCTCCTGTTGGAATTGTCACAAATTACAGGCCTGATCCCACTCCTTGAGGAGTTCATAGCGTTGCGAAACAAGCTGCTGTTGCACTAACGTCGCACTAAAACTCCATTGTCTCGCTAACAAACTGGGCCGATTGCTTCAAATTTCAGTAAGTCAAACTGATAGACCTCCTGTATAAGTAGGTGTAGGGCATTGACATTTTGCTCTACCTCTAAAATTAACGCCCGACAACATAAGTCATATAGGACGATGAATAAAATGGGTGAAATAATGCTCCAATTACCCCAGGGTTCATAGAGCTTAGAGGGTTCATACAGCATGACATTTATTTTTCAGGATAAGGGAAGACACCGAAAAAATACCTTATCCATAACTCACCCTGATCGAGATTCGAACTCAGGACTTCTTGAACGAGGCGGACACGCTATCACCTACGATAGCGTAAACACTTAATCTGCGGGAAAGCCCTAAAATGATCCATTCGAAGCATAGGAGTATAAGAAATATCCCATATGTTGTATTCAACAGACTTTCAATTTACACAATTACACAATTCGTGTTGGGTAGAGAAGTTAAATATGTTATATTAATTGTTCCTCCACACTAGCCATGTGTAGGCCAAAGTATGCATAGGTAGAATCAGAAGAAACATTCATTGCCACAGCCTGGACTTGAACCACGGATCTTCCGGTCTCCGTCCGGCTGCTCTTAACCATTGAGCTACCATGGTCAAATGCCAGCATGACATTAAAGTCTCCTACTGACTCGTAATTTTTCCGGTAAACTACTAGGAGTTCTTATAAACACTTGGGACAACTAACTTAATGGCGATTTACTATGAAATGAAATGTGTATTGTTTAACGCCCGCTTTTACTTCATACGGCACCGCAAGCGCGCGACTTACTATGTACTTCAGGGCCTGGGCCTTATAGTTCAGACCACTATTAAAATTCAGTGCCATAGCCGGGATTTGAATCACGCCATTTTGGTATGTTGGCATGATAGCTCAAAGGTTAAGAGCAGCCGGACGGAGACCAGAAGATAGGTGGTTCAAATCGTGGCTGTGGCAGAGAATTTTTCATCTGACTTTACCTTTCCATATTTAAATATGCTACTTTCGCGTGCCTTTTTTCTTCTAACTTTTCTATAAATGTTTTTATTTACAAAATATGTTTCTCTAGCTACTTCTTGCTAATCCAAAAGCCTGCAAGGCATTCATACAATATTGTTATAGAACACAATGCATATCGCTGTATAATGGATTTGGTATTCTTTGCTCTTTGCATGCTTACATGGAAGGGAGAAAACAACAAATAATATTTGGCAAATGCTTAATTTCACAAATGAAAGATTAGTTGACGAAATTGTGTACTTTAACGACATCTACATTTCTGGAGTAGTAAGATATTTTCTATCTCTTTCGGTTTACATACTGTGCACAAGTCATGCAGAATGAAGAAGCGTAATGTATAGTTAATTTTTCAGGAAAATATCTTAAAAATGTGTCATTTTAATCAAAATTATTGCACTTATCTCTAATAAAATCAAAACATTTGAAGCTATTTCCATTTAAAGAGTAGTTTGGAGCGGGAGATCTTATTAATAATGTTATTTGGTCTCGTATTCTTGGACGATGCTGAATTTATGTACAAAATTTGTTACTTAAGCGCCTTTTCATATTTGAGTTATGTTGTTTACATACATATGCCTTTTTCCAAAAAAAAAAAAAAAACATTTTTTGGATTCAGGGAGTTTTAAAACGTGTATTATGATAAAATCTATCTATGGAATTGTTGGGTGAACTACAATTCCTGTGTGTATTTTAGAAAGTAAAAATAATGACTTCCCACTGAAAAAAGTGTAAGTATTTGAAATCCAGTCTTATAATAAGTAACAAATGAAAAATAGTTATTTCAAAAAATGTTTTTGTTATAAATTTTGTGTTTTAACCATTTCTGTATTTGGTCTCTATGTGTTTACCAGTTATAAAAAAGCGATTCAGAATGAAAGGAACTTCAGACTGTATTTTTAGGCTTTTCAATATATTTATTTCTCATGTAATATATATTATATATTAGGGATTGGACGATCCAGCTTTTCTCGATACTCAATACCGAACACGACTTTTCCATGACACCGATACTTCGACACTCAGAACCGTTAACTTCAAGTTTTAATACAAAATAGAAAGTTGGGAGAACTGTGTAATGCCAATAAAACTAATTAGGTGTAAGTATTTAATGAACAAAATTTAAAATCATTAGTCTACATATTTTTAAACTTTACGTTAGACAATAAAAGCAAAATGCGTTTTTGAAATACACGTTTAGAAATATTTGTTCAAAATTATTAGCATTCTCACTCTTTTGGAGTCAAGTCTATTGCTTTTTCTTTCTCATATGAATCCTGCTCTGCTAAATAGTTTTTCAGAGAAAATTGTTGCAGGTAGAATACACAAGTATTTAGCCGCTAATTTTTTTAGTTTTGGAAATTTGGATTTGTTGTGCAGTAATCCAGAGCAACTGAAAGAGGATTAATAAATCGTCGTTGAGATATGTAGTGATTTCTTCTTGGGAACTGTTAGCTGGCGGTGAATCCGACACACGATATTTCGTTGCATGTTACTGTACAGGCACCACATTTCTGGCAGTTTGTCGGACTTTGCAAAGTTCGACTTGCGGCAATAATATTTTGTGATTTTAAAATAAAATAAAAATTGCAGAATCATCACCGAAATATTGAAAAACTACCGAGCAAGTTGAAGTATTGTTCGATGTCGATACCATGAAAATATCGTGAGTATCGAGGTATCGGAAGTATCAAGGGCCCATCCCTAATATATATTAAACGTATGGTATTTTAGTCAAAATCGTTAATGCCATTTTTGATAAAATAAAAATAGTGAAATCTTATTTATTTAAAGGCTATAATTAAGGATGGGAGGGATATGCTCAACTTAAATATCAAGTTGGGTGCTTAACTGACTTGATTATGTTGTTCCCAGACGTACATGTACATCGTTTCCCAAAATGTTTCATGGGTTCAGTGCCACAAAACGTGTATTTGCAGTGAAATCTCGTCATTAAGCTTTTGATTGGAATACAGTAATTCCTCCACTTACTGTAAGGACGTGGTAGAGAAAGTAAAACTCTTAACAAAATCGGAAACATAAGCATTCCGAGCTCAATTCGAAACCTTCCCTTGGAGACAAGAGATTTGCTGAATTAAACAATGGTGCCATTCATTTCAATTAACTGTGGTAAAGACAGAATAAATTTGAAGACCCGTTATACCCGTTATTACTGGTCTCTACTAATTATATTTAAATATGACGGAGGTTCAAAAACCCAAATCAGCTAAGTCAATGTCTGGATCTCTACTGACGCTACGCTACCAATGTCTCAAGGAACGACCAGGAAGCCAGCCCCTTTGTTGCACCGCTAGCATCCTTGGGATGCAATGCACGTCGTCTCATTCTGTGAAAGTACAGCAATATCTCTTTTGTTCTCATGCAATTGCTAGCCAGTAAGTCACTTCAAGATCATTAACGTCGGGAAGAAAGGTTATTTTGTGAATGACAGCCGGCTGGTGCATTTGCCGCTTCTCCGAACCAGCTTCCAAGTCTACGTCAATGAAATGAACTAGCCCATGAATCAAATGACACACAACGATTACGTCAAATGCATTTCTTGTTAGATATGAACATCTGTCTACAGATGTTTCTCGTTTTGCCGCCTTGTACACAAAAGAGTGTGCGAGGTTATGGGAGAACGCATTTGCAGATGTAAGTAAATATGTACGCACGTCTTCTCAGATCCCAGCTTAGTTCTTCAGAAGCGTAGAAGTTCAAGGATAAGCGCGTTCCGATGGCAAAATTCAACACAAGTAGGTGTTTATAAGTTTCGAGGCTCTAAAACCCCCTATCCGCAGTTCCAAACAAAAGTTCAGTTAAATACCAAACTTCATATTTAATATCGGCGTCTTCCTCAATGGTACATGAAGATTTTCAAGCAAATCCCCCCCCCCCTCCAGCGCAGATTATCCTTTACATGGAACATTTTTCGAACATTTCGATTTTCTCAGGAATGGCTCTAAAGATTTTGATTAAAGTGCCATATGTTAAAGATATTTTGATGACAAATGAAACGTTTATCTTGAATTGTCTTGGAATTCCTTTAGAAGTCCACTTCATTCTTCATGACTTTTGTATAACAGGTAAACAGGAAGAGATCTTAAGCAATAGAACCTTGCAGAGATATTCTGAGGTTTCCAGCCCAATTTTCCTCTTATGTAGGATAGGATAGATTCTTAAAGAAGGCATTCGGCACTGCGACCAGTCTTGATCTATTATGCCTATATTCCAAGTGAGGTATCCCTGGCAGGATGGATGAGGTGAAAGGAGAACAAGAAGTCACGACAGTGCAGAGGACAAGGTACCTAATATGACACATTCGAAATTCACCGCCTGGCCAATATAGCCAGTATCCCACCCACCGTGGTCCTGAAACGGCCCGGAGACAGTCCTACCGGAGGAGGAAGTACTTACAGGAGCATATCATCCTGCCATGCAGCGCCGAGTCCCTCGACACTTTCCATCCTGAAAGAGACCACCAGATGAGAGATGAATATAAAATGATAATGTAGATGAAATGGAGGGCCAGGAAATTCGGGGGATATAGTTAACCTATCCAGCATTCGCCTTAGCAACCCGGAAAACCCCGAAAAAAACATGGTTTAGGTAGGCTGGCCACTTGAATCAAATCCGGATCCCAGGAATGCTGGCCAATCCTCTTATGGAAGTAACTGAGAGACCAATTTTGAGTCACCAAAGCACAAGTATATGCAGTACTTATAGAATTAAAATAATGCAATCTTTGTATGATCTAGAAATTAATCGCTTTTAAGAGAGCACTCTAGGGCTTTTAGGAGATGAACCTATTCAGTCTAATATCTACCATATATGTACAAGTACGTTAAGTGAGATAGTTTTTACTACTGGTTTTACGTCACAACTTCCTGAATGCTTGCATGCAGTGGGTTTCATTAAGATAACGGACAAAGTGTGTAGTAACCTTGAGATTATCATCTGTGTTCCTAGAACTCCTGGTGAGACAGCGGAGTTTGTGTTTCAGAGAACACACTTTTCTTTCCAAAAACTTTCTTCCTCTTCCACGTTCCTACGTTCTCATTCATAAACCTCGCTTGTCATTGCAGATTTTATGAAACATCTTTGCTATTGCAGGTATCTTTGTTTCCTTTTTAACCATGAACCTCTGGCACATGTTTTCCCAGTTTTCTTTGTTTAGTTTTATTTCTTTCTGTTAATTCCACGTTTTCTTATTTTGTGTACGCCTCTGTGTCCATTGGCTAGTACTTATTTGTGGTAAGTAAAAGATGATGATGATGATGGTGTTTAGGGGCGCTCAACTACTGGGTCATCAGCGCCCTATAAAAATCCAATGGCTTTAAAATCTAATTAAAACGAGAAAGACTGAAAGACAAATGCAATGGATCAAATAAAAGCAAAGATAACACTCACGCTCAACAATGTGGCAAAGACTAAAATGGAAACTAAGACAATTAAAACCATAAAGGAGATAAAATGTTTAAAATACCCAACATTTTAGGGCTAAATCCTAAAATTTGTTGATAAAATTAACGCTAAAGCTTTGCCAACCGCCGTCTCGTCATCCGCGAGTATCTCTGCCAAACTGGCCGGCAGCTGGAGAGACCTGCGGAGACGGGCTAGTCTAAAACAATCTAAAAATAAATGACGCACAGACAGTTCGGCACCGCAGAGCGGGCAAACAGGAGCCGCTGTCCGGTTTAATAAAGAAATGTGGCTAAAATGACAATGGCCAATACGCAACCGAGCCAAAATAACTTCTTCCCGGCGCGATTGGCGACAGGAAGTCACCCAGTGATTCGGAAGCTCCTTTACTGTTCGGAGCTTGTTGTCACGGAGAGCAGACCACTCATCGTGCCAGCACGAGAGCGCCGCCCTACGCACATCAAGCCGAAAGTCTTCCGCGGTCACAGATGAAATTGTTACACTGGGGTCTATGGTTGCCACCCTGGCTGCCGAATCCGCCATTTCATTCCCCTGCAAGCCTACGTGACCTGGAACCCATGCACAAACCACGCTAACGCCCGAGGCGTGTAGGACGTGGAGGGCATCCTGGATACGCTGTACGAGAGGATGGTGGTTGTACAGCTCACGCAGGCTCTGGAGTGCGCTGAGGGAATCACTTAAAATAAGGCAGTCACCCAACATTCGGCGGCGAACATATAAAATGGCTCGATATATTGCAGTCAGCTCTGCAGTGTATACGGAAGTGCTGCCATGGAGACCGAATGTAAAGGGTTCGGCCCCATGGACAAACGCGCATCCCACACCGCTAGAGCATTTTGACCCGTCAGTAAAAATTAGGTTAAAATCCTGATAGCCCGATAAAAATTCTAAAAATAATCTGCGGATACTAATCATAGCGTCGTCGATTTGCTGTGCAGCGTCATGCCAAGATCCACGTGATCTGCTGCACGCAGCCAAGGGGGATACACCCTTTCGCCTCCACGGAGCATCCTAGGCAGCACGAGTCCATGTTTCGCAAGGAGCTCCCGGAAGCGAAAACCCGGAGGCTTAGGCTTTACACGGGTGTTCGCATACTGGACGTCGAAGGCGGTGTTGAAAAAGGGTGCAAAAGACGGATGGAAAGGCATACTATTCAACCCACAGCCATAATTCCCCAGCAAAAAGGCCCGCCGACAATACAGAGGTGGTTCTGCCGCTTCGGCGTACAGGCTAACAACTGGGCTAGTTGGGAACGCCCCCGTAGCTAGACGTAGGCCGGAGTTATGGACCGTGTCTAGTTTCTTCAGAACAGATGGACGAGCTGAAGCATAAACGATGCACCCATAGTCCAGCTTGGAGCGAATCAGTGTGCGATACAGGCGAAGTAGCACTGCACGATCCGCTCCCCACGATTTCCCACTAAGTATCCGCAAAATATTAAAAGAACGCTCACATCGTGCTTTCAACTGCGCTATATGCGACGACCAGCTAAGCTTTCTATCGAAAACAAGTCCGAGGAACCTCGTTTCATCGGCAAATGGTAAAACATGGCGACCTAGTCGGAGGAAGGGTGGCAACCGACTCTTGCGGCGCCAGAAGTTAACGCAGACTGTCTTCTCAGTGGAAAACCTAAAGCCGTTCTTAGAGCTCCAGTTCTGAAGGTTATCTAGGCATTGCTGTAGACGACGCTCCAGGAACGGAGTACGCTGAGAAGTACAGTAGACGGCGAAATCGTCCACGAATAAGCACGATGAAACCTCTCGAGGAACACAGTTAGAGATAGAATTAATCGCAATAGCAAACAGTGTAACACTTAGTACCGATCCTTGTGGGACGCCGTTCTCTTGGATGAAAAGGTTTGATAAAACTGAGCCAACCCTAACTCGGAAGACACGATTGTTCATAAACTCCCGAAGAAACACGGGTAGGCGTCCCCGAATATCCCAGCTGTGCAGGGTGCGTAACAGACCTGCACGCCAACACGTGTCATAGGCCTTCTCGAGGTCGAAATATATGCCGACGGTCTGATAGTTCTGCAAAAAACCGTTCATGATCTGTGTCGACATCGACACAAGGTGGTCGATTGTCGAACGGCGACGTCGGAAACCACACTGGATGTTCGTCAATAAGTTGTGAGTTTCCAGCCACCACACCAACCGCCCATGGATCATGCGTTCCATCACCTTGCAGACGCAACTGGTGAGGGAAATGGGACGGAAGCTGGAAGGCAGATGTCGGTCCTTCCCTGGTTTCAAAATTGGAATGATGGTGGCCTCCCGCCACGTGTCAGGAAAACTGCCGTCAACCCAGATAGGTTATAGACCTCGAGTAGGAAAGCCTTCCCTTCGGGAGAGAGATGCTGTAAAAGGCGCACGTGGATACCGTCTGGTCCTGGTGCAGACGTTCGGGAAGATGAGAGTGCATGTTCTAGCTCTGCCATGGTGAACAGGCGATTGTAGTCTTCAAGGTTTCTAGATAGAAAGCAGAAACCTTGAGATTCCACCTGATGCTTAATTGAGAGGAACTCAGGTGCATAGTGATCTGAGCTAGATACCCGAGCGAAGGCATGCCCGAGGGTGTTAGCCACGTCTAATGGATCCACAACGTCGCCTGAAGGAGTTTTCAAACCAGCAATCGGAATGTGGGTCGATTTTCCGGCCACGCGCCTTAACCTTTCCCACACTACCGAAGAAGGTGTATAGCGATTAAAAGACCCAACAAAAGCAGTCCATGAAGTCTTTTTGCAGTCCTTAAGTACTTGCCGAGACCTGGCACGCATCCTCTTGTACTGAATAAGGTTCTCCGTTGTGGGGTGCCGTTGGAAAACCCTAAGGGCACGCCTACGAGCTCGGATTGCATTCCGGCAGTCATCCGTCCACCATGGCACAGAACGGCGATGGGGATTGGGAGACGAACGCGGAATAGACCGTTCTGCTGCGGCAAGTATTCGCTCGCTAAGATGTTCTACGAGCTCGTTAACAGAGGCGTGCTCCTCATAGCTAAAAACCGCCAACTCGGTGTAAAGGGCCCAGTTGGCTTTATTGAAACGCCAGGTAGGCAATCGGGTGGAACACACGTTTTGTGCTAGGAGACTAATGAGACACGGGAAGTGGTCACTGGAGTAGAGGTCAGAGATGACGTTCCATTGGAGGGACACTGCTAACTGCGGTGAGCATACTGCCAAATCCAGATGCGAAAAGGTGTTGAAGGCATCGGAAAGAAAAGTAGGTTCTCCGGTGTTCAGGAGAACCAGGTTGTTATTGTCCAGGAAATCGGAGAGAACTCGACCCCTGGCACAAGTTCGAGTTGAGCCCCAAAGAGGGTGATGGGCATTGAAGTCCCCCACCAACAGAAATGGGGTAGGTAACTGGACAACCAGATCTTGGAGCATGGTGAGTGATAAGTCATCTGAGGGTGGAATATACATGTTGCAGATAACCAGCTCTATCGTCGGCAGCACTATACGGGCAGCAACGGACTGGATGTTAGTGCGTAAAGGTATCACGTCCACATAGACGTCATCTCTAACCAGAACCATCGTCCCTCCGTGTGCCGGAATACCCTCTTCCGGGGCAAGATCACGCCGGAAGGGAGTATACCGCCTTAGTGTAAAGGAATCCTGAGGACGCAGTTTAGTCTCCTGCAAGCAAACTACTAGGGGGTCGTGCTTATTAAAAAGCAAATCAAGCTCTGGGCGATGTGCCCGGAGTCCACGTATGTTCCAATGTAGGAGTGCCATGTGGAGAGTTGGGAGTTATCAGGGAGCGCAGTGAGCCATAATTAGGAGCATAGCAATTACTATCTAGGCGGTTTCTCTCGGTTCAGCTTAAGTTTCTTCTTACGCGTCGGACTCCGGGTGGGCCGAGGGTGGCCCGCCACCACAACCGCATCCGCAGCCCCATCGCTACTAGCGGACTCGGAACAGGTGGTGCGGGTCCGTGAGCGAGAACGATCCTTGGGACGTCGTGGTGGTGATGTCCTACTTAAACGGTCGGTGTTAGTTCGCGCAGCTGAGACCAAGGTGGAGGTGGAGACGCTGCGGGATAGCGGAGCAGTATCCAGTTCAGTAGGGTGGTCGAACGAGTCAGTTTGAGTGGCGATAGAGACGCGAGAGAGTGCAGTGGGGAGAGTTTGCACTTCTACATCGCATTTGGGTGTAGGCTTTCGGAGAGCGGCGGAGTAATCCAAGGAAGTGGTTGGGTGAAGGGCTTCATAACGTTTCCTGGCCTCTGGGAAGGTTAACTTCTCTAAGACGCGGAGCTCTTGAATTGCCTGTTCTGCCAGATATCGTGGGCATTTCCTAGTACCAGATGGGTGTGCACCCTCACAGTTGACACAATGGGGTTCCTGTGTACACATAGACTCGTCATGCGCAGGGCAGCCACAACGAGGACAGACGGCGGGGGCCTGACAACGCTGCTGGGTGTGTCCATATTTCTGGCTACGGAAACACCTAAGGGGATTCGGAATGTACGGACGGATAGCCGCTCGCTCATAACCGCAAAAGATGTGCGGCGGTAGCACGGTCCCTTCAAAAGTCAAGAAGACCGTGCGAAACGGAAACGGTTTATCGTCCCTCTTGCCAATGAGGCGGAATGCCGCAATAACACCCTGATCGGATAAAGATGCAACGATATCTTCATTCGAAAGCCCATCTAAAGAAGAAGTAGTAACCACACCGCGGACAGAATTCAAACTCCGGTGTTTGACAACAGTTATGGGATACGAACCAAGAAGACTGGCCTGTAACAGTTGGTTAGCTTGCGTATCCTTGGCGATCTCGATTAACAATGTACCATCTCTACAGCGCGTTGCGTTTTTAACAGGGCCACAAATTCGGTCGACTTCCCGTTGTATATAAAAGGGGCTTAGGTCCTTCATTGTCTTTGTTTCACCTGTCAAAGCCATCACTAAAAATCGTGGAGTGAAAGGATTTGAGCGCAAGGGAGCCATGATGAAAGAGTCCCCCCTCCGGAACCGTCGGCGTCAGCCTGCCATCAGGGGGATTAAAGAAAAAAGACACCTATATCTTCCGGTCTGTGCCGGCCTGGGCACCCGCGTCAGGCCCGATCTCACGGAGTACTTCAGAGGAGTTACCCTCCGCCTATCACTACTTACCGGTATGCGACACGTTCACCATAGGCAGGCCCGACTTTATGCCCCTACCATTGGAATAACCGCCAATGGCTCCCCACTTTAGGCCACGCTGCCTCAACGGAGTCAGCGTGGATTCAGGGGACTTGTGGTTGGTTACATCGGGCCCCAGACAGCGGTAACACGTCGGGTCTCCCCGTTCACCCCAGCGATACGCGTCCGCCGAGATGTCCGAGGAGACACGGCCCCAACGGAGCTACGTGGGTGTACATGACAATGGAACGGCTCCGCACCTAGTGTCGCACAAAAGGGGTAGTGAGGAGGGTCCACTCAACCTTCGCGCCTGAGACCTCCGGGGAGCACACATGTTGGAAGCTGCGCCGAAACCGTGGGACAGGTACCACGGAGAGAGGAAAGATCCCTGCTGGTGAGGCAGGAGTTGATAAACCTAAACACTTATATCTATAAGGGAGCGATAATCCTAGAAGAGGAAGAAACTTAATACTAGGGGTGACTATCGTGGCACATCCAAAATGGGGTGAGAGGGTGACGATGGGGATGATTGGCTGGGGTACCCCGGGGTCGCCACACCCGTACTCACAGAACGTGAGCCCCTGGGGGGTAAGTAAAAGAATTACTGCATTTCACCGAAATATTTGTATATAAATAAATGTGATGATCTATGTGATTAAGACAGATTAAGAGGGGGCAGATATCAACATAACTTCATAATAAAATCTCGGATAAATACCAAACCTCGTATTTAAATTCAGCATCTTCCGAGGATGCCACATGAAGACTTCGACGAAAATCACCTTAACTCCAAATTATTCTGTACATGAAAAAGTTGTTAATTCTGGTCATCTCAAAAAGGGATCTAAAAATATTAACAAACCGTATATTGCAATATGTCCCTTTGCTAAGTGATTTATAACAATCCAGGAAACGTTGGAGACTACGGGACCAAGTTTTTCTATTTAGAACGGAAGTACAGTTTTAGAAAAAACAGTCCGTGCATGTCTGTTTTGGAGAAGGGAGAGAAAATAGTATAACTGAAACGAAAAATTGGATGTAAATACTGGATTTTTAAGCCAAAGAAGCGACGCGGAGATTTTCAAAAACATATTTCCTCACTATAAGAAGTTTCCATAATTTTTACTTTTTCAAATGTAATTTTTATTAAAATTCTATATATTGAAGACATTTGCGTGATGAATGAAATATACGTTTATCTCTGAATGCTTTTTAAGAAAAGGTGTTATAACTAAGCACATCCTGCTTAATTTGAAACCTAGATACAAGTGTATAAAAATATATATATATGCATATCTAACAGCGCGGTTTCTGGAATCTATACCAGTACTATGTAAACTACATTTTTACCTTTATTCAACTTTCAAATCAAATTACATAAAGTAGTTTACAAATTTTGCAGATGTAATCTAATGTGTATCATGAGTAAAACAATCGGCATAAAAAATAGTTTCATATGGATAATTGAACATTTAAATTTGTTTGTTAATGGCGCTGCCAATTGCCAGAATGATTTCAGCGCCATCGGTGTGCCGAACTGTCGCTCCGCAGAAGTACTTTAACATGCCAGTAAGTCTACTGACATGGGCTGTCGCTTTTAAGCATAGTTATAAAAACATAGGTTTGGACTGGATTTGAACCCGTGATTGGGATCAATAGACCAGCACCTACCAACCTAGCTACCTGGACTGACTTTATATAAATAGTATAAAATATAACGGATTCATGTGAATTTCCCCAAGTGAATATATCACATCAGATGTTTAAACCTCAATTGGCAATCAAGACATAAAAGGTTGCCCATTCCTCTATATCGCAAAAGTGTGAAACCTTCGTAAGGTTTCCTGTTTCAGGTAACCACCTTTGACTCCACACAGTCGGTATCAGTTTTGTATATGACAGATTTCACTGTATATACATATTTTGAATAAATAGAAATCAATTTGAAAAAGTGTGCTTGTGTGTAGCATGACTTAAAAAGGGAAGGTTCGACACTTCATGTTTACTTTAAGTATTCTCCTAAGAAGCTACATGAAGATTTTGGTGAAAATCCTCCCACCCTAATCTAGCCTTTATGTGTAACTATTTTGAAAGTGTTTTTATTTGATAAAACTGTCACATTCTTTTATTAAAAGGTCATATATATTAATATATCTTAAATAACAAGTAAAATATACGTGTATAATTAATTTCTGGGAATTCTTATGAAGTTCTCTTTATTTAAATTACTTTTGTGTAAATAGAAATACAAAATTTAATACACAAAAAAAGGACAAACCTTAGATGTTGTTAAGGCCCTTAGTGTTCTTTTGGGGGGCGGCGGTGGGTGGCGCTAACCATGGCTGAAATTCAAGTTTTTTGTTGGTTTGAAATATCAAATATGTCGTTTTGGTCGCCCCTTTTTTTTCTTGCTCACGCAAACACAGCGGCATTTTAAAACCATCACATGATGACCAACTCTTTAAAAGTTTTGACCTACATTTAAACCTAGGTAAATTTATGAAACCACTTCTGCAAAGGTTTAATAAGTGGATAGAAGAATAAAGGAAGCTTTTTTAAAGAATGGGTAGCAAAATACATATGAATGTAACATTTGTTTTTGCTTCTCACGTCCGAAAGATTAGTTTGAAGTGACATTTTAGAATTGGAGCGCACCCTCATTGGTCGGAGTAGAGTTGTTGCTACCTTGCACGAGTGAGTGTGGTTTTTGCTGATCTGGATTCTGTTCTCGGTTGCGCTTTTGGTTCGTCTTCGTTAAAGTTTTCTCTTATTTTAGGTCGTGACCCGTTTCAAGTTGTGTTCTTTAATTAAGGACAGAACATAGCGACCATGCTTAGAAACCTACACATCCTGCATGCTGCTGGTTATACACCAAGCATCATAATGTGTGTGTTTACAGAGCAGATTGCTTTTGTATCCTTCCAAATTATTGATAATATTTGATTACGGGTAAAAAACTAATGGACAGCCAACCATAAGTAAAAATTACATGTGTGGGATTATTATTATTATTATTATTATTATTATTATTATTATTATTATTATTATTATTATTATTATTATTATTATTATTATTATTATTATTATTATTATTATTATTATTATTATTATTATTATTATTATTATTATTATTATTATTATTATTATTATTATTATTATTATTATTATTATTATTATTATTATTATTATTATTATTATTATTATTACCACCCTCTCATATAACTGTACCGATTACTATGAAACTTTGTATACAATATTCCTTACGTCATACTTTCGGTAGTACTCGCTGTGAGAAAGATTGCTTATGTGATCAAAGCCTAGCTTTTCTTTCGTTACCCTCCTCCCTTTGGGGGTATGAAACATGTTAGAATATATGGCTGACATTTTCTTAAGAGTAGTGATTCTTATAAATGTAGCATTTGATGTTAATTCATTCTAGTTGTTACTGCGTAACACACCACAACTTTGGGGGGGGGGGCGGGGGATCTTGAATTTCCGCAAATTTGTTTTCGCAGTTTTCGACCCACATACCAATAACTGCTAGCCTTCTGTTGGTCAAAAGCGTTTATGAATTTGTTCCTCATTGATATCGTGTTCTAGAGATGTGTTTCGTCAGTAAACCATTGTCGAAATATAAAAGACGATACCTATGAGTAACTCCAATGTTATAAATTTTGCAGAAGAAAATAATTGATTTTATAAATTCCGATGTGTTGCTACATTTGTACAAATATTCTTAAAAGTGCTTATTCCTGTAAAATTATCTTATTGCTAATTTTCCTATAGGTGCAATTGGAAAATGGAAATAAACTTTGGGCGGCAGTCAAATCTTTTGAGAAATATTCGATATATTTAGAATTCCTTTCCTTTGCATGGCCAAGATTAAAAAAATAATACCTACTTCTCATTTGAGGAAGGTACAAAATTCAAACAAATAATAAGGAATTTCTCTGTTATGCTTCACACCACGAAAAATATATTTGACATAAAGTACTTTAACGATATGTACATTTTTGTATAGTAAGATTTTGTTTATTTCTTACTATATACCAGCTATACCTACAAAGTACCCCAGAATGAAGGATACTTCTGATATTCCCAGAAAATTTAAGACACGAATTTCATATGTTATAATATCTTAAACACTTGGTATGTTAATGAAAATTGTTAGAGCTTATTTTTTTTTTTTTTTTTTTTTTTTTTTTTTTTTTTTTTTTTTTTAGAAAACCAAAATTGTTAATAACAGTTCTAGGGAGGGGTAGTAGTATGTGGTGAGAGGATTATTTCTTTGACTTTTCGTTTTTTAGTAATGCTGTTTACAGCTGCAGAATATTTTTCCAAAAATATTTTTTTTTTTTTGGCTTCAAGGAACCTCTAAACTTATATTTCCACTGAAATCTCGGTGAAATCGAATTGTTTAATTACTTCAATTATGTTGAAAAAGTGCAATTTTTTGTCATTTTTATTTAATAGATGATATAGGCTAGCATATAATGATGAAGGTAAATTTATTGTGATGTTTTCATAATAAATTAAATACCATTTGTTGGAGATTACTTTCCATTAAATATTCAATTTCATTAAAATTACTACTGCAGGTTGAAGCGACATTTTCATAAAGTTATCAGTGAACAAGAAAGAGCTTGGGAAAAAGAGCTATTATTTTGTATCACCAGAGGGCGTTAAGTTCGTGTTCTCGACAGATTACGCGCCAATTTTTTCTCATTTGTTTAATGGCACGGTTTTCCTCGCTATGGGAGTTACGAGGTTTTCAATGCCGTTCATCAATAATAATCACTTCCGTCAGCAAGTATTTGCACTATTGAAGCCTGGCTGCAACATTGTTTTGTTTTGTTTGTTCCCGTTCTCCTTAGTAAAAAGGTGGTTATGTTCCGTCCACAATACAATATCTCAGCTGCAGCAAGAGACGTCTTCACTTACTCAGTTCTGGAGAAAGTCGACAACCTTTTACAGGTCCAATAAGGCGGAGCACACTCGAACAATGAACTCATTATACCATATCGATGAGGTCACGATGTTACGCTTAAATAAAATGTCAAGCTCTCTTTTGTGTTGTTGCAACATAACACAGCTGTCAAAGGAAAGTCATTTCTAGTTCTCGAGTCATGAAATAGTTGCACGTTGGAGCTAAGGAACAACCTAACTATATTGTTAAGCAGCATATTTTAAGCATGATGATATCAGCTTTACTCCTAGAATTTGATATGTTGTACATCATAATTCACATTAACTGCTTCAAACATATTACCAATATATCTACTTCATTTCTTTGTGAACGACATATTTGCTGTCTGTTTTCACGTATTTCGTTCTGTATAACGTAGTATTCAATCCAAAATTTAAATTTCGTGGTTTATCAGAAAATGCACCATTGAGGTCTTTTGGAAAAAAAAAAAAAAAAAAAAAAAAAGATTAATATTCCCGTGTGTATGCGTATCTGTAGACATCATAACTGAAAAACGAAATACATAAATATGAAACCTGGCATAGTCCAAAAATGCTACAATTTTCACGAAAACTTCCCCCCATCTACACTTCACATA
Source organism: Mantis religiosa (assembly GCA_030765055.1). Classification (NCBI taxonomy): domain Eukaryota; kingdom Metazoa; phylum Arthropoda; class Insecta; order Mantodea; family Mantidae; genus Mantis; species Mantis religiosa. The sequence goes on along the minus strand of CM060949.1, from coordinate 147,886,651 downwards.
GAATATTTTTCGTTAATTTTGATTTTCTCAAATAGATTTTAACAATTTGATTAAAATGCTGCATATTTTCTTGAGAAATAAAGTATATTTTCGGAATAGCTGAGAAAGTCTTCTACATTCTGAATTAATTTTGTATAACCGTAAACCGTTGGTAATATATATATATATATATATATATATATATATATATATATAAACGTGCTATACATTAAAATCATATTTTATGCCAAATGAATTTTGGTAGCATTAATAATTTCCTAATTATTATTTGTTACCGATCTGAATTTTCTGATATTTCACACTTTTTCTGGTATTTGCTATTCTTAAACTCTGCAAATAAAACGTAATTTCAAAGCTATTATACAGTGGCCCTTTTTAAAAAAGATTTCACTATCACTTTATACTACCCCCCCCCTTATGGTCACAGCAAAATGTGTAAGGGAAGCATTTGTGCAAATGTTTATCGCGATTAACATAGAAAATACACTTTGGTAAGGTTAATTTAATTTTAGGGGAAATATAAAAAGAAAACGATACTATGAAGGCATCAAGTCAGATTTTCTTTTCGCTCTGACAAGAGTTTTTTTTTTCAATATAATTATCTTTATTAAGCATTTGTTTTATTGCACTTTCTCTACCCATTCTAAGCCATTTATATTTGGTGTATACATTCCTCCATTCATTAGTGCTATTTCTCATGAATATTGTGTCTGGATCTTCTCTTTCTCCAAACTCTGTCGTTCGTTAAATCTACATATTCCAATTTTCATCCAGGCTAACTTATTTTTACTAAAGTTGTTTATGTATTATTTTTTATGTTGTTATAAAACATCGATCTCTTGTGTTCCACTAAGTAATTTTGTATTTCAACATTTTGAGATCTTTTTCAAAATATTTTGATATTATATATCCCCACTCTCTGCAAAACCTCCGAAAGATTGCAGTTCAAATTGCTTTTTAGTAAATGTACTCATTCATTCTCATTTGGCATACTTTCCTGAAATTTCTAATATTCTTTTAAGACATTACCTTCATTTAATTAAAGTATCCTTATAAGGAGAAGTGGCTTCTACGTTGTTTTATACAGTGGTGTCAGGTCTGGGACCAGAACTGGGTAAAATGAGAAATGCGATCAATATGACCTTTCGGAATTGCACTGCAAACCCAAGGAATCAAGTGATCAGTATCCAAGAACAAAGTTGGGGCATTTCATATTGCATTAGAACAACGCTGTATGGCTCAGTGAACATGATATCAGAACAATATTCGTACAACCTCTCCACTTGAGACTGATTGTACAAAATATGATGGAAAATTCCAGAACTTAAAAAGTGTATTTTCAGTTTAGATATGCTCGACGTGGCCTAATAAAGTGTACTGAGAGAAAATTTTCAGTCTGTTGGAATGCGTTTATAGCATGCTGTCCATAAATGACAGCGGCTGTGAGAATTTGGGTCTCTCCACAGTTGACAGCAAAATGTTTCTCACATAATGAGTATTGGCGACAAATTTAACGGAGCCAGAGTATCGTTAACTGCATGTCTTTCCCATAAATGTCCTCGCTAAAGTGGTCGGCATTACTTTTGCTACCCGTGTTCTTCAAGCCGGGGAAACAGGACATTTATCAAATGTTTTGTTTTCGTTTTTCTGCAGGGAACTAACTGGTCAGGATACATGAGCAGTGAATTATTTGATCAGCATCCATTTAAGGTCACTGCGAAATCTCCATTTTGACCTTGATGCGTAGTGGACACGTTAACGACAAACAGAACAGCTTTCTTCTGAAATGTTGTACTTAACATCTCTTAACATCCAACGCCATGATTTTGGTCATAGATTGGAACGTTTGTTTGTATCTTCAAGCTTTTCCTATTCCCTGAGGAATAAAATGACCAATTTTAAAAATATATAGCTTTTTTGGATGCGTTCCTGCTGCAGGTTCATATTATTGCATCTTTTTTTGTCTGTATTTTGGAAACAATTCACCAACCATTGTAGGCAGACACTTTTGAAAGCTAAGAGCACACTTTTGGTTGAATTAACAGTAGCTTATTATTGTTTGGGAATCATTGCAAATACTTAACAGTTTGAAGAGTACTTGTACTTAAAATTTATTAAGAAATGTATAAAACTAAGATTGGTTTATACAAAAGTCTTACTAAAATTGTATTAATTTTGAGATTGCTTCTAAAAACATTTAAATTTTAATGGAGCTTTCACTAATGTCACAGAATAAACACATGGAAATTAAAATTTCAAGTAAATCCCTTTATCTCAAACTACCCTTTAAATGGAAAATGATTCTTTATTTTTTATTTTCTCGGAAATGATAAAATATCTCTTAAAATAACAGATTGAAATATTTGCACGACTAATGAGTACCTCCATTTTGTGCGGTTAGTCTTCATTCTGGATTATTTTGTGTAATTTGTAATTACTGGTAAACCTAAAGATAAACAGAAACTTATAAGGAAAATTTGGATTCTCGTTAGAATATATACTTTATATCAAATGCATATGTTTGTTACATTAATCGTTTCCAAGATATCTCTTGTTCTTGGTTTGAATTTTGCAATACCTTATCGTACTAATGAAAGTGCTACTTTTACCCTTGTGGTGTCATGCAAAGAGCATGGAATTTAAAGTCAAGCATAGAGAAACTAGCTTTTTAAAGATAGAAAACAATTTAGTCTCTACTACCCTCTGCCATCTTGTACCTGCAACGAGTTGCTTAATGAAACTTTTTGTGCTGATGTTCAGGATAGAGACAAAGTATACAGAATAACTGTAGTAAGAACAGTTTATGGAAGAGATATAAATGCAATGCAGGAAAATTGGGATTATTTCTTTCTACACAGTTTGGCGGATTGAACCTGTATTGGTTGTTTGTTTCGTTTCTAATTTTAAACTTGTTACCAACTTTGCAGAAACTGATCCGAGAGCCATTGTATCACATTTCTGGGTAACGTGAGGAGAGACAAACGTAGCTTATATCAGACGATAACAACACCTGTTCGTTGACCCTCTGTACTAACTACGTGATCTCTCAACGATGTTTCAAGAAGCAATTAAAAGCAAGGTTGCCATTCCTTCACTACTGTTGTTTCCGACTTAACCATTCCTTCACTACTGTTGTTTCCGACTTACCTAGGTATGCCATTATAAGAGCTTTTACCCTTTCTACTCCTCCTTTCAGGTAGAGCAAGTATCTGATTTTTTAGCACCTTCCTAATTTTTAATTTCTCCACCATTTATCCTTGCAGGTAGGAGGAACTGTACCCAAAATTCTGTTTCAACGGAAATAATCTTTTGTGGTTCCATGAAGAAAAAAAAATGTAAAAGATTCGCGCGCGTGCCTTAACATGGCCTCCTTCGGATGGGAAATAAAGTGGTAGTCCCTTGCCGTATATATATGCCACGTAAAAGAAGCTGAGCAAAAGTAAACGGTCATTCAGGCCCATATAGAGAACCAAAGCAGCCAAACAACGCTCATAAAGAAGAAAAAATCAACTTAAATTTATTATATTTACTACGAAATGTGCACCTACATGAGAAATGAAGATTTATTTGAATTAAAATAGAAGAAAAGGTTTTGTAAAAATAGTTTGTAGAAGAGCGAGTAGGGAAAGTCACGTGAATAGAATACATAATATTTTTAGAAAAAGGTGTGTCTGCGTGATCAATATATAACTCAAAAACAAAAGTCTGGCAAATATGAAACTTGGCATGTAAGTTAAAGACGCGAGAAAATAGTTTCAGGAAAATCTTTGACTCCAAATTATTCTTTATAAGGAATTTTGCGTTATTTTGTATTACTAGTAAACCATAAGAGATGGACATATAAATACACATATCTGTAAAACGCTGTTTAGATAACGTTTTTGTGACATATGTAATTTCTAAAATATCTGTGTTTCCAATAATTTTGTCATTTTTAAGGGTCTGCTGCTACTCATTTGTTTGCTGCAATGTCATTGAAAGAGTGCAATTTCTAGACTAGCTGGTTTTTCAACATGGCTTGTGGGTACAGCGATATATGCAATGAAACTATTTCTGTAAAGCTTTACTTCGATTACGACAATTAGATAAAAAATAAACTTACGCAAAAATAGTTTCAGAAGCTATTTCAGGAGTAGGGAAAGTCATGTGGCTGCAATACAGGTGTTTTGTTTTGTGTGTGAAGCAAAAGGGAAAGGTCTGAGTACAAATGATAAACGAAGATTGGTCTAAATACAAAATTTGATATTTTTTTAAGGGTATCGGCAGGTAAAATGTCTAAATCTTGCACTTTTTATGGTGCTCTACTTGTTTTGTTTTGTGTGTGTGAAACAAAAAGGAAACGTCTGAGTACAGATGATAAACGAAGATTGGTCTAAATACAAAATTTCATACTTTTTTAAGGGTATCGGCTGGTAAAATTTCTAAATTTTGCACTTTTTATGGTGCTCTACTGTATAAATTTAGTATGTCAACAGAATAAAAGAACTTTGATTACTATTATTATGCTAATAATAATGTTCCGCCGCTAATGAAATTAAAGTTAAAATACTAACAAATTATTTAAATACTACTTGACAAAAGTGGCACATCGAATTTTTGTCACTTCTGGTTGCTTCAGAAAAAAGTCTTAAAATATCACTTTTTTAACTCCATTTTCTTTTATCTCGAGGACATGTAAGCTGTAGTAAATCTCGCAGGCAATGTTTGATAAAATTTGCTCTCGTGTAGTTATTGCTGATGTAAAGATGAACGTAAATAACGATTTTCTTTAAAGATTATGAGCTAGCCTGTGAAAAATGAACAAGCGTAAATCTTTAACTTAATTAGAAGAATAAGTGATGTGTACTAAGCTACAGGCCACGTCTGAGGCTCTCGCTCTTAAAGACTATGGTTGAAATCTATATAGGTCAGTCTCAACGTTTTATCTTTCGTGATTTTTCCCAATATTTTGATAAATATCTGGTGTAAAGTTCAATATGCACATTAAATTTAAATTAAAACAAATGATGCACGAAAGTGCTATGCAACTGATTGCATCTGTCCAGCATCACACTGCACGTGTGTACAGAACAGCAATTCCATATTCCGATTAAACCGATAGTAGTAGAATAAGATGACACAGGAATGTAAGTACGCAACTAAGGAAATGTCTCTTGCAAACCAAATGATTAGAGCAATCTATGTAATGCATTATTTTTATATAATTATGCTCTATGTTTTTTAATATTTCTTATACAATAAACTTTGGTTTCTCAAATGCATTTTTGTATGTGTAAAATAAGTTAGACTAAATATAACGTTAAGTTAGACAAGAGTTCACTAGGGAACAATGCTAAACAATTAAAACTAGTCATTTATTCATTATCAGTTTCTATATCATAATCTTGAAGTCACTTAATTGCAAATTTTAGATGAGATTCAATACTTTACTATCAGACAAGACCATTTAGAATTTAAAATTTAGCTGAGCTTAGAAAAGCTTTTCTCAACTGAAGCAGATTATGGTGGAACCATAATTACCATTATTGTCAGCATTTGGTGGAATTTTACTACCAGAAGGATAAAACCATAATAGAAAATATACTTTCTTCATATACCATTGCTGCATTGGTTGATTTTGTTCATACTGGAACATCAGTGTTAAAGAAGCGTTTCAGTTCATCAGAGTGAAGGTAGTAGAAATCTTTTCAGGAATGGCTAAGGTTGGATCTAAATTCTAAACTTCCTTCCAGAAAAGTTCGCTGATGCCGTTCATTCGTATATCTCTCAAGAATTTTGAAAGTTACACCAGAACTTGGAAGCTTATGAAGAACTGGTGATTGAAGAAGGTGGGCCTGTGCTGCATCAGTATTATCTGATTCTAAAACCTGTATTTGTTTACAATTACCACTAGAGATGTTTACAAGTACAATTTGAGTTCATTTTCAATCATTGGTTTTAAATTTGTTGCAGCTGCACTACCTTAACCATCTTCCAGGTCGATCCAACCATAGGGTTACCATATCATGATGTCAAAAAACTGGGGCAATTCAGTTAACGACATTTACTCCACATATTTCGCTCATCTGTCCACTGAACATTTAGCAGAGAAAATATTCTCTCTACAGCTGCATTATCTGCAGGTATGGCAAAATAGTACTGTACTACTTTCAACAGTAGTATACACTCAACATTATTAGTCATGTATTCGTACCATTTCTTGGCAACACTTTTCCCTACCAATATTGCAGAGTTCAATATGTGTTAAGTTCTTAAAGCACTTATTTCACCAAAGAGTATAGAGTCATCAATAACTATGTTAACACTTCTTAAAAATAACACAGTTTTTTCCATCGCTTGCCACTCTGGTTCTTTATCCAGAGTTAACTATTGAAATACAGATATACCACTGTATTGGCTCATCCACTTATTAATATAATTATAACTAACAGTATAAAAAGTATACGTATCACTTCCAAAGACTTTAGCTAAATTTCCATCATCGCATTTACAAATAATTTCCTTCACTTTTAAAGCAAAACTAAAAAACGGATAGTTTTGCGAAATATTCGAAAACTGAACGGGGGTGGGAGAAGGTTCTCAAAAACGGGTGGCCTCCGGTGAAAACGGGTGATAATGGTAACCCTATCCAGCAATTAACTGCATTGAAAATGATCTCCTGCCTTTAGTCGTGTGCCCCAACGGGTAATTAAAAGGAACTGGAAGTAGATCAAATGTTTGTGGTTTATTTTAAGCTCTGGCTGGAGTTTTCACTAAGGAAGCCGTAACAGCTGCAAAGATTTCATCAGTAATTTTGAGCAAACATCTAATCTCTTCAGCACAGAAATACAACACATAGGAGTAAACCCAACAAATAGAAGGTAAACACTGAGGTGGAACTACAGCCAATCACCTGCCAGCAAAAAGCGTATGTATTGAACTATCCGATACTAAAACAATAACAGCTACATTGACAAGATTTATAGTACATGAGCATTGAAATGTCGTGTAATTTTGATTTCCAGAACACTGATTTTTCGTCCACAATACCGAACAATGGAGCATCAAGAACACTCACCACCTTCTTTAAGTCTATCGTTTCATTAAGATAAGAAAAATTTCTTCATGTTTTGACTTGGTTTTCTGGAGATCTTTTTCAGCACTCTTGACAAGTTATCTTTTCATAGTGGTTTCATACGTTTAGCTGTTAACTATCCGTTGACAAACAACCGTACTAACAGAAGCGAATGTTTTTACTATTTGTTTCATATATGTTATCTTCGAACCTTCATACGCCGCCATACTTGAGTTATAGTACACTACATATGCTATCAAATCACCTGAAATTGAAGTGTGCATCACTCTTGTTTCTGAGTTCTTAGATCTTTTCCACAATGGACTTCCTTTTCAGAATGAATGCACTCTGAACATAAGATTCATAAAAGTTTTCCCTATTCAGTCACAAAATAATCTGTGAGGAACTCACGAATCCTCTGAATTACATTTATAGAAAGTTTTGGCATGTTTGTGTGCAACAGAAGTGACCCACTGAGACACAGATTGTAACTGATCATAAAAAGTTAAACTTTATAAAATTAAATTCTTAGCTTTTTATTGTTTCTGGAAATATTTGTAATCTTTGCGTTGAATCAATGTGGATTTTAAATAGGCAGTTAATGCTTTATATTACAAATTGTGTTTTCAAAACTTAGTCTATTATATTTAGATTTCTAAAATAAGAGATATGTAACCCAAGAGTTATGCTTTTGGAATGCTGTACAGAAAACTGTAGACAGATAACTTAGTAAAGTACATTAAATAAGAAGAAAACATTTGTACGAGTTCTGTAGGTTTTGTCGGTTTAATTTAACCGTTTTCATTTTATTTCCCTGATTTCAGTTTTTTCTTTTTCCTCTCCCATTTGACTTTTACCAACTGAATTATCGCTTAAACTATTTCGACTTATTTGTTCGACTGTTAGCGGAAATTGGAAGTCCGGCTGAATTATGTAATTTTTTGCAGTATTGTTTATACTGTATATTAGCAATTTATAGATGCATATGATGATAACATTTTTAGGAGGAAATAATGACTAACTCGAGTTCTGTGTACATTCTCTTGAGATTAATCTACAAGCAAATTGCACGTGAACTTGTCGATAAAATGTGTAGCTGTGGTAGTTTTTAATTGAAAATCTACTCTTCGTGCTCAGCAGTTTTGTTCTCTGTACTATACGTACTTTATGAAGTGTAATTGTTTGCACATAAAAGAGGTAACTTGATAAATATGTCATAATTTATAATGAAGAGAATAAACATAGATAATGTGACTAGAGGTGATTCAGCAAGACATACAGGGTGTAAAAAGTTCAGGGCTCGGTGCTAGATATTGTATAATCATATTTTGTATATAAACCGATATCCAGAAAGCCTTTGTTTACACGCTAGTGCCTTTGAAAAGGGAATGTGGATAACCAGGCTAGGTAAACTGAAGACTGCGAAAGCAGTAGACGTCGATTTCATTAGCTGTGGTGTATACCATACCTACAGCCAACGGTATTATTCTGTTTAATAGTTTCATAATTTACTGTATATTGGTGTAACTGTCAACTGGGAATCAATAGTGACAGTATTGTATACCGAGATACTTTATATCTACAGGGAAGCCTCGTCAGCTGTATCAACAACATTACCCCAACGGGCCTCATTCAGCCCACAGCATGTTTCGAAGCTTGCAAATGTGAGGTTTGCTTTTAAGAAATGTGAAACATTCAGTTTACCTCCTTAAAAAGACTCTTTTTGTGTTCGGGACATGCCGCATACCAGAGTATGAACGTTTAAACATGTGTTAGAAATGACGTAACCAAGCTGCCAACCATTTTGAGCACCTTCAGTTGTTAATTAAAATGTTAACATATTTCCTATTTTTAAGGTCTGCACTGCGTGCGTCCTCTACATTTTAGACATACTAAGGACATGTTCTTGTAATATGAATTTCTTTACGCCCGATTCTTTTAACGTACATTTCTTTACATTTGTATATGCACACTGTGTATGTAGACTAAAACAGGCGAAAGTTGTAAACAGATGCGTGGTATAATCAAGCCTGGGACCTACTAAATGGTTATCTACCGTAAAGTGTCATTGTGGTTGTGCTAATGTTTCATCGTAAGTACGCTTTCCATTGTCACTGTAATTTTACAGCAGTACAAACAGAATAATTCAAATATAGTAGTTTCATATTCAAGTAATCAACGATCCATGCTTTTGATTATACGAAAATTCCACGATGTCTAATCTTCATATAAGAGTTCGGATTTATCTGCTTAATACATGTGTTTCTGTATACTTAAAGGTATGTAGAAATGGCAAACGCTGTTAGTCACACCTTATAGACCATTTGAACAGTGTGTCATAATGCATATAGTATAAATGCAACTACCAGAGGGAAATGCATACTTTAAAAGTTAATGCAAAATGCATACTTCTCTCTTGAATGCATTATTAAATTATAATTTTCTTCTTAGCTGATCATTGATTACTAGTATTTAATAAAGTATCGGCAATCAGTATATGCATAAAATGCATGTGTGAACAAAATAATGCCAAAACAAAGTTAGTTTAAGATCAAACGTGATTTTAAAATTCACGAAATAAAAAAAATCTCCCTTATCAAACTACACTTCACTTGAAGAAAAAATTATGAAAATTTTGTTTTTATTAAATATTTCTTTAAAGATTTTGATTAAAATACCATATGTTTAAGATATTTCGACACATGATATTATAGAATATAGAATTTTGTGGGTATATCCTAATTCTGCTCAGCCGGGAGACCTTTGCATAACTGGTAAACCATAAGAGATAGACAATATCGATGAAGTCTCGTAAAGCAAATGGTTTATATCAAATACGTTTTTCCATGGAATTAACCATTTCCGAATTATTCCTTATTATGATTTCACAAATGGAGAGTCAGTTTTCGTTTCTCTTTTCTCTTCTCTCTCTCTCTCTCTCTCTCTCTCTCTCTCTCTCTCTCTCTCTGTGTGTGTGTGTGTGTGTGTGTGTGTGTGTTTCTCCTGGTTATGCTTACTGATTAACATGAAGTGGATAGTGAAATGAGTTGTTTTAAACATAGTTTGTTGAAGAGGTGATATGATTTAGTCATGTGCATGTAACACATATCTGTATATGAATATTATAATATATAGGGATTTCGTGTGATTATAATGAATTATTTGAGAGTTACACTATTATGAATTTATCACATCACCTTTTCTTCGTTTTTATTGGGAAATAATATAATTAGATTCAGTAAACAACAAAGGTACAGGTACTTATTGGACCATGATGTTTTGTAAAAGTTCCTGTTTGGAATCTGTGGTAATAGTTATTATAACTGATTCTGTAAAACTAGAAATTCAGATATACTCATTAAATTATTGGTTAGAATGAAATACATGTAGGCTACGCTGTATTACAGTATTTTTACATACCTACTGTACAACCTATGTGTGATATATAAAAGAATTACTGCAGTTCAGTTAACATTTTGATGTCGAGAACGAAATAATGTTTTGAGTTCCGCAGACCCCAAAAAGCGATTTTTAGAAGAAATTATAGAGAGGGAGAGAGAAGGAGGGAGGCAGACAAATAGTAACATTAAAACGAAAAGAGGGATAAATGCCAAATTTGGTATTTAAATTCAGTAACTTCCAAATATTTTCAATAAATTTTCCTCCACCCAAAATTACTTTTACATGGAAAAGTTTAATTATTTTTAAGTTTCTCATTAATGGCATTTGGATTAAAATGTCGATTAAATGCTTAGCATGACCACTACGTATAACACGAAAATCATGAACAGAAAGTTACTAAATTAAAATAAAAAAATATAGAATACAGCTCGTTACTGTTGTGTCACATACGACATATTTGTGTCATCTAAAGCTTTTCGTTCCAGTAGTCATTTTCGAAATATCTCTTACAGGCTTGAAAGTTTACGATTTTTGTTTCTTACCGTGCAAAAGCTCACTAGCGCGACTGAACATTTGAATACGTTTTAGCATGTTAAACTAAATACTTTTCTTAATTTGAAATCATTTCTACGCAAAATAAAATACCGCGAATAATGTGACATGTATGAAATAATCACTTTTTATATTAATAATATATCATGTGACAGACATGACATTAATCATGGGTAAAAATGTCGTGTGAATGTTTACATTGGATTTGTTTCTAATTTCAAGTAAGAGTTTTAACTACACAACACAAAAACTCTGTAGCCCAATTGTTTTTGTTTTACCGTGCCACTAAACTAATTATCTCAGTTTAAATTATCTTACTGTTTATTTATTATAATTCCAGAATATTTAAATGATTTCAACACATTGGTTTTTGAGAAACCCAAACTTTGACACCAGTTTTAGCTTTTACAGCACAATTATTTTCTGTTCTGGCAAATAAACAAAACAGACTTATTTTTACACTGTTTATTTTATTGGTGTATACGAAAAACTGACTTAAATGGATGAATAGGGGAAGAAACGTAGACCCAATCTAAATGGAAATGTTTCTTATGCATCGAAATCTATGCTCAGATATTTACATATTAAATTCGTCACTAAATGTCATGAACAAAGGCTGTGATGCGAGTTTGTTGAAGTAGAAGCGAGTGACATCTGCTGGACGCCAAAAAACAAAACACTGTACTGTACCTGTTGACAACCACATCCTGACGAAGCACGTGGTGAGTGTGCACACTGTAATGGCCCACAGTGAACTAACAGAAACTTGCCTCCTCCACGGCTGCCGTCGATAGGCGGTTTCGTCACTGCATTCCGACTTGCTTTAGCGCCGGCCGGCCGCTAAACGTGCACCCCGATCACAATGAGCAAGGTCAGGTGATGGAGGTTGCTTGTTTCCTGGACCGGGATAACTTAGGATTTGAATGACTTGTAGGTTTTTATTCCTTACGTCAAGATGGGCAATAAGGTTCGGGAGGCTTCCTGGAGCTTCTGGGTAGACAGCTGGAAGATGTTGGCCTGAAATGGATTCAGCAGCGAAATTTGATATTCTTGTTAACTGATTTGTGTTTTTGGCCAGTTAAATGTTTATATATTACTTCGCTAATTTCTACACACCTCAGCCAACCAAACTGGCATTTTGTTCACATATTTGTGAATCAATGTTTAGCAGACAATTAATTTTTCAATTCTATGCACGAGTATTCCGAGAAAACAATTTACAAAAATTAAAAATTGAGTCATGTGAAATACCTCATCGGACGATATTTTACTGAAATACAGGGGTTCAAATTGTCTGAATCAAAATCTATTTTTAGAAATGATTATGTGCCCACTCGTAAACAAAATATCTGAAAATCAGTAAGTGATAAACATCAAAACTCCATACTTATTTTAGTGAAAATTCTCAGAAAATTCGCTGCACACTTAATTACCCTTTATAGAGGTAAAACTTTATCAGTATATATTACTTTCTTAAAACGACTAACGATTTGTATTAAAAGTGCTTTTATTTTATATATTGTAATGACAAAATGTAGGTGTAGCTTGATTCGATTGCATTTTGTATGACTGGGATACTACGAGGTTGACAAAATCTTACTATAGAAATACGAATGTTTTATTAGCAGTGCAGTGCTTTCTCATCACACTGTGGCCGGCTGCCGCAGTAAGTATTATATACCATGGGGAGAAATGACAACTGTTTCGGCGGGAGACGAACAAAATGCAATCGAATGAAGAGAGCTTAACACACCATTAAAAAATCAAGCTGGCCGGCCCTCGTAGCCATGGTCACTAAAGCGTATGTCGTAGTGTTCCGCCGCGTAGAGGGTCGCGGGTTCGAGTCCCGCCTTGGGCATGGGAATAAATGGAAATAATGAAAAATTGGTTAAATAAGAAAAAAAAAGAAAAATATATGTATATCCATATATAGATATATTTTAATAATAATAATAATAATAATAATAATAATAATAATAATAATAATAATAATAATAATAATAATAATAATAATAATAATAATAATAATAATAAAGCACGGCTGCCAGCGTGGAAGCAACCGTACATGGCCGCAGCGTGAAGAAAAAGCACTGATTAATTCTTATCAATTAATTTGTTTAGCTTGCATGCGTTCTTATTAATTAAACTGATTTTGTGATATGAACAGTTAAGCGTTCTTTCCGCAAGTCTAGTGTGGAATCATTACTAAGGAAGCATTGTCATTAGCTGTATGTTGTCCTCAGTGGTGTAAGGGTAACCTGCAAGGTCCCAGGTTTAAATCCGATGGAGGGCGATGGATTCTTTTTTTGGGCGTAAATATCATTAGCATTGCTTCTTTTTGTATTGTAGTAAAGCCGATGGTTCCGTGTGGTGTATTTATGGCACGTAAAAGAACCTCAACTGATAAAGAGGCCTCTGAACAAAATGAAGCGATCTCACTCCCAATATAGAATGGGACGCTGAGAATCACAGCAGTTAAATAACGCCTGTACCTAAAAAACCCAATTTCAGTTCCAATAGCTGTGAATTGGTAATGTATAGTGAATGTGGTGTAACTGTTATACCTGAGTTGTTCATTTCTCCGTTTCGTAATTCTGTCCTTTTACTTTAGCACACCTAAAGTAATTCATCATCATCATCATCATCATCATCATTGCGTGTCAGCCACTCTTTATTTTACATGAATTCGTCCCATCCACAGTGATAAACTCAGTAGACAGGAATAAGAATCAAGCTGAAATCCCGGTCAGTGTTTTGCATAACGCACTTAACCATCTAGGCGAGCCGTCGAAACGTGTAATCATCGTTTTACACGGTCCGAAGCAGACCTTGTTCATTCAGCTACACAGACCACCCAATGTGCCGAATGTTCCCCCAGGTCTTAACATTACTACAGTTCGTGCGGTTTTATAACTGAAAAAATAATGAAAAAGTTGACAGATTTGCATGTCCACGAGGGTTGTCCAAAGATTGGGTGCCAAATAGTCATAAATTGTCAAGAAAACCACAAAGTAAACGTTGCTACAACATATTATCGCTTATTTGTTTAGCATAATTATAGTCGAAAATGCATTTTCATGACTCTTAATTTTTCAAGAAATAGTTTTAAAGTATTGGAAATCGACTGTCGTGTGGTTCCTCCTAGGATGGAACTAGGAAGAATTAAAAAGTGGCAAAATGTGTAAGAAAACAAAATTACCAGGATCTAATTTAAACTTTTTCGCGCCTGTACGCCTATTTAAAAAGCTGAGCTTGATCACTTAAATGACAAAACCTTGGTTGGATCTGAATCTACCATGTTGGTTTCTTTTATAATCTTTTACTATATTTACAAAATAGGGAATGTAATGAATTGTAAAGACAAAGGTATGCTAGCGGAGAAATCGCAAAGATGAATGTTAATTAATTAAAATTATAATTTCAGAAAGTTCTGTAAATGAAGCACAAAATATGCCACCAATTTTTGAAATCGTTATTTTTTTCAATATAGTCTGCGCAAAGATCAATGCATTTGTTCAAGCTATACCCCAGAACGTTATCCCATCACAGAAATCAGATTTCTTCAAAACACTTCGCAATTGGCGGTTTTCTTCATCGGACGACAGTTTCTTTCCACCAAGAAATTCTTCAGTTCAGGAAACAACTGGAGCTCTGACAGAGCTAGGTTAGGGGATAAGGTGGAGTGGCAGCAAATAATATCTCTTTTCATTGATTTTCACCATTCCAGCATTAAATGAGGGTGAGCAGTATATGCATTTTTGTCTGTCAATCAGGCTCTTTTCTAGCAGTTTTGGTGATTTCCCAGGGGAAAGATCATTAAGACTCACTCTTGGCATCAAACTGATGTCATAATCTTTGCGCCTGGTTTCACTTACTTTACTTTCTTTGTTGGTAGAAAATTTAGGTACTTCTATTGCTTAAAATGCCCCCCCCCCCCCCAAATTCACCCATGTTTATTAGTTACAAACGACATGTGATGGGATCTCTCTGAAACGTGCCAAAACTTTGTTCAGATAATTGCATTCTGGTTTGCTTTTGATCTAGAGTTTGGAGTCAGCACTGTAATTTATGTCAACTTCTTTTATCTAAAACCTAAAATACGCGTTTCTCTGAGCAGTTTAGGGCAACCTTAATTCGGTGAACCTGCAGAACATGTTATGTACTTCATTGGTGATTTCTGTTATGGTAGAGGATTTCGGTCTTCCGCCGCGTGCGTCGTTACCCAAGCTTTCACGGCTGCTGTTAAACGCCGGTTGCGCGTTAAATGATTGAAAATAATGTTCCATAGTCCTCTATAGGTAATGAATTTCTGTTGCCTTCATACCCTTCCTTACAAAAACTTAATGACCATACAAGATCAGTATTTGTTATCTTTCTACTATACACAATGTAACAAAACAGCTGATTGTTGACAATCTGCTGAAAGTTTTTACTGTGTAAGATATTAGGTTTTGCAAGCAAAATTGCTTCGTAATCTGGGGGTCAGTGCGAGACCTTTTGAAATAACTCTCGTAAATAACTCTGGCTATATCGGAAAAATGTGTATCTGTAGAGAAAAACCAGACCGGCTGGGAATTCCTGAAATATGTATTAAGATATAACCCCTCCCTTGAACATATTTTAATATCTTAGGCATGGAACAACTTCTAATCTCACTTAAACTTTCCAAGCATGCTGTGGAAACCATGTGGCTGCAGTAATTGGATGAATGCCATTTTATTTGTAAGAAATTGAAATCAATTTTGAGTCCTTTCCAATGACATTGAAATCGAAACCGTAAACCTTAAAGCAAATACTTCCTTTTATATCTTGAAATGTTATGTATACGACTCCAAGAGTTCCAGTTGTCAAATTAAAGGAGACGCAGAAAGAACAAGCTGTCTCAATTTTTCTGCCGTTTTTTCTCGGCTTTTTCATTTTATCACTTTCATATTTTTTTCAAAACTACTTTAGGCTTTTTTTATCTGTAAATCTTCTGCGAAATTATTATATGTATTTATAAGTTGCATTTTCAGTATTGCATTTTCAGTGTTTTTACGGAACTTCTTCATTAATGTCTCAATTTTTATTATTTAATGCGTTTGTTTAAAATATTATATAAAAACAAGGCTATGCTAAATGTATATGAACTATTTTGTAAGCACAACCAAATGTTGAAATATACGTGCAATTAAAAAAGGAAAAAAAAAAGAAAAAAAAGCTTCAAAAGCTAATGAAATGAAAAATTGTGGAAAACGCTGGAACAGTAAAGATAATATAGTCGTTTCAAAAAGGAGAATTTTCTCTCCGTTAAATTGGCTACTAGAGTCTTTTGAATTGAGAATATTTTCTGGAGTGACTGTGAATGAAATCTCGTATGGACAACTTCCTAAATTTTACAGTTTTTAGGGTTAAAATTCAAAATTTAGCTATACGTTTTATGAGTACTGCTGCATAAAACGAACACGAAATTTAACCCTACGCGTACATTTACGACCTTGGTTTTTTCACCTCTAGATTTTTGTACGGCATTTTTCTTCTCGCTTCCTATTCTATATCCCCAATTTAACGCATTTATTTCCAGTTTTTGGTACAACACCATGGTTTAGAGCTCAGTGTGAATGAATGTCACCCAGGCTGTCAAGTTCGACTTTTCACTATTAATAACAACAAAACTCGGAGCTGCTACATGCGTACAAAAGCGTAAATCAAACCAGACGAGACCCGAGTATAAATTACATACAGTATTTTAACATTAGATGCACGCGTTGTAGT